>LR812531.1:11582423-12182423 GCA_903798195.1 Danio kyathit
ATCTCGTTAAAGAGAACTACTATCTGCTCTTCAACACTACGAAGGGGGGAGTTCTCGAGATCTACCTGAGCTCGATCTCCCCTCTCGCCTTGCAACGGGAGGGAGCCCCGGGCTCGAGGATCTCGTGAGCTCAGGGCTCTCTCCCGGGACAGCATGCCAAACAAGCTTTATAATTAATCATCAGCTAAGTGTGAACTCTTGAAACAAATCATATTTAGTAACTTAAATTGTTAGTTTAAACAAGCCCATATAAATAGTTTGCAACCATTTACCGTTAAAAGAATGTAATAAATCCAATCATTTCTTTTTTTCTCAGTGTAAAGGCCTATCTGAAGCTGTTTACAATTTTATAAACACTGGAGAAGAACAGACGACATGACACGAGGGAGGCAGAATATTAACCGTGTTTGTGTGTTCTCTAAGGTCATGGATCCTAAAGGCCACGCCTGATTTCATGCACATCCACACTGACAGACAGCATCCATCTTTCCCACCCGGGTGACCGTTGACTCTTTTTTCCAAATGAAAAAACAAGTCCGAAATAGAAAGCGGCAGCATGCGAATGACCAGAGCCAAATGTCAGCAGAGCTACACAGAGTCTCCAGCAGCCCAGAAAGAGCAAACACACGAGTGGGCAGGACCCTGCATGAGAGGGCGGCAATCCTACCTTCAAGGTGGGATGAATAATGAATGGGCTCGCGATGGACAGAGAGAGAGAGCATCAATATTTCACATCTCTCCTCCTCTAATTTCACTCTCGCTCTCCAAGACTGCTGCTGCTCACTGTCCCAACACAAATCCCGAACTGTTGCTGCTGAAATATAAGTGCAGTGTGTACACAAACCACCATGCCGGCACTGATTTCTCTTCAAATAACATGACATGCTTGTTGATATTCTATTAGTGTGTGTGTGGATGGGATGAGTTGGGATTCAGTCAAGAAAAACTGCAGAATCCCCTGTGAAACATACTGTTCATACATACAGTTGAAGTCAGAATTATTAGCCCCCTTTGAATTTTTTTTTCTTTTTTAGATATTTCCCAAATGATGTTTACCAGAGCAAGGAAATTTTCACAGTATGTCTGATAATATTTTTATTTCTGGAGAAAGTCTTATTTGTTTTATTTCGGCAAGAATAGAAGCAGTTTTTAATTTTCTAAAATCTATTTTTAAGGTCAAAATTATTACCCCCTTTAAGCTATATTTTTTTCGATAGTCTACAGAACAAACCATTATTATACAATAACTTGCCTAATTACCCTAACCTGCCTAATTAACCTAATTAACCTAGTTAAGCCTTTAAATGTCACTTTAAACTGTATAGAAGTCTTGAAAAATATCTAGTCAAATATTATTTACTGTCATCATGGCAAAGATAAAATAAATCAGTTATTAGAAATGAGTTATTAAAACTATTATGTTTATAAATGTGTTGAAAAAAATCTGCTCTTCATTAAACAGACATTGGGGGGAAAAATAAAGTTTTTCAACTATACAGTATATATATATATATATATATATATATATATATATATATATATATATATATATATATATATATATATTTATATATATTTATATATATATATATATATATATATATATATATATATATATATATATATATATATACACATATATACATATATACATATATATATATATATATATATATATATATATATATATATATATTTATATATATATACACACATATATACATATATACATATATATATATATATATATATATATATTTATATATATATATATACACACATATACATATATATATATATATATATATATATATATATATATATATATATATATATATATATATATATATATATATATTAGGGGTGTAACAATACTTCGAACCGAACCGAAATATCGCGATACACCAACCACGATACGTATCGCGAAACTCTCGTGGAGTACCGCGATACTCTCACGCCCCCTGCTGCCCATTGTTGAGGTTGACGTCACTTGTCTCTAACTAATTAATCCAAATTTAAGCACATATTTATTTGATCACATTTGATTAAATTGTATTAGTAATGAGGTTTTGTTCTAAATATTATATTCTAAAGTTAGTATTTTCCAAGTGCATGTCATGTCATGTGAGTGCGCGATCACTCGATTACTGCATGGTTTCCGCTACATTCATTGTTCCATGGCAGGGCGCCACACCAAAATTCACCCCGCCACTGACTGATGCTTGCGCGCCAATTTTCTCTGTTGGTGCACGGGATTCTTGCGTGCCCTCGTGTATACTCTGCTCAAGTGCGCTTTCAAAAACACGCAGCTGAATTGCGATTTAGTGTGTTTACGCATCACGCATCAGTAACTGACTGACAGGTGCATGCAGCGTGTGAGGCTGGCAAATACGACCGCTTTCAGTTAAGATGAACACAGTTTCCATAATTATACTTTATAGATAATAGATAATGCTTTATAATACTTTAAAATGTATATATGAGGTTATCTTGATGGAGTTTATAGCCGTTTCACTTTACTTCAGGGAGCATTTATGCCGCTCGCGTCTATTGCAGACATTCATAAATATTTCTAGCAAATCTAATGAAGGTTGGAGACATACATGTTACATAAACACACTAAGGAGCACTTGAGCGGAGTATATATGGGGGCACGCAGGAGTTTTGTGCATGGACGGAGAGAATAGGCGCGCAGGCAATATATTGACATTGCAGTTTTCAGCGCCGTGGCACCGCATTCTTCCCTTATACTGAACTGTAGAATAAAATAAATTACAAATATGACGTTCACCTCTTACCTGATGTCTTTAACAATACATTTTCTATGTGTTTGCAAAATGGAAGTCATAAGACATCTTCCCTATCCACCTTACTCTGAGAAAAGAGTGAACTTGAGGAGGTATAGCTCAATGTAACGGGAAATAGCCAACAATAGCTGAGCCAAAAACTAACAAACAAATCAATCAAAATAAAAATGTACAAAAATCACAAAAATATCTCAGAGTGGGCAAAAGTAATGCTAAATAATTTTGCCCAAACGAAAGTTAAGCAAAAACAACGAAAATCATAATCATGTTGACAAAATACACGAAAAACGAGATCAAAGGAAGATGCGCTCTTCTCCGCTTTTCCTGACGGGCTTTTTATATCCCCGCGACACGACGCCCAGTGATGATAGATCGGTCTCCTGACCAATCAGCTGTCGTGAAGGTGGAGATACAGAAATGACAGGCACGGAGAGAGAGAGAGAGTGAGAGATAGAGAGAGAGAGAGAGAGCGAGAGCGAACGGGAGGCTAAAATACAACCAGCTAGAACCGTAACATTAGTTTCAGACAAAACTGCAGTGTATTCTCTTTGCTTGCGCGCCGATTTCCTCTGTTCGTGCGCAAAACTTCTTGCATGCCCTCAAATATACACGCTCAAGTGCAGATCTTTATGTGGGCTTTCAAATAACCGCTGCTGAAGTGCGATTTAGTGCGTTTTTGTGCGTTTTGCGACATTAACGCGTCCTGGGGTGGAGTGAGGCGGCTATAGACTCCAGCAAGATAAAGTCATTGTATGCAGAGCCATTGACATTTATCAGTTAAGTATAATTATCAGGGCTCGAAATTAACTTTTTTACTTGATAGCACCTGTGCTCTCAACTTCAAAAATTTAGGAGCACCAGAAAAAATTTAGGAGCACCCACCAAAAATGAATGAGCATCACTGCAAATTGTATATTAAGGGATTGATTGTATTTGAAAACATCAATCAGGACTAACAAAAACCAGAAACAACTAACTAATGCTGTGATGACTTATTGATGTCTGTGCAATAATTCCAAAATGAATGTCTAATAATTATAAAATATTAATGATGAGGATTATGACAATAATACTAACAATGAATAACATTTCTCATTATCATTCTGCCCTGAATGTGCTTGAATGCGAGTTATGTACTGTAAAAGGTCCTGCTGTTACTTTATGAAAAATAAATTTATGGTTTGCATCAAACAAAAATGAAGCATCGCAGTAAAAAATATTTATTTTGCACTATTGTTTTTATACGCATGTCAATTTAATAAAGAATATTTCTGCTACAAATCAAACGTAAGATTATTAGAGTAAATCATTCAATACAATGCTGAAAGCTGCAAAGCATTAATCAGTAAATAGAAAAATAATATACATCTCAAGAAAGAATGGACAAAAGAAAGTAAGAAAAGTCTCACTTCTACACTCTTTAAAAGTTTTGGTTTCGGTTTGTGTCATTGTAAATGCTCGCTCTCGCTATGCGCTGATTTTCATTTCTTTGTGTTTGTGGAAAAAAGCAGGCGTCACGCGACCCAATATATGAGCGGGGCAGAACAGGATTCTCGTGATGACCACCGGAGCAATATCGTTCTTTGTTATGAGCCGCAGATTCAGTTTAAACTTAGTAAAGGCGAGCTTCTTTGGCGATGATGTGTACAGTGTTACATTTAGCGGACTTTTGCGCTGAACACGCAGTGAATGAAACGCATCGAGATTCGGGCACCTTCTCCGAAAACTCTCGATTGATCTCGGCTGGCGCTTAAGCTCCCTGTTATCTGACAGCGGAAAGCCTTGAGTGATTGACAGCTGATATGAACCAATATAGCGGCAGGGAAGTCAGATTCAGCACGTTTTTAAAAAAAAATCGAAACGAGTCACACTATAACCATTATATGCAGTCGCACAAATGCTCCCAAATATATTATGAGGTCGCATAGATTAAATTTCGGGCGCATATGCGACCAAAATGGTCGCAATTTCGAGCCCTGATTATGGAAACTGTGTTCATCTGAACTGAAATTAACTGAAATATTTCATATGTTCTTAGAGAGGACAAGCCTGTTTATCTTTCACTAGTGTCTACACTGCAGTTATTTATTTAATTTGAGTTTACTTTCTTAAGATGGCTGCACTAAAGAGAATTGTTTTTTCTGACTACTCTATATTGGAGGTATTTATTTCATTTTTGTTGTTTACTCAGGTATCCTGACTGTACTAAAATGTGATGGCAAAATTAATAAAGAAAAAGTTTAGTTGTTCTTGTTATTAAGTGAATCTATTGTTCCTTAGCATTGCTGTTAAGATGACATCAACCCTAACCCCACAGCAATCAGAAACCGAACCGAACCGAACCGAACCGTGGCTCCAAAACCGTGAACCGAACCGAATCGTGCCTTTGGTGTATCGTTACACCCCTACAAAAATATGAAATCACAGCATTACCCTATAGTGGCAAAATTTAGGTTCAATTATTCCAACTGAAATGTTGTTTAGGTTCAGATTTTCAAGTTTGCCAATGTTTTTAATCAACAAACTCTAATATAGAGACATTTTATGTTGTTCACCTACCTTGACACTGATAACCTTGCTTTCCTAATACACCCCTGTGAAGTGAATGAAAGGTGATTAGTTATTGCTCTTTTCTACAGTGACACTAAATACACAACATCTATTGTATAAAGCTTGCACTGGAAATGAATGAATAAATGAATGAATAAATAACTTTTTAATTGACCAGTCATAACATTGAACAAGACAAATAAATGGAACACAAAAAAGTAACCTCTGCTTTCCACCCACATCCATTAAAACATTTCATTATTTCATCAACTTTAAATTGAGTGATTCATGCCACTTTGTCAAATCATTATACTAACTTATACCATGATAATTATATTCACCTTATTATTTGCGTACGAGCAGGCGCAACCATATGAATCTCTTTGGCTCGAGACTTCCGGTCTCATTCACTTCCATTCATTTCTAGACGTTAAAAACAGCTCGTTCTGCTGCTTGATGTTGCAAACTGACATTTTCGTATTATGTGAAACTGCTTTGTCTGTATAATCATGCAAACATTTGTTTGTAGAGGAAGTAGTTTCACCGTTTTCTGCGGTTTATTATTCCTAGTCATTTATCCCATAGGGAGCTGAATCGAAAGTTCTAAAACAATCTCAAAAAAGAGTGCACCTCCGCATTGAAGAATAAGGTCAATTAACATAAAACATGTAGCAAGTAAATTTATTTCTCACTAAATATCTCACTGAATTTCATAATTATATTTGGCATTAAGAGAAAACTTTAAGTTTTCCATTTATTTCTTGACCTAAATAATACATCAGTTTGTAATCTTTCATTATCGTTCATTGAATTGTAACATTGGGGACTCTATTTTAATGATCTAGGTGTAAAGTCTAAAGCACACGGTGCAAAAGCATTAAGGGCGTGTCCGAATCCACTTTTGCTATTTTAAGGATGGAATAATACGCTCTGCACCCTGTCGCATGGTCTTACAGGGTTGTGCTTATTCTCTTGAAGGGCCCTATCTTACATACCACACAATAAGGCGCAAAACGTGTTTGGCGCGATTTGTTGCTATTTTCAGATCAGCAAAACATTTTGAGCCATGTTGTTTAAATGGCAAATCCATTTGCGCCACTTTGTGGACTAATGGGTGTGCTGGTCTGAAATAGAGGTGTGTGAAAGCGCATTGTTGGCGTGTTGCTATGATTATATACAGGGCTTGACATTAATGTTTTTGATCACCAGCCACAGTGGCTAGTAGTTTTCCAACATTACTAGCCACTCGCCATTTTCACTAGCCACAATTTTATTGTTGGGAAAATATATTTTATACACATAAATATGACTTTGACATGCTAAAATTACTTGATTTAGATGTTGCGTTTTCTCCACATGCCTCATTCATTTCACTTTTTGTGTGTCGTGTATGAGCTTGCTAAATGTTCATGAGCAAATGGGTCATGGTTTTATAGTATTACAATTAGATTTTATTTCACATCATTTTCAGAGCTCAAAATGAAGGATTTACCAAATTTATCTCTGACCACACCAAACATAAACAATTAATTATTTCTTAGCCACACATTTTAAATATGTCAAAACAAGCTAAATATAGCTGTATACTATACTTTTTATTTAACAAAACATATGCACAGTAATCTGTCCTGGCTAAAGGTACCAGATCACCAGTTTACTACACATAAATGCGGAGTAATCTCCCATTAAAGCAATGTTATTGTAAAAAATGATAATTAAACCACATTACACAAAAGAAAGCAGGTAAAAAACATACTGTGTGATAATGAAAGGATTATAACGCACACGGTTAACGTTAGACTCATAAAAAATCTGTTCAAATAATGGTGAAAGCGAAAGCAACCGGTGCTGCTTACAAAAATACTAATCTGGAGCTCTTGAAAGCAGCAAGACTGTGGGTGCATGTTCATCACTTTTTGTCTAGTCTATTTGAAAGAGAACCGATCACATCAGCTGTGTTTCTAGACACAGTTGCTTCACGCAAGGAAACGAGAGCGCGCACGTGTTTTAAACAGTCGCGCGCATCACCTCAGCTGTTACCGCGAGTGATCATCCTTTCATTCAGTATTCATCTGCTTTTTTATTGCTCACGCGAACGCAATTATCTTTGTCAGTCATGTTTCTTCTCAATTCTAAGATTGCCTTTGCTTGCATATTGGACCATCCTTATTGTCTAACCCTGCTTTAATGAATTATTATCTGGGAAAATTATTTTCAACCAGCCAAAGTGGCTAGTAGGAGTGTCTGTCTTACCTGCCACCACTGAAATCTACCCGCATTTGGCGGGTGTTAATGTAAAGCCCTGATTATATATATGATTTTATATATATATATATATATATATATATATATATATATATATATATATATATATATATATATATATATATATATATATATATATATATATATTTATTTTTTTCTCTCTGTAGATTTGTTTTTTTTTTTGTAAATAAACCGCATGTTAAAAATGTATTTGAAGTGGAACCTCTATCTTCTTAATGTAAAAATTAAATACAATATATTCCCAAATAAATAAAAAAAGTTGATAAGCCATATTTGTGATTAGATCTTAATATTTGCATGTGCAATACGTAAGGAACGCTCCACTCTTCATGAGGGCCCCCGGTTTTAAAAAGAAGTAATAACATTAAAATCTTAATGGTTATAGACAGATATTACAACATATGATAGAAAAGTTATAAATGAGCTATATGATTAATTTAGGCAATTCTTGGCATTGGTCGGGACCCCCTAATTTCCCGGGGCTCTAAGTGGCTGCTTACCTTACTTATTACTTGGTTTCATGATACGTCACCTTTAAAAACGCCATGTTCCTCTGTTCTCCGAGGAGGCAGGACACAGCGTGCCTATACATGGTGGTGTTCTTGCACAGTGTGTTGTAGGCCAGACACACTCAGTACACTTGTACTGAAGCGTTGTCGCTCTGAGCCTCAGGGCTTTTCCTGACATTACCATGGAAACGCAACCCACTGAGGATGAACCAACCGTGAACGGACTTAAGAATAGGGACAGTGTACACTAGTTATGTCGAAGCTCAGACGCAGATTTACCAGCAGACGCAGCTGTACAAACAGCGAGCTACAAGGCGGTAAATATCTCACCAGATGAAGTCGCGGCAGTGTGAGCAGTAGGTGGGCTGTCTCAGGTAGGTGGCCATGAACTTGTGTCCGTTGACTTGATGCACTCTTCTCCGGACAGCTCCCTGCCTCTTCCTGGGACGCATGCGTTCTCGGAACACACGCTCCTCATTTTCACAGCCTCCAGCTGCAAAACACACAAAAGAAGACAAAAGAATCAAACATTTGATGACAATGTTCACTGTAAAAAATGCTAGGTTTCACACAATTCCTTCATGTTGCCCCAACACAGATCAAGTAAGTTAACTTCATCTTTTAAACAAACTGAAGTGAATTCAACATAAAACATTTAGGTTGTTCCAAAACAACTTAAGACTTGTGCTGTTTCAACTCATTTTAATGAAGTAGTTTGAACAAGCAGCAAAAGTATTTGTTGGTTTTGAGCGTTATTCAATATCGAGCATTATTTTTCATTCAAGTAGCATCTAACAAATATAACAAAAGCATTTAACAAAACAAATATATAAATAAAATAAAACTAAATAATAAACAAAGCGGTGTGATTCAACCATAAATACCCAAATCATTAATCAACTCGAAATCCATTCTACATGTTTGTTAGTCTTCGAAATTAAATCTTAAATTTAACTTACAGCCCCATTAAATATTTTGTTCTTTCTTTCTGTTTAAGGATTTAATATAAATGTATTTTAAAATGATGTCTAATGATTAATTTTAATATTATTATTTAATTCTAATGCAAAGCGGAGACTGAAGGTCTTTATACTGCAAAAGCAACCGCCTGGATGTACTTTATCCTGCTTATGGACCCTTTTTACAAGATGGTTAGGACATGTCATCAGCTTCTCCAGTTCTCCAAATTTTTTAATATTTCGATTTTTTTTTCTCTTCTGACTGCCGTTATCAGCCTTGCACTATTTTATTCTTATTTTGAGGAATAACACTATCAAGAAGTGTTTCTTTTGTTTGTGATATGTACACTACACAGGCAGCGCGGTGGTAAAACATGTGCTGGATAATTTGCCGGTTCATTTTGCTGTGGCGGATCCATCAGACCACAGGACATGTCTCCAAAAATTATTCTTTTCCCCAGTGTAATTTAGCAAATTGTAATCTGGCTTTTTTGTTGATTCTGGCTTGTTGATTTTTCCATGTTGTCACACAAGGAAGCAGTGTGTTTGAGGTTTTCTTTAAATACTATTCTACAGTTGTGCCTCCAATTAACTCAAATGTTTTCAATTAGCCAATCAGAAACTTCCAAAACCTTGACACCATCATCTGAGCTTTTTCATCCTAACTTAACTAAAAGAGAAAAAGTTTAGTCACATTAACATCTGACTTTTTTTAAAATGGTTATGTGCCTTTTTATACAGTGTATGTAAACTTCTGGTTTCAACTGTAAAATCGTTTTAAGAAATCTTTTTTACCTACATCAATTAGACTTTTATGTTTTTGATGTCTGGTTCTGTTCAGTGTATGCAAATGTGGGCCTAGAGTCCAAGAACAAATTTCCCCATTGGGGACAACAAAGTGTAAACAAACAAACAAACAACTCTGGAACGTTCAGACCTACATTCCCAAATTTTTTAACTCGTGGCCCACTAAACCAAACACGTACGTATGTTTCCAGGATTGCAGGTGTAAATGACCCCACTATTCATGATGGGTTGGTAACTTTTTTGTAAATAAAGCCCCTATTTTTGATGGGTGAGTACTGCATTTGAATGAGCATAAAATGTACATAGCAAGTCACCAAGTCAGGGCGGGCAGAGTGGGTTCAGACCTGCGCGGGACAAATTTTCCTGCAGAACATTGAATTTTTGCCCCACTCCAGTGCAAAATTTTAACAAATGTAAGCTTGTGGATTAAACTGAAAGAAATATCCCTTTTACACTAGTAAAAGGCTTTAATAATGTGAAATTAATTTTTACATATATCCATTTTGGGGCAGCACTGTGGCGCAGTGGGTAGCCAGAAGTTCGCTGGTTCGAGCCCTGACTGGGTCAGTTGGCATTTCTGTGCGGAGTCCAAAGACATGCGCTAGATTGGGTAAGCTAAATGTCTATGTGTGTCTGTAGTCTGTGTGTATGTCCTGGTCCTCCAGGTTAGAGGTTGAGTGTTGGGCTAATGACCCACCTCGTAAAAATGAGATGTTACGAAACACCAACATGGTGCGGCTAAATATCAACTTCAATATACATTCATCCCAGTTGCATCAAGTGCTGGTCTCTAGTTCAGACAAGAAGTCAAAACTGACAGAGAATTACAGTTTTTCTCAGTCGCTTTGGTGCATTTCTCACAACACTTTTTACATTTGCACAACAGTTAATGCATTTCTCAAAACAATTAGTCATTTGTGCACATCATAGTAGCAGTTTCTCATTCTTTCCAGCAAATTGCAAATGCTTTTGGACATGCATCAATTGCTTTCATACAACTCTCTGCTGTTTGTAACATTATCATTTGCTTATGTCATGTCAGTCAAAATTAACTAAACTTGCGTCTGCTGAATAGTCATTCCATATAAAACTAATAGTCCATATTTCATTACTTGAGTCATTACATACACAAATGTTGAACTAGTTGTCAAAATCTGTCAAGCTAATTTTATTTAGAAACTTTAAATCTTTTTTTTCACTGAAAATGTCTTCTAAATTGAACAATTTGATGAATGATTTACAGACCTGTGTATGTTGTAGGTTCAGTTCCAATCTGTACTGCAATATTGTTTACAGTTGTGCACAGCTCTACCCAAAGGAAGTTTGTTTGTTGTAAAAAAGGGTGTATTTATTCTTTTGCACAATGCTGTGAATAAATTAGAATTGTAAAGAGCAAATGCAGTAAACATGTGAAACATACATATTCAGTGTCTTGTACTCAGACACTCACTAAATGCAGTGATGTCTAACTTTACTGTAGTTTTCAAATGGTTGTGCAAATAGTATATAGTGCTGTCTTGAACATTTTCAGGAAGTGTCACCAAAATCAGACTTTTTTGCATTGGAAAAAATGTACAGAGTAAAGTGTCATAATGAAAACATGACTAAGCCATTTGACTATCTTGTTCATAAACAATGGTGGCAGGACTTTTCATTTTGATGACACTGACACTTTCATTGACATGAATACTTGCTTTTGAGGAGTGAGCTCTCCATTTTGAGCAAATTACGCACTTTTGCAGGTTATCCACTAGGTTTTGCAGTTTGCACTAATTGTTTTGAGAAGTGCATTAACTGTTGTGCAAATGTAAATAGTGTTGTGAGAAATGCACCAAAGCGACTGAGAAAAACTGTAAAGCACTGGACCTGCTGACAGCCATGTATTCAGCAAAAAATAAATAAATTATAAGTGAGTTGTTATTAAACCAATTGGCAAAATCATATAGTGGCAATGTATTATTTTTTCTATTATTTCTCGTTATTTAATCATACATTAAAGTACGACTAGACGTTTTTACATATATTATTAACAATGCTATTTCTGTTAAATAACGCCTGGCACCCTCCTGCAATACCATCATGGGCAACTGACAGGTTGAAAACCACTGGTTTAGATGTAATCAAAGTCTTTCTTTGATTAATTTCACTACTATCCAGCTTTACTCAATGGTTTGTGAGCTTTCCTGTGTTGTGAGAGATAACATAATCTCTGTGATAAGTCTAGAAACTAGTATTATTACTATTATCTAACTAATGGTATTTTGTGCAAGGTGCTCTAGGAGTCAGAGGTGCTCTGTTAAGGGCCATCTCGTCCCTGTTTGAGTAGGAGTTTGGTTCGCATTGCTGGCAAAAAGTCAGACTTCTTTCCAGTGCATGTTGGACTTCGGCAGGGCTGCCCTTTGTCCCCAATTCTGTTCAGAATTTATATAGACAGAATTTCAAAGCCTTGGGCTGGAGGGGATCCGGTTCGGCAACCACAGGATTTCATTCCTGTTATTCGCAGACAATGTTGTTCTGTTGGCTTCATAGAACATGGACTTTCAGCATGCACTGGGGTGGTTTGCTGCCGAGTGTGACGTGGCTGGGATGAGAATTCACACCTCCAAGTCCGAGGCCATGGTGCTCCACTGGAAAAAGGTGGTTTGCCATCTCAAGGTTGGAGGAAAGTCCTTACCCCAAGAGGAGGTGTTCAAGTATCCAGGGGTTTTGTTCATGAGTGAGGGAAGGATGGAACATGAGATTGACAGGCGGATTGGTGCAGCGGCAGCAGTAATGCGGTCGATCTGCCGGTCCGTTGTGGTAAAGAAGGAGCTGAGCCGAAAGGCAAAATTCTTGATTTACTGGTAATCTACTGTACATTCCTACTCTCACCTATGGTCATGAGCTTTGGGTTATGACCGAAAGGACAAGATCTCGGATACAAGTGGCCGAAATAAGTTTCCTTCGCAGGGTGGCAGGGTGCACCCTTATAGACAGGGTGAGGAGCTCTGTCACCTGAGAGGAGCTTGGAGTACAGCCACTGCTCCTCCACATCGAGAGAAGTCAGCTGAGGTGGCTCGGGCATCTGTTTCAACGAAGGGAGATGTTCCAGGCATGTCCCACCGGGAGGAGGCCTCGGGGAAGACCCAGGACACGTTGGAGGGACTATGTCTCTCGGCTTCTTTGGGAACACCTCGGGATCCCCCCGGAGGAGCTGGAGTAAGTGTCTGGGGAGAGGGTAGTCTGGGGTTCTCTCCTAAGACTGCTGCCCCCACGACCTGACCCCAGAAAAGCGGACAAAAATGAATGAATGAATGAATGAATGAATGAATGAATGAATGAATGAATGAATGAATGAATAACCAATACTTAACCCCAGCAGACCCGAATTATGTTCCAAGTTTCTGATAAATGTAAAAGTATGTTTGCACAGTTCTTGAGGCTCCTATAAATGAGACCAAATTATAATATACAAATTCAACAACGTTTAAGTATATATATATTTTTGTCCATCTCAATGGACATCAGGTCATAACAGTTTTACAGTTGTACCTGAGCATAATACCAACAAAAATATCCAAAACACATATATGATTGCTGGTATAATCTTGATTTTTTTTTTTAAATCACAGATTAAGATTATAACATGTTTGATTTAATTTTGAGGTTTTTGTTGTATAGACTGGACCTTGTTTATAACAAACTTTGTCTTCCTCATCACTTCACATAATGTCCACATCTGAAATATTTCCATCTGCTATATGCTCAAGACCGTCAGGATCTGCATATTCTGCATATGAAATTGTTTCAGCAACGAATTAGCACATCGATATAGTTCTTTTTATATAAAAAAGTTTAATCAGCATTACTGGAGATTTAATTTCAGTAACAGATCTTGAACCCATTGTACATCCTAATGGACAGACATATGCAACACAGGCTCATTCTGAAACCATAGTCCCATGGCATTTCTGGAGACTGCGAATTATGTAGCCGGAGGTACGTATGGCTACGTTTCATTTTTAACCAAACGCTATGGGGCGGTATGACGGCGTTCCTTTTGGCGCTTACCGGCTGACTGCATACCTCGGTGTGTAGGCCTTTCCTGCCGCAACCAGTTTGTCCCATTAGCTCGTCGTGTACGTCAGCGGACTTGAGACACAGAGAGGAGTTAATCTAAAATGAACGAGTGAACAACAGGGTGAGAATGTGGTAAAATCCGAAAACGTGGTGAAAATCAGACAAGGGCTTTTCTTTTTCTGGACGGCTTTTGTAAACCGTTGGTTGGGCTTAGGGAAGTATGTGGGTGGGCGGGTCAATCAGTAAAATTGGTTGGGTTTAGGGAAGGAGGAGGGTGGGTCAGTCGATTGGCCGGTCGCCCAGTCAATCATTCAGT
This sequence comes from Danio kyathit, assembly GCA_903798195.1. Classification (NCBI taxonomy): domain Eukaryota; kingdom Metazoa; phylum Chordata; class Actinopteri; order Cypriniformes; family Danionidae; genus Danio; species Danio kyathit. The sequence goes on from LR812531.1 coordinate 11,596,717, forward strand.
CAGACAGACAGACAGGCGGTCAACAACGGCCTCCGGTGGGTTTACGCGAGAACAGCGCAGACGCGAACGGCACTCGCGAGAGACGAAAAAGCGCACGCAGCGGCCTCTCGCGGATTCGCGAAAACAAAAACTGGAAAAATACGTACCTCCCGGGACATATTTCGCGTTCTCCAGAAATGTCCACGGGGCTACGTTTCCAGAATGAGCCTGGGTTGGACATATTTGAAAAAATCCTGATCTAAAGCTTGCAATGTTACAAAAGATTTGAAACTTTAATTAGTAAGTGCAATCCCTCTTTTTTACATACAATCTATGAAATATTGGCAAACATATCAATAAATCTGAACAAAAACATTGTAAATGTGGCTTACGTCTGTGTCTGGAGTGAAGTGATGCCATGCTGCTTTTCAGTGGAGTGGATTTTTTTCAAATTGCCTTATTGCCATTAGATTGAATGACAATCGTCCACTCTCATGGACTGCAGGCTTTAAATTAGATAAAATGCTCAGGAACCACAAAAAAACATGCCCTGACATGTAATGTCCATTGTAATGGACACAATGTCCGAAGGGGTTAAATCAGTTTTTTTTATTACTATTAATTAGTAGACAGGTTGATTGTTGTCTGTCACCAACCTACAGTGCTTATGAGAATACATTTCAGCCAAAAATGTGCTTTCTCATAATTTGCTCATTATATTACATCAGATTACATAAAACAGATTACATCAATAAACTAGGGGGCAAGACTGTGACAGAGGCACTATATTGGAGAGCTGTCAGACACTCTCACTAAGAAAGGAAACAAGGCCACAGGAGAGGAGCTCCACACTTTCTCTCTCTTCTCCTCCTCTCTGTGGAGAATGGGAACTGTGATCAATCCTAAGTATTCCCTGATGTCAATGTATCTGTCTGCAGCGATACATTACAGCCCTAAGAGAAAGAGAAGGCTGAATCCTGAGGCAGGGTTCTGAGTCATAACATGACAGTGCAAGTAGAGCCAAATTGGCAGGCAGACGGTCATCTCCTGTTATTAATAAAGCCATTGTATATGCTTTCCTTTTTGGTAACACTACAATAAGATTAGTTAATGCATTTACTGAAATTAACAAACAATAAACAACACATTTATTAAAGTATTTGTACATAATGACAGATAATGAAAATGCAGTAGTTTATTGCTAAAGTAGGTGAGAGTTTAATGTGGCCATTACCGCCGTGGCTTGCACCGCCGCCGCTCTACATTGGTAAAAACGTGTTTTTAATGTATGTCCGCAGTTTGTGAATATGCCGCCAGGGGGCACAAAGGGACAGGATGCGAACGGACAGAAATAGCCTATACAGCGGCTGTAAATATGCTACTGTACTTGTAAATGAAGATGAAACGATAAAACAAAGCATTATAATTCCTTCATTAATCATTAAAAAATTGTTAACACGCTTCATTATCAGATGTCACCACTTTAACTAACATTAAAGGGCACCTATGCCCTAAAATCTACTTTTCAAGCTGTTTGGACAGACATATGTGTAGGTATAGTGTATAGACCGTCATATTGGGGTGATATAAACACACCCAGTCCTTTTTTTTCAGTTTAACAACATAAAGTGGGTGGACCAATTGGAGCGGCTTTGAGACCGACCGCAACTTGACGTAGGAGTGTGGTCCCCCCGCCCACCGAATTGATTGACAGCTGCGTATTAACATGTCTCCGTAGTAACGCTTACAGTATAATCATATCAACAAGACAGGACGTGCGCAAAGCAACCGGGAATAAAAGGTCTGGTCAGTTTGCTAGGATCATCAATCATTATCAAATGTGATCAAGAGTGAGTCTTACAAGTTTAAAATGTTTTAAAACAGTGCATGTTCGGAATGAATTAAAGCGATTTACTTCAGCTTTACTTCATCACCACAGCCGCATGTCAGAACAATTATAAAAGAAGACGCTTCAGTCCTGGTTTGTGGACGTTAAATCAGGTTTATTTTGTACATTAACATAACAGATATCCACACAGCAGTGGATATTAACCTGTATCCTGTCACATTTGCGTGCAAAAAGAGTGCAAAGTTAACGCACGCGCTGTCTGTGTGTGTGCGCGTGTCTGCGCTGTGTGTGTGTGTATCTGTGTGTGTGCGTGAACTTTGTAACGACATTGTGTGTGACTCATTGCTGCAACTCCACAACAAATCCATCAAATACTGATTTGAATAAAGTCAAATAAAGTTCTTATTTTAGTATTTCTCACAAACGTTACGTGAGATCAGCTTCCTTTATGTCTTTCTGTTGTCTGACGCAGCCGAGGGAGGAGATTAAGGCATGTTGACAGGCACGTGGAAACAGTGGGTGTGAAGGAATAGCCTTAAAGGTGCAGTACACAAAAACCGCAACCTGCTGCTCAAAGCTATAAATTAGTAACTTATGAAAGCTATAATAAAAATCGGATGGGTGTTTTGAGCTGAAACTTTACAGACACATTCTGGAGACACAAAAGACTTATATTAAATCTGGAAAAAGTGGTAACCTAGATGCCCTTTAACTAATGTTAACAAGCAGACAGAACATAGATAACAGATCTTTATTTATTGTAGTTCTCATGGTTAGGGGCACACAGAATCTGTGGAATTTATTTAGCTATTTCTGCGCAGAATTTTGTAGATAATCTGTGGATTTATGCGGAATGATTTTGGCAGTATTGTAACTAAAACCTTAATACATTAAATAAAAAAAATAATATCTTTTTAACTGTTATTTAAATGTTTACAATGCAAATCCAATAAGATCCACTTATACATTGGTGAACAAAGCAAGTCTCTCATATAATATATCTCCTAAAAGACAGAAAATATTACTTTAAAAAACGTATTGTAAATAAATCATATGAACATCGTGGAGAGGTAAGCATGATCGAACACCCAATGAGGGGGGAGAGCATGCTCTGAGCCCGGCGGCTAATCAGCAGGCCAATCAGAAATAATGAATAACACCTGTTTATTCTAGTGATTGGGCCGGAGAGACACCCTTCTCAAGCCGCGGTCACACTGGACTTTACTCCCCATAGACTTCCATTCATATGCACGCGAATGCGTCAGACTGGAAACGCAGGGTCATGCGTCGAGTTTCGCAGGTTGCTGCAGTGCAAAGTTCAAGCTTGGTGAACTCTGACCTGCGAAATCGCATCACTTGACTGCGTGAGATCAATCCAGGATTAAAACATGACCTCTCTGAACAGAAATTGAAAACATGGAGCAATCGCTCACTTTTTAAATGCCTATTCATCTTGTTTAATCCCGCCCCTTTTCGCAGCGCCGTATGACAGAATTTCGCAAGCTCAAACTCTAGTGTGACTTCGGCTTTAAGGAGAGAAGGAGAGCCGGGAGAGAGAGAAGAGAGCACCCACACCCACAGCTACACGTGTTGTGTGATACCTAAAAAATAAAACCTTTACTTACCTTTTATCACCGACCCTGTCTTCCCCATCCTACAAACTTCTTCCTACATCCTTTTCTACAAACATTTTCCAACCAAGGCTCATTCTGAAAACGTACCTCTATGTACAGTACATTTCTGGAGGCCTCGAAATACGTCCCAGGAGGTACATATTTTTGCAGGTTTTGTTTTCGCGAATCCACAAGAGGCTGCTGTGTACACTTTTTCAGATCTAAAAATTTCTCTTGTAACCCACCAGAGGCCGCTGTTGACTTACTGTTTGACTGGCTGAATGACCGACTGACTGACCGACCAATCGACTGACCCACCCTACTCCTTCCCTAAACCCAACCAATTTTATCAATTGACCCGGCCACCCACTTCCCTAAACACAACCAACAATTTTCAAAAGCAATCCAGAAAAACAAAAGCCCTCGTCTGATTTTTACCACGTTTTCAGATTTTACCATATTCTTGAATATGTGTTTTACCATATTCTGTTTTTTACTTGTTTATTTTATTTTTTTGGATTCTTTTTTTGTCTTACCAGCTTTCTGGAACCGTTCTTCACTGGACAATAATAATAATAATATTAATAATACAACTACTACTACTTCTAATAATAATACTACTACTAATAATAATTATAATGATAATACTACTACTACTAATAATAATGATAATAATAATACTAATAATAATAATAATAATAGTAATAATAATAATAATACAACTAATAATAATAATAATTATTATTATTATTATACTGATAATACTACTACGACTACTAGTACTACTACAACTAATAATAATAATAATAATAATAATAATAATAATAATAATATTACTACTACTACTACTACTACTAATAGTAATAATAATAATAATATTACTACTACTACTACTACTACTAATAATAATAATAATAATAATAATAATATTACTACTACTACTACTACTACTACTAATAATAATAATAATAATAATACAACTACTACTACTTCTAATAATACTACTAATAATAATAATTATAATGATACTACTACTACTACTACTACTACTACCACTATTACTACTACTACTACTAATAATAATAATAATAATAATAATAATAACAATATTAATAATACTAATACTAATAGTACTACTACGAATAATAATAATAATAATATTAATAATAATGATAATAATAATAATAATAATAATAATAATAATAATAATAATAATAATAATAATAATAATAATAATAATAATAATACAATTTAAAGTAACTTAAAAAAATCTGATCTCAAGAGTGAGGCAGGAAACGATGCACACTCACTTACTCATCTACACAGATTTTGATTAACTGTTAAGTATTAAAACATTCACACTGTGTATGTCAAAACACTCCACAGTGAGTTTGAGTCTAAAAGTTGGGGTTTAAATATATGTGCAGCAGTTCCAGGGCTGGTCCTGTTCTAATCACCATCTAAGGACAATGGACTAGTGGCGTCTGTCTAGTCTCACAGGAGACTGAAGTAAGTCGGTCTAATGTATCACCCACATCCTCCCCTCAATGGCTTGCAATGAGAGAAAGAGAGGGAGGGAGGGAGGGAGAGAGAGAGAGAAATGAAACATGCAGTAGCTCATACTATGTCAGGAGGATATGGCTGGTCATTTATCATCTCTCGCTCATTAACACTCAGTGAGGGTGGGCAAAATATGGCACACATTTACCAAACCCCAATCCATCACAGAGAGGATTACAACAGAAGCCTTAAGATCATCATCGTTTTATATCAGAAAGTATCTATTTCAATGGCTTTCTGGTCTGTCTGTTCATGAACTGAAGAAAATAAACCTCAGTCTGAAAAATTAGGTTCAGCACTGGTCCTAAAATAACATTTTGTTGTTGTCTAAGGATTTTCCAATTCCCATATGAATGCTCTGCATGTCCAAGTGTGTAAAACTCTGTGCAAGAGAGTTACAGAGTATGTAAAAGGACAGACAAGAGTAGTGGCAGTTCATACAAGCTATCCCTAACCCTAACCATATCCAGGGTAGAGTCATAGCAAAAGAGAATTTCCAAACTGTCTGCAAGAATTATGAGTTGTGGCATGTTTTCAGATGTATTATGGTTTGGTATGCAACACCTTAAAGTATGATGTCATTGTTCATTGTCAGTCTGTAGAAACAGGATATCCAGAGGATCCAGTTTACCTGACCAAGAATCAGAAGATGTATTGTTTAAAATTTTCACCATACAATTTGACCAAAGAATGATAATTCTTGCCTTAATTAGTGACAGCCAGGAAGCCAACTGTTGAAATTAAACCACTATTAAAAGATCTCAATACAGCCAACCTAACTCAAGCACTACTGTTCCATTAAGCTTGACAACATCAAAGTGTCCATGGAAGGCCACCAAAATCAATTAAAAAATGCCCCCAAGGATAATAATGTCACAGTCTCATGTTGTTGTTGTTGTTCCGTGTTCCATGTGCTTTCTGTTTGTATCATGTGTTTCATTTGTTCTGTTTCCCGCTGTTTCTTGATGATTACTAGTTCCACCTGCTGTGTCACCCCTGTTGGTAATTTGTGTAATCATGTCATGTGTATTTAAAGCCCTGTTTTCAGTTCAGTATTGGTCCGGTATTGTATTGTCATGAATTGTCTACATCCCCTTGTCATTCCTGCGTGTTAATGTTCCAGTACCTGTTGTGAGTGTTTCTGTTAACAAATACATGTTCTTTTGGTAATTCCAGAGTTTAGTGCATTTGTAGAGTGACAAATGTGACAGAATACCAGACCAACAAAAAGTTTGCGGCGTTTGCTTCCCCATTTTTTTATAGTCTTTTAGCCCCAGTGTTTTCTTTTTTTTCCCATGGACACCATCTACCACCCCAAATTCCTTCTCCTCCTGGGAGGAGGGGTAACTGAGCCTTGAGGACCATACCAGACTGTATCTGTCCATAGCAAATAACACTAACTATCCAGGAGATGTGCTCTGCCTGAACACTGTCTGCAGAGCACTGTCCTCCAAAGATGGTCCTCGAGGCAATTTTGCTGCCTATGTGGAGTGGACACTGGTGAGGAACAAATCTAGGTTCACTGTCTGTGCAGATGAAGGCCTTGTCAGTGCCACTCCCGACCCAGTGACCAGCCCTACAACCCCCATCTGCAGGGAGCACTTCTCAGAGCCCATTGCAGATAGAGAGCCACCTTTGGTGTGTGAGCCATCACCATCACGAGTGACAGAGTGGAAAAACACCGACCAGGAGGAACTCAGCAGGCAACCATCTGATTAGGTGTGTGAGCAGGCAACGTCACTGAAAGTGGGAGTCCTGGTGGACCTCTATGAACCGAGTGAGAGTCCCACCCACCTCCTCACTGCTGAGGGTTAGCTGTGTTTGAACACTGAATTGCTGCTCATCGACTTCTGGAGCAAAGTCAAACCTTCCTCGCTGTCTCCTGTCAGCAAAAGTCATACTCTGAGTTCTAGTCGGCTGTTCCTAGACAGGCTCTCAGCCCTGTTGGTCCCCGAAGACCAGAGCTCTGGAGTTGTGAGCAGCATGCCACCCAAACCACCCTCTCCACCTCTGCTGATGCCAATGTCTGCAGCCAGTCAGCCAGGTCCAGCGCTGCTGCAGTTAGCCAGTCCCCCAGCTCACCCTCAAGCTCCAGAAGGGGAGGTTTCCTTGAGAGTACGCCTACCTGCACTGCCAGCCAGAAGATGTCGCCTGTTGTTATCTCCTCCAGCCTCTGAGCTGCAGACTCCGCCTTGGCCCTCCGACCCTAAGGCTTCATGTTTGCTCTCTCCTTCCTTGTCTCCTCCTTGGACCGTCAGCTCACCAGATCCACCAGGCTCCCTCATCCCTCCGGCTCCACCTTGGTCAGTCATCACCCTGCCTGCACCTCTAAACACCTCTCCTCTGGCTGCGCCTCACCCTTTTGTCCTGCCAGCTACGTTGAGCTCCTCCTTCCCTCCAGCTACACCTTGGTCCTCTGTCTCTCTGGCTCTGCCGCGGGCTTCCGAACCAGTGTTGTTGCATCGGTCGGGTGAGTCATCTGCTCCACCTTGGCCCTCTGGTACCTCGACGTCACTCTTACTCTGTGGCTCGCCATCTCCTCCTTGGGCTACACCTCCATCTGCGGCATCTTCCTCGGTCAGCCCCCTGGAGTTGGTGGCCACTCCTCCTCCATGGTTCCTTCCTCCCTTGACTCTGGGCCATCCTCCTGGCTGCGTCCTGGTTCCTGCTCCAGCTCCCTTCCTATTTCCTCGCTCCTATGTCTCTGCCCTGGTTACGTCCTCCATTCCTCGCTCTCCAGCTCTTCTCCTGGCTCCTTCCTCCTAGGACTCCTCCCTGATCACCCCTTCCTACCCTCCTGTGTTTTGTATTTGTTGTGTTAAAGGCGCGAGGTCGCGTCTTCAAAGGGGAGGGGTAATGTAACAGTTTAGTGTCTCTGTTGTGGTTGTGTTATGTGATGTTGTTGTTGTTGTTCCGTGTTCCATGTGCTTTCTGTTTGTATCATTTGTTTTCTTTGTTCTGTTTCCCACTGTTTCTTGATGATTAGTAGTTTCACTTGCTGTGTCACCCCTGTTGATAATTTGTGTAATCATGTCATGTGTATTTATAGCCCTGTTTTCAGTTCAGTCTTGGGGTCTGTTCTTCGTACCTCGATTAAATGATCTAAGATGATTTGACAAATCCTGGATCTTTTAATCTTGATAACTGATCTCTGGCTAAGTTGGTTCTTCAAACAAGTTTGCATATCAGATGAAAATGTCTGGATAAACTGATCTGAGATCGCTGCGTGTGTTGTTAAGGACAGATCTATCGATCATCGAAAATATCAATGTCAAGTTTACATACAATAAGAATATTATGCCTCTGAAAAAGCTCAGATGATAGTGTCAAGGTTTTGAAAGTTTCTGATTGGCTAATTGACAACATTTGAGTTAATTGGAGGCACAATTGTAGAATAGTATTTAAGGAAAACCTCAAACACACTGCTTGTCTGCTTCCTTGTGTGACAACATGGAAAAAATCAACAAACCAGAATCAACAAAAAAGCCAGATTACAATTTGCTAAATTACACTGGAAAAAAAAAATATTTTTGGAGACATGTCCTGTGGTCTGATGGAACTAAGATTGAACTGTTTGGCCACATTGACCAGTGTTACATTTGGAGGACAAAGGGGAACGCTTACAAGCTTAGGAACACCATCCCAACTTTGAAGTATGGGGGCGGCAGCATCATGTTGTGGGGCTGTTTTGCTGCAGGAGGGACTGGTCCACTTCACAGCATACATGGCATCATGAAGAAAGAACATTATGTTGAAATACTGAAGCAACATCTCAAGACATCAGCCAGGAAATTAAAACTTGGCCACAAATGGGTCTTCCAAACAGACCATGACCCTAAGCATACTGCCAAGTTAGTTAAAATGTGCTTTAAGGACAATAGAGTGAATGTTTTGGAGTGGCCATCACAAAGCCCTGAACTTAATCCTATAGAAAATTTGTGGGCAGAGTTGAAAAAGCTTGTGCAAGCAAAACAACAAATCTGACTCAGTTACACCAATTCTGTCAGGAGGAATGGGCCAAAATTCCTGCAAACTATTGTGAGAAGCTTGTGGAAGGATACCCGAAACATTTGAAGTTATACAGTTGAAAAGCAAAGCTAAAAAAATACCAAGGAAATGTATGTAAACTTTTGACTGTCTAGAAATTAATAAAAAATTCTCAAAAAAAAAAAATTCTCTCATTATTCTGGCATTTAGCAAATGTAAATCATTTAGGTAATCCTAACGAATCTAAAATAGTAAACATTTAGTATGATTTACCATCAGACATTTAAAAAAATAAATGGTTATGTTCCTTCTTTAGAGTGTATGTAAACTTTTGGTTTCAACTGTATGTATGTATACAGTATATATATATATATATATATATATATATATATATATATATATATATATATATATATATATATATATATATATATATATATATGTATACAGTATATATATATATGTATACAGTATATATATATATATATATATATATATATATATATATATATATATATATATATATTATTGTTGTTGTTGTTGTTGTTGTTGTTGTTGTTGTTGTTGTTGTTATTATTATTATTATTATTATTATTATTATTAATATTATTATTTAGGGGTGTCACAATTAATTGTTTCTTCGGTGCACCGCAATGCAAACACGAACAATTCGGTCTCGGTTCAGTAATAATCATAACCGGTTATTTACTGACGTCATTTATCTCATATGCGCTGTAGCTGTAGCTTACTATGGCAAGCGAGGCAAGCACAGGTATTTACAATGCTCCAACTACTTAAAAACGCAGAAGCTGTGCACAATTTCACTGCGTGTGTGTTTGCTGGACAGTCTTTCACTGACACTGAACAGCAAAAGCCCCTATCTCACTGCGATTGAGAGAATGAAAGTAAACTTCATTTCTCTCTCTCTCTCTCCCTAGAGAGAGCGCAGCACGCAAGAGCCAATCGCAGCCCTTTCTGTTGAGTGCGTGACCAATCAAAGAGGTGTAAGAGAACTTGGTAGACAAGGCTCAGAAAGCGAGCGGGATTATTATATTTGTTTATTTAATATGAATGCTCGTGTTGTTTAAAGGTACAGTTTATATATATACTGTATGTATTAAAAGACAAAACTGTATTACAAATAGTATTTAAATATATTTATACACTTTAATACAAGAATTGCTGTGCTGTGAAGAAAATAGATAATTGTGTATGGAAAGCATCGTCAATGCACCGTGATACACTGAGATATCGAATTGAACCGAACCGATGGCATGATAATCGTAACCCGAACCGAACAGTGAGACCAGTGTAGGTTCACAGCTCTATTATTATTATTATTAATTTAATTTTATTTTTTACTATTTTCCCAAGTTTCCAACTACTACTGTAAGAAAATATCAGCATTCGGTTTATACTCTCGGATGAGTTTTGAAGAACGAAACGATCCTGGATCATGTCAAATCGTCAATAACCAAATCCAGCTAATTGAGTAATCCACATACGAAGAACGAACCCTTAAACGGGTATTGTATTGTCATGAATTGTCTACATCCCCTTGTCATTCCTGCGTGTTGATGTTTTAATGCCTGTAGTGAGTGTTTTTGTTAATAAATACATGTTCTTTTGATAATTCCAGAGTGATAATTGATAAATAATTCGTGCATTTGCAGAGTGAGCGAACATTACAAATAATTCCATGTGCTCTACTTTTATGTGCTTATACCAATAACAATACAAAGCAATATTAAATAGTGTTATTTTCCATAACAACAGTGTTCTAATATTGTATTGTAGAAATCTAATGATCTGTTCTTAGTGCACACTCATGCCAGATATGATAGTCAAACCCAATATGATATTCATACCAGTACACCCACATAATTATAATTACATCATTTAAGTTAATTTGGTCTGCAGTGCTCTAAAGCAGAGAACAGAAAGGTGTGTTTGTTCCAAAGGCCAAACTTGAAAGAAAATGGTGCTGAAATAATGATGATAAAAAAGTGAAATATTGCCAGCACATAATCAGAAAAAAATCTATAGATTTGTTAAAAGTAAGAGAATGAGTAAAACAAAGCAAATAAAATGTAAACACATTTCTCAGCTTTCACACCATGGCCCTGTATAGCATCCATCACCTTGAAACAGCTACCTAACAACATATGTGTGTCCCATTGACGGTGTGGCTCACTGGAATACAAGACACACAAATGACATCATCAGTCATCCTAATGTTCTTCACCTGAACTGACCTCTTTCATTACACATTACACATTACTTTTGTTGTAGATTCTAGCCCAGAATGTGTCTTAACTCTTCAGGCACAATAGATTTTACTACAATGTACACCATTAATGTAATGTGAAATGATGCAAGAGGGACACCTTGCTTTCTGTAGCAACACATTTTACAGGACTTTAACTCATGCAAGCAGGCCCAGTGCAATTAAAAGCACCTATTTATCACAGAAGCTCACTGGAGTCTATGACCTAAAGCATTGTGTTTTATTTTCTATCATTTACTTGAGCCTTTAAACACTCAGTGATCAGTGCTCAGGGCTTCTGGTAGTACCTACAATAGCAAAGTCGAGTAAAGGAAGTCGAGCCTTCTCATTTATGGCTCCTAAACTCTGGAATAGCCTTCCTGATAATGTTCGAGGCTCAGACACACTCTTGCAGTTCAAAACTAGATTAAAGACCTATCTTTTTAGCAAAGCATACACTCAGTGCATCACTTAGCGGTATGATACATGAATGTGCCCCATGCAGGTTTTTGCACCTCGTTTATATACCCTATGAACAGCAGCTACGCTAAATATTTTCTTTATTCTCTATGTCCACCTGGGGATACTCATCCCGAGGCCCTCAGAGACTATGCAGAGCCCCTGATTCGATCCAAGACCAGCGACGAGATGATCCCAAGGTTTTCATAATCTTGGACCAGGGCGTATCCTGAGCAGCTGCTGTGGTGGTCGTGGAGGAGTGGAGAGCATGAGACTGATTCCAGTGACGCTCCAGGGACAGACGAGTCTTCGCTGAGGTCCAGCATTCTCTGCCTCCGGCGCCTAGACTGCAGCTCTGCACAAGACGTTTGACCATAGGAGAAATGGTCGTGCTTAACTGAGCCTGGTTTCTCTCAAGGTTTTTTAAATCTTCACTTTCAACAATTGGTGAAGTTTTTCCCTCGCCTGTCGCTTGCATGGTTTGGGATCTGTAGAGCTGCGCATCGATGGATTTGCTCTTCAGTGTTTGGACTCTCAGTAGTGAATAAACCACACTGAACTGAGCTAAACTGAACTGAAAACTGGACTGACACTGTTACAATTTACTATAATCTTCTATGTGAAGCTGCTTTGACACAATCTACATTGTAAAAGCGCTATAGAAATAAAGGTGAATTGAATTTAATTGAATCAGTGCATAAACACTGGTAGTATCAAAGTAGTAGTATCTACAACACCAAACCCGAAAAAGTTGGGACAGTATGGCAAACACAAATAAAATAAGAAAGAATTAATTTCTAAATTTACTTTGACTTTTATTTCATAGCAGACAATACAACAGCACATGTGTTAATGTGTTCCTTATAATTATTTTTTTAAAATAAAGACATATTCCAATTTTGTTTTTCAAAAAAGTTGAAATAGTAAAGCATTTACCACTTTGTAATGTTGCCATTCCTTTTTTCACAACACTTAAAAGACGTTAAGTGACTGAAACACCAAGTGATGAAGTGTTTCAGGTGTAATTTTGTCTCATTCTTCCTGCAAACAAGTCTTAAGATGGGCAACAGTACAGGGTCTTTGTTGTCACATTTTGCACTTCAAAATGCACCACACATTCTCTATTGGAGACAGGTCGGGACTGCAGGCAGGTCAGTCAAGTACCTGTATCCTCTTCTTCCCCAGCCAGGACTTTGTAATGTGTGCAGAATGTGGTTTTGCATTGCCTTGTTGAAATATGCATGGGTGTCCCTGGAAAAGATGACTCTATGTACTTTTCAGCATTAATGGTGCCATCACAGAAGTGCAAGTTACCTTTGCCAAGGGCACTGACACAACCCCATACCATGACAGACCCTGGCGTTTGGACTTGTTGCTGGTAACAGACGATTATCCTTTTCATCTTTGGTCTAGGGCACATGGCATTCATTTCTTGCAAAAAATACCTGAAATACTGATTCATCTGACCACAGTACACATTTCCAATGTGGGATGGTCCATCCCAGATGCGTCGATGATGCCTCTCGACACTGTTAACATAGGGCTTCCTTTTGGCACAGTACAGTTTTAACTGGCATTTGTGGATGTAACTACATATTAAGGTACTTGGCAAAGGTTTGCCAAAGTAGTCCTGAGGCCATGTGGTGATATTGCTTATAGATGATTCTTGATGCAGTGCCGCCTGAGGGATCAGAGGTCACTGTTGTTCAGCTTAGGCTTGTGCACTTGTCCTTTATGCACTGAAATTCCTCCAGATTCCTTGAATCTTTTAATGATGTTATGCGCTGTTGAAGGTGAAATATCCAAATGTTTTCCTATCTTTCTTTGAGGAACATTGTTTTTAAGGCAAGTGAGGGCATGTCCAATAAAAATTTTTAATTTAAAAACATATTTTTCTCTCTATTTTGGCCTTCCATTCACACTGAGATGGCATTTTTATGAAATGAAAACATGTTTTTGAAAATGCTGTCCAATGTGAACAAATTTGGAAACATAACTTATACATTCAGATTGATGAAAATTGATGCATGTCAGTAACGGTTTCTTTAATGTCACCTGATTCAATTTATCTGTCCCTAGTGCAGGGCTTGACAATAAGGACTGCCCGATGGCCTGGGGCCAGCGTGCGAGACGCTCGGGCCAGTGTACAGAATGGTTACTGGCCCGATCGGGCCAGTGCTGCCTTGTCACAAAAGTTTGGCTGCGACTTAGGGTCTTAATCTCAATCTTAGGGTGCTTTCACACATAGACGTTTGTTTCGGAATCTGTCTCGTTTCCCCGAGGTTAGCACGGTTTGTTAGGCATATGTGAGTCCAGCAATCGCGCTCGGATCCGCGCCAAATTAATCGGTCCGAGATCGCCTGAATGAGATGGTCTCTGCTCGATTGAGCTTATTGATTGTAGTGAGAAAACAAAACGGTCCAACAAACTAATGAACCAGGCTATATCACAGTGTCTTATGGTTGTGTAATAGCCATATATATGGCTATATGAGGAGAGAATGATGAGCAGGGCGAGATGTCATTCCTACCGGCAAATGTGCGTTTCATGTCTAATACGAAAGTGAAAGCATGCTGAAATATTAACGAGTGCTGTTTATCCGTTAGGAAAAGTTAATACCATCTGATAATTTTTCCATATTTTAATATTTGATCTGAACATTGATCTGCTTCATGATCTGATGCAGTCTCTGTTCATCTGTTATTTCTCTATATAATTTAAGCCTACAATGCAGGGCTATTCAATTGGCGGCCCGCGGGCCGAACCCGGCCCCCGAGGCAATTTGTTCTGGCCCTCCAAATAGTGTGACCAAGACATCAAGAATAAATTTAGTTCAGGCAAAAAACGGCTGCTATAGTTATGAAGTGACGTGCGTCTGTTCAATACAGCACAAGCTGCGCAGAGCATGAGTCACCTGACAGTGGCGAGAGCAGCCGAATACATTTGAATATGTTTGTAGAAAAGGTCTTTTGTACAATGCACTGATATCGATATTAGGGATGCAACGATTAACCGATTATTAACTGCGCTTTAATTCGTCATGGTTAATTAATCGTAAAGGCTTCTCTAAGCCGCATTTCTGCATTTCTGTTTTGCCGCACGAAACGAAACTGCTAAACAAAGTTACGCCAAGTTGCCAACTGTGCGCTCGTTTAAAGTTCCGAGCTTGTCCAACGAAGCTAATACGCACGCACACTGTAATAACTATAGCCGCGGGCCGTTCCCATATCACGTCTTTCCCGCGCGCAAGTTATGTCGTAAGAATATATATGCCAATATGCGGGCTGTCTGGCTGCACGCAGTAGAAAACATCTCATGCTGTAACGGTGAGAGTTGTGCTTAGCTTTCAGAGCAATGTAAACAAAAGACATGTTAGACGAACTATTATTAAAATGATTATGTATGTATGAACGCAGATGATAACAACAGTTAATCTAAATATTGGCGCCGACCTTCATAACAATTATTATTATATTATTTTCTCTCGTTCCTCTCTATAAACACACACATAATTAAATTGTGTAGCGCTATAAGCACAGAAAAACCTTGAACATAAAAACTATTACTAATGAAAATGCTTTTTAAAGGTTTTTAATATTAGTTAGGGATGTCCAGATCTAAATCTTGCTAATATAAAGCTTAAATTTACATTAGACGTGATAACTGCGAAACACTGATTATTCTTCACACTATATAATCGTACAACCAAAATCTATAATTGTTGCATCCATAATTGTTATGCAGTTCAAAACATAACATATGTACGTATCTGAATGTGGAAGAAGCCTACTTCAGCAATACACTGCTTTTGTTGTGCTGTGAAATACAACATTTGAATGTTTGTTAAAAAACTTATTGTACAATGCAGTGATATTATATAGTTTCAAAATACAATATATTAACATTTTAATGTAGACAAATACAACGTGGGTGTCTAAAGGAGCAAAAATACATAATTGGCTCTTAAATGCAGTTGTGTCATCATTTATTTTGCAAGTCATATCTCTCCGGCCCTTCGTTTGGGATGCTTTTCATGAACTGGCCCCCGTGACAAACTAATTGAATAGCCCTGCTATAATGCATAATTCTAGCCAACATTTCTTTAATAGATTGATTAATTTAATAGATAGATAGATTTTTACAAAACTTGACAACTGAAATGAGGCTCTGTGTAAGAGAATCTGATCTCTTTTGATTTTTATTTGGTGACTATGTCTGTGGGTGTCAAAATTAAAGTGCACATTTTCACTTATAAAATATTATAACACTACTGGTCAAAAGTTTGGGGTCAGAAGGATTGTTAAATATTTTAAAATAAGCTTCTCCTGTTCACCAAGGCTGCATTTATTTAATCATAAATACAGTTCAAATTTTAAAATTGTGATATATTATTGCACTATAAAATAACTATTTAAAAGTAGTTTATCATTTCATTTAATAATTTATTCCAGTGAATTAAAAGATGAATTTTCAGCTTCATTACTCTAGTCTTCAGAGTCACATGATCCTTCAGAAATCACTCTAAAATTAATTGTTATTATTATTATTATTAATGGAAATAGTAATAAAAGCAATAATGTCTGGAGTATTCATTTTAAAAGAAAGCACTTATTTAAAATTGGAATACATATTTAACAACTTAAAAAAACTTTTACATTTAATCAACTTGATGAACTGAATAATTTTCCTTTAAAAAAAAACATGAAAAAAATTAATAAAACTGACCCCAAACTCAATTATGTTTGGCTTTTGAAACATTATTTAAAATATTGTATGTGGCTAAGAAATAGCTATTAACATCTTTTGTTTGGTGGGTCCAGTGAAAATTTTGGCAGGGCAAGTAAAAATCTGAACCGTTGAAAAAATCTTTAGCATTGAACCCTGTAGTGTATGCCTATTTTATCTATCAGTAGGACATATCTTCCCCTTCTAAATGGGAACAATTCAAAACACTCATACAGTATAAACCGTCTCGCATATTTCAAACAATAAACAAGCTCACACCCTTGAACTGCTAACAGTGGAGATCTGACAATCAATTAATAGCAGCTGTAATGGAACATTTACTTGCAAAATCAACATTCAATAGTTAGATTTACTTCAATACTTAAAGGTGCAGTAGGCGGTCTGCCAAAATGCTAACGGGTTAGCATTAGGGTTGGGCGATGTTGACCAATTCAGCATCCTACGATGTCTAATGAAAAACATCTCGATGGACGATGGAATCGTTATGAATTAATTATTTATGAATAATTAATTAATTCATAACAAATTAAATATTTGTAGCCGTTTCAACTACCTGGTCTTTGTTTTACCCATAACCAAATCATAAATAAATAAAGATAAGTTACACACAAATTACCACCTGTCAATCACTTTTTCCGCAGGACTCTAGCATGAGTAGGCAGAGTGATCCGTGTCAGTCATTTGTTTGGTGCGGTGGATGGCGGAGGGGTGTCGCGCACGAAAGTGAGCGGAGCTGAGGTGTCGCGGACGAAAGTAAAGAGGGTTGGACAGTCGCGGACGAAAGTGAAAATGAACAGTGGACAGGGGAGGAGGGCGTTTGAGGAGGGAGATCGGTAAAATGAGGTGCCGAATCCGGATCCGGCGTGTTCCGACACAAATTAAGCCCTGGATAGAGACAAGATTAATTAAATATCACGTTTAACAACTATAGTGAGACGCGATCCACTATCATCCTTGATAAACTGTACGACGTACACTGTTCTCTGGAGCTCAGACGAGCGCATGACAGTGTGTGTCTGTAGCTGTGTGTGGCTGTGTGTGTGTGTGTGTGTGGTCACGTGATGTGCGTTTTCAGTGGACGGAAGGCTGTTCAGAAATGCTAGATGAAACGCCAGTGTGGACGTGGGTCATTTTCGTTCTAAAATGCCATTTTAAAAGTAAGCTGTATTAGTGTAAACGGGGCCTGAGTGTGTATTTTTCACGAGCGGGTTTGCGACGGGGGCGGGGCGATGGATCGCGATGCCGGCTCAGCATTGTGATGTCTATCGGCCATCGCCGATGGACGATGGCATCGTCTATCGACCCAACCCTAGTTAGCATAAAATCTTTGAAACAGTCCCTCCCCTGCCATCCAAAGCCACGCCTCCTGAAATCACAAACGCGCACCTTAAAGATGACAGCAGACAACCCACTAGTTCATGTCATTCGCCAGTTGAAAAACTTTATAGTACTTTATAATACTACAACTCCCAACGAAAAACTGTATTATATCAAGCTTGTGCTCAGTTGTGAAGCAAGTTAAGCAAATTATGACAAAATACTTATTCTTTTTCTACTTATTCTGAAAGACTGTTCTAAAAATCCACTGTTTGATTGTAACCATAAGCACAAAGGAAACTGAGAGAACGTCTGTATATGATTAATGAACTGCAGGTAAACTTCAAAGTCACCTGAAAGTCCCTGTGAGATAAAGACATCAAACCAAAGGACACTACTATATATCGAAGTGACATAAGAACAAGAACAAAAGACAAAGCCAACGCACACACACAGCAGGGAGGCACGTGTCCGAGTGTGTTTTAGAGAGCTGTCAACGACATGACGTTTTAGATAAACACAAGTGGTGTGCGCACTCAGCAAATCTTAAATCTAAATCGCTTTTGAAAATGACCTGTGTATGGTCCCACAGCAAAACTAACAAACATGTACTCGAACATGCATTCAGAAATGACATTCCAAATTAGAGCTCCGTACACACATAAACACACACACATACAGAGAGAGAGAAGAGAGAGAGAGAGAGAGAGAGAGAGAGAGAGAGAGAGAGAGAGAGAGAGAGAGAGAGAGAGATACATGTACTGTATAAAGGCTAGCAGCATGAAACTGCAAACAATGTCAGTTGTTCAGCTGCTAACAGTCTCTATCTGGGAGCTCTGCCAATCCAACCAACTCAACAGAACAAGAAAAAAAAAAGCATTAATAAATTGAGCAAAAGTGACAGTATGTTGATACTGTAATGTTACAAAAGATTTCTCTTTCAACTCTGTTCTCCAAGAATCCTGAGCGACAGGAACAAAACTCTCAAATAAAAGCAGTTATTTTCAATTTCACACAATATTACATTTTTGGCTCAAATAAATACCGCTTTTGAAAGCAAGGCAGACTTTAAAGAGCCCCTATTATGGGTTTTTGAAAATGACCTTCCATACAGTGTGTAACAGCTCTAAGTGAAGTGAAATATCCAGCTAAGGCTTAAATTTGAAAGTGCACCGTGTTTAAAATGATAGATTCATCTATAAAAGAGTCGACTCATAGTAGAGCTGCAGGATTAATTGAAAAAAGATTGCGATCTCGATTCGACCCCCTAGACCAGGGGTCATCAACAGTGGCGGCTGGTGTTAAAAAATTTGGGCGCAAACACCAGAAAAAAACTGTTGGTAAAGTAAGAGTGTAAAAGCCATTTTTCAGGTGATGTATCAAAAAACAAAAATATGACTAAAGCATACAATAAATGCATCACAAATCAATTCATTTTAGTTCAATTTAGGTTTATTATCAGTAATGAAGTAATCAAGATAATCAGTAAACACACACATACACATACACACACACACACACAAAAACAAATGTTGCCTAATCACTGGACAGTAGGACTACTTGAAAATAAATTATGCTCTCCTTTTTTTCTTCTGGCATGCAAATTTCTCAATAACCGTTAAAGTCAGTCATCTCAGTCACCAGTCTCTTCTCTATTGACAGCATGGCCAATGCATTCAGCCTCTCTTGCGTCATGCTGTTTGAAACAGCAAACACGGAAATAGTAAAAGGTATGACTTACATGAACCTGCCGGCCAACTCCATTTGTCATAACAAGTGCTGTAAAAGCCCCGAATATTCACGCGCTCGCCATCACTTGACTACTGGTGAATTTGCAAAGATGGTCGATCTGGTCCAAGCTTTTTGATTCTTTTTTTTTTCTTCATCCAAACCCCTTGTGAACGGATATCTTTGCAAAGATATAACGGAATTTTCCTTCATCTCGAGAAATTGCATTCTAAGCTCTTTGGTGAGAATGGTCCAATCACATAAGACCAATCATATAAAAACAAATATGATTCGTTCTAACAACAAAAATGGGAGGGTTTGGGGCGCAGAGCGCTGCCCCCCAGGGACAATTTAAATCAGGCCAATTAGAGCTTATCGTCATATCACATGCATTGCAAAAGTTTGTGTACCTACATAGACACTCATTAGTCCGGCGCCCCGCACACATATGAAAAAATATTGTTCATAATTTTTTTTCAATAAATGTTAGTATGACTACAATAAATGTTAGAATGTTATAATTAAATCAATTTATTTTGTTAATATTTGTGATAATAAACATTAACATATTAAAGGGGTCTAACTTGAAGGGGGCGGCGCCCCAGCGCCCTTTATTGACCAGCCGCCACTGGTCATCAACTATATTTGTCAGAGGGCCAGAGTTTTACCAGACAGTCTCCTTGGGGGCCGGACCCCCGAGAAGAAAATCTAATAAAAATCTCATTTTGGCTTAACATTATGTTTAATGTTTATACTTTTTCAATTTCATTACAAAACTGAAGGCGTTTGATTCAGGCTCCCATCACCTACACCACAGTCAACCACTAGGAGTGATAGATGTTTTGCCTCAACTCAATTAGGCTAAGTCAACAAGGGGAAATGTAACTTTAGCCATTGATTAGGCACTGTGAGTAGCCCGTTTCAGCATTGTGATGTGAACTCAAGCCCACTTAACTTTCATTTGATGTGCGAACATTATTTGTGACCTGTTTTGTTCTGGTACCAGGTTATTTATTTACCATGCTATTTTAAGTTGTGCCAGATAGTTTTTCCTCCTTTTTTTAGTCCTGATGCAGACATCCCAAATCTCCCGGAAGTTCTGTGACTCTCCCGCAAATGCATACAGACTCTCGGATGCCCGCAAATGAATGATAATCTCCTGGAAATCGAGCGTCTTTCTCCCGCTCCTCAAATACGTCGCGCACCTCACTCCACCGCATCCCTCCTTGCTCTTCATCACACACACGTCGCGCGCACTTCGCCTACACCCCACCCGGTCTTCACTTACGCTAAAACCTGTTTGAAACAATAAATGCTTAACGCCACATGGTCTGTCTGAGTCTGTCCTCATTTCGAAATGTAGCCTAAATATAGTCATAAATGGTGGTTATTCTGACAAGAGACTCAGTTGTTGTTATTTTTAGTTGCTTTAATAGTGTGGACCACTATTTTCTTTTTGATCCTCACAATTTTGAAACCCAGTCGCGGGCCAGATTGAACGGCTCAGCGGGCCGGAATTGGCCCGCGGGCCGCCAGTTGATGATCAGTGCCCTAGACGATCTTAATCCAGCATTTCTATGATTCTGCCAATCATATTTTCAAGTTCTGCAGAGAAGCAAAGTCGGCCGCACAAGTTTTCTCATTTTTTTTACATGCGTCATGGACACCTCCAAATCATGTTGAAAGAGTCACATACTGTATGTGTTACGATTGACCGGGTGGATGGAGGCAAAAAGTGTCACAGAAGCCGTTGTTGAATGTGAAGTGTGATTTATTTGACACAAAGTGAAGAAAAAAACCCAGCAAAAAGGTGAAAGTGACAAAATAACAATAAAGAAAAATAACTATGCAATATTTACAAAATATTTACAGGATTGTTCAGCTAAATCAAGCCAATGACCTGAACAAAAATCTGTTGAAAATGCTTTCTCTTTCTCTTTCTCTTTCTCTTCCACACAACACAACCTACTCCTACAACAACCCACCCAGAGTGAAGGTTTGGGGCCATTTTATATAATTGGCCCCGCCCATGGGTTAAACCATTTTACAAAATGTAGGGTAAGCTGTATAAAAAAAAATACATAAAAAGACATTAAACAAAAGTATAGATTAATGCTAGTAAATAAATACGCATACAAAACTCCAAATACAACACAACAAACAACCAATACAAATATAAAAGAACAGAACAGTGATTTTTGTCACTGAACAGGGGGTCGTGACCCTGATGATGTCATCAAAAATGGCTTCTCTGAGTGAAGGCGGGAAAAGACTGTATAAATGTCCTTGTTTGTAACTTGAACAGGTTTGGTGTTGAGGGATGGAAACTGGTAAGTGTATGTAATGTTTCTATGTTTGGTTAATAAATGATGTTTGAAAGAAAAGGTGTCTGTAGTTATTTCAGTGTGAATGGGAAGATGGTATGGGCTATTGTTTGATATGTTTGAGAGATGGACTTGGAATTGAACTGTAAAATAAAGACATTGTTAACATTGGACAAACATAATTCACATTACACAAACACACACATGCACAATACAGATAACACAACAAAGATCCGTGTATACATATTTTGCCGGCAATCGGACCATGTTAAAAAGTGTATGTGTTTTATGTATCAGTGCAATGTGATATGTGTTTGTCAGTCACAGTGTGTTTGCTCAGTCCTACACTGTGACATTTCCTCCCCCTTCCCGTGACACCCTCTGTGGTGTCCTAGAGAGGAAATCGGCTGCACAGTTCTCAAGGCCAGTTCTATATGTTACCTTAAATTGAAAAGGTTGTACGGCCAAAAACCATCGTGTGATTCGAGCATTTGTGTCTTTCATTTGGTTTAACCAAGTCAGGGCTCTATGGTCTGTTTCCAGTGTAAACTCTCTACCAATGAGGTAGTATCTAAAAGAGTCTAATGCCCATTTTACTGCCAAGCACTCCTTCTCCACGGTTGAATACCGTGTTTCTCGAGGAAGAAGTTTCCTGCTAATGTAAGCGATGGGATGCAATTTCCCTTGTTCTCCTTGCATAAGTACAGCTCCCAGACCACGTTCTGACGCATCAGTCTGGACTGTAAACGGTTTGCTAAAATCTGGACTCTGCAAAATAGCTTCAGTACACAAAGCATTTTTCAGATCTAGAAAAGCACTTTCACAGTCAGTTGTCCAGTTAAGCATATTGGGCTTGTCTTTTTTAGTGAGTTCAGTGAGAGCTACAGCTCTTGTAGAAAAATTGGGGATAAATCATCTATACCATCCTACTAGGCCAAGAAAAGCTCGTACCTGTTTCTTGGTTGTTGGTCGCTCTGCATTTTTGATGGCCTCGATTTTCCCCACCTGCGGACGGATGACTCCATGGCCCAGCACATGACCAAGGTAACGAGTCTCCTCTTTGGCTATTGCACACTTGTCTGGACGGATGGTAAGTCCAGCAGACTTGATCCTGGATAATACTTCCTGGAGATGGTGAAGATGGTCCTGCCAGGACCTGCTGAAGATGATTATATCATCCAAGTATGCTGCAGCGAAGGTCTCTGTACCCCGTAGGATTTGGTCAATCATTCTTTGAAAGGTGGCGGGTGCCCCATGCAGTCCAAAGGGAAGGACCCTGAAATGATAGTGACCAAATGGGGTTTTAAATGCTGTCATTTCTTTGCTGTCTGCACTTAACGGGACTTGCCAATAACCTTTGCATAGGTCAAGTGTTGTGAGAAACTTTGCATTACTGAGTCTCTCCACTAGTTCGTCGACTCTGGGCATGGGGTAAGGGTCAAATTTACTGACTGAGTTGAGCTTCCTGAAGTCGAGGCAGAATCTAAGTGACCCATCTTTCTTGGGTACAAGCACAATTGGATTGCTCCACTCACTGGATGATGTCTCTATAACTTCCAGTTCCTGCATTAACTCCAGCTCTTGCTTCATGACTTTAAGTAGCCTTTCCGGAACTCTGTACACTGGTTGCCGTATAGGTTTTTCATCTTTTAAATGAATGTGATGCTCAATGATGTTTGTTCTTCCAGGTGTTTCCAGGAACAGGTGATCAGGAATGCATTCCAGTAGCTGTTGTTGTTGATCCACAGTCAGATGCTGAAGGTCTAATAGGCCGTTACCTTGCTGAACAGGTAAGTACTGCTCCTCGATTTCATCCTCTTCTTGTACTGCCCTCACCAACAACTCTTTCACAGCATCCTGTGGTGATTCTGGCTGAGAGGACCGATCATGCCATTGCTTCAACATGTTGACGTGAAAAGTTTGTAGTGGATGTTGTCTGGAAGGCATTTCAATCTCATATGTGACTGGACCAAGTTTCCTCCTCACCTGAAAAGGACCTTGCCACTTCGCCAGGAGTTTGTTTTCTGATGTAGGAAGCAGTAGCAAAACTTGATCTCCTGGTTGGAAAGATCTGGACCTGGCTTTCTGGTCATACCAAGCTTTCTGTTTCACTTGAGACTCTTTCAGATTCTGATGGGCCAGAGCAGATGATTCCTGTAGTTGTTCTCTCATCTTCAGGACATAAGAAAGGATGTTTTGCTTTCTTGGCTTGTCTTGGGCTTCCCAGCTGTCTCTCAAGACATCTAGAGGACCTCTGACTTGGTGAGCGAAGAGCAGTTCAAAGGGTGAAAAACCTGTGGATGCTTGGGGAACTTCACGGTAAGCAAACAGGAGGTAAGGTAGCCATTTGTCCCAGTCTTTGCCGGATTCTGACACAAACTTTTTCAGCATGGCTTTTAAAGTTTGGTTAAAACGTTCCACCAATCCATCAGTCTGGGGGTGGTAGGGAGTTGTTCGTACTCTCTTGATCCCTAATAGCTGATAGACTTGTTGTAGTGTGTGACTCATGAAATTGGGACCCTGATCTGTTAACACCTCTTTAGGGATGCCTACGTGTGAAAAGAAATGTAACAGTGCTGATGCAATTTGTTTTGCAGTTACCTCTCTAAGGGGATATGCCTCAGGGTATCTAGTAGCATAATCACAAATCACCAAAATAAATCTATTACCTTTCTGGCTTCTTTCAACAGGTCCAACAATATCAACCCCTATCCTCTCAAAAGGTGTTTCTACTGCAGGAATCGGCACTAGTGGTGCTATGGCGGGTGCTCTGCCAGTAGACTTTTGACATTCTGGACATGACTTGCAATAGTCTTTTACCTCACTGTACATGCCAGGCCAATAAAATCTTTTGGAGATTCTCATTAAAGTTTTCATGAACCCTAAATGGCCTGCCCATGGAATAGAATGACCTAATTCCAGAACCTCTCTGCGATACGCTCTAGGTACCAACAGTTGTGTTCCCTCTTCCTTAGTCTGTCTGTAAAGAAGGCTGTTCTTTACCAGAAATGTCTCGCCACAAAGAGAACTCAAAACTGAGTCATTGTCAGCTTTTTGAAAGCAATCAGACAATGTTTGATCTTCTCTTTGCAGTTTGGCTAGTTCATTTGGTATGGTTAAGTCATTTTCATTCATTTCAGGCTCTGCCAACTCAAACTGTTTCTGTTCTGAGCTGTCAATTAGATCTGCAACCCAATTTCTTCGTCTTTCCAATCTGTCTTCCTTTGAGACCACTGCATCATCTACACATTCTTCAGTGAAAAATGGCATTTCTTTAAGGGTACTCTGTACAGAATCTTTGGATGACTGCATTAACTTTGGGACTGAGCTCTAGTAACCACTCCACACCAAGCTGTCTCCTGAACCAAATCTGCTAGTACTGGCATATCAGTTCCTAACAAAACTGGGTAAGGCAAATTAGCTGCAATACCAACATTCATCAAGTATGACTGCTTGTTTACTTCTATGTACACTTCTGCAGTGGGTAAGTCTGCTTTGTCCCCATGGACACAACACACTGTAACTGTGTTTTCAGACCATAAATCTCTTGCTATGTACTGAGATTGTACTAAGGTCCTTGCACAACCTGTGTCTACCAAGGCTGTCAGGGGTTTTCCATTTAACAAAACTGTAATGGTGGGTTCTCTGTTGAAACTACAGTCAGTTGTAGGGGTGGGTCTGGGTAAATAACACAACCTGGCTGATTTGGGCTTTTTAAGTGGGCAGTGTGGGCTAGTATGACCTGGTTTACCACAGTTATAACAAACTACATCAGTGCTGGATGGTGTCTGATGTGTGACTAATGTTGTTTCAACCTTAGGTGGTATGGGCTTTGGGTTGGTGGTCCGTATAATCTGGGCTTGGCTATGAGAGTACGAACTTCCCCCCGACCCCTCAGACTTACCTCTTGCTGCTTGCAGGCTGCCGGCATATCTGAAAGCCCCTGAGAATCCCTTACGAGCTGCAACATAGGATTCAACCAGCTTTGCTGCTTCTTCTGCTGTGACAGGATCTCTCTCTTTCACCCAAGTTCTCACTTCTGGGTACAGCACACGCATATACTGCTCCAACACCATGGTCTCCATCAGGTCAGTCTTGCTGCTCACCTTAAAGTTCACCCACTTAGAAAACAGGTCTTTTAAGCGGACATACAACTCCATCGGTGACTCATCACTAGGTGTGTTCAGTGCTCGAAATCTCAGCCGGTAGGTTTCTGCGTTGATTTCATATTTCTTGAGAATGACTTCTTTGACTTTCTCATAGTCAGTCGTATGGGCAGGTGACATGGCAACAAAGGCACTTCTTGCTTTGCCAGTGAGCAGGGGAACCAGATGAATAGCCCAGTCCTCCTTTGGCCACTTGTACACCTCCGCCAGTCTCTCAAAAGTGGTGAGAAAATGTTCAATGTCATCAGTATCTTGTAATTTAGGAAGTTGAGGCATATAATCAAGAACTCGAGCTACTGACCGTTCAGAAGAAAGCGCTCCATGTCGGGCCCGGTCCAGATCCATCTGCATCTGGGTGATTTGATGAGTGAGAACCTTATACTGCTGTTCCCGGCGAGCTGACTCTCTCTCCTGCCTCTCATCTCTGTCCTTCTGATACTGTAGGAAAGACTGGAACATTCCTGCCAGAGCTGTAATTGCGGAATCACCTGTGGGGTTTGGAATGTCTTCAGGATCAACTGGATCTCCACTTGTGTCCTCTTGATCTTCTTCATCAACATCAACATCAGCTGCTAGCTGAGTTTTCTTCCTGGGCGGCATGTTTGGTAATTCTGTGACACTCACCCGAGTTACTTCTGACACCAACTGTTACGATTGACCGGGTGGATGGAGGCAAAAAGTGTCACAGAAGCCGTTGTTGAATGTGAAGTGTGATTTATTTGACACAAAGTGAAGAAAAAAACCCAGCAAAAAGGTGAAAGTGACAAAATAACAATAAAGAAAAATAACTATGCAATATTTACAAAATATTTACAGGATTGTTCAGCTAAATCAAGCCAATGACCTGAACAAAAATCTGTTGAAAATGCTTTCTCTTTCTCTTTCTCTTTCTCTTCCACACAACACAACCTACTCCTACAACAACCCACCCAGAGTGAAGGTTTGGGGCCATTTTATATAATTGGCCCCGCCCATGGGTTAAACCATTTTACAAAATGTAGGGTAAGCTGTATAAAAAAAAATACATAAAAAGACATTAAACAAAAGTATAGATTAATGCTAGTAAATAAATACGCATACAAAACTCCAAATACAACACAACAAACAACCAATACAAATATAAAAGAACAGAACAGTGATTTTTGTCACTGAACAGGGGGTCGTGACCCTGATGATGTCATCAAAAATGGCTTCTCTGAGTGAAGGCGGGAAAAGACTGTATAAATGTCCTTGTTTGTAACTTGAACAGGTTTGGTGTTGAGGGATGGAAACTGGTAAGTGTATGTAATGTTTCTATGTTTGGTTAATAAATGATGTTTGAAAGAAAAGGTGTCTGTAGTTATTTCAGTGTGAATGGGAAGATGGTATGGGCTATTGTTTGATATGTTTGAGAGATGGACTTGGAATTAAACTGTAAAATAAAGACATTGTTAACATTGGACAAACATAATTCACATTACACAAACACACACATGCACAATACAGATAACACAACAAAGATCCGTGTATACATATTTTGCCGGCAATCGGACCATGTTAAAAAGTGTATGTGTTTTATGTATCAGTGCAATGTGATATGTGTTTGTCAGTCACAGTGTGTTTGCTCAGTCCTACACTGTGACAGTATGTTTAAGGTATAATTCACCCAAAAATGTCATGTTTGTCTTCATGTAATGATGTATTTGCGGCCGCGAAATCAAACGTGAAGTGAGCTGCTGAGCGTGAGCTGTTACCACAGAGAGGGCGGGCGCGCGTCCTACTTAATGATAGATGCGCGTGCATCTACTTTAGTGAACAGAACTCGCACAGGCTGTGAATAACAGGTAATAAAGTTGTAAATAACATCTAGTTTGTGGCATAGAGTGATTGTTTGGAAGCCGCGCAGGAAGTATGAACAGCACTTAGCAGTGAAAATGAAACCGAAAGCGTGCACATCATTTAAATAATCATATTGCATTTTAGAGTTATGATTACGACAAGCATGTCATATGTTTTGCTTTCATAGCGAACACAGAGTGTTGTGCATGAAAATAAATGTTTAACAGTCTCAGTATATCTACTCTAGCCTATATAATGTTGAACAATGCAAGAGGGAATCTGATACTGACAAATGTCTCATTTTACCAGTGTATAAAATGGTCTAATAATGTTGTCAATGACAGATTACAAGCATATGTCTTAAACAAAATAATTGAACATCAGAATATGAATAGTTGTATTCTGATGTCGTCACTTTACTGTGCATTAGCAACCAGGACAAATTTAAAGTCTGTTCAAGTCCACCATTCAAAGTCTATTCAAAATTTAGCATTTTAACCAACAGTAGACCTACACATATTATTATTGTTGTTTTACCATATGTTTGAGAACAACAATAATAATAGCCGACTGATATTAACCTTTATTTTACATCTACAGAATCGTGAGAAAATCGTGATCTTTATTTTAAGCAAAAAAAATACAAATAAAATAAATCGCAATTCTCATTTTAGTCAGAATCATGCAGTTCTAACTCATAGTGGTTCAAATAAATCGCTGCGATAACTAGACTTTAGCCGTGTTGACGTGACGTTGATACGAAACTCAAACCCTGCCCATTTGTTGCACGCACAAACCCGGGAAAATTTAAACCCCCGGCCCCGCCCACAAACACTGTAGAACGAAAAAGAGAAAGACAAACAATGTAGCAGATCCCGAGTGAATCATGTCTAGAAAACGCTGTGCTCTGAAGTATGAGGGAAACTTAGTGTTGTTATCCCTACCCAGTCAGTCAGTGGTTGAAGTTTATTTTTGCAAAAATACCTCAGCATTATAGCCCCAGCCTTGTGCTGTGTTTCTGTCATTTTTCTGACGAGTGCTTCAGCAATCTACACACTTAAGGCTCGTACACACTGGGACGCTTTTCGTTTGCGTTTATCATCAGCGTTTTTTGAGACGTTTTTCCGGATTCAAACCCAAGTCATTTTCACTGGCGTCGAGCAGAAGAGTATGCAAAATCACTCCTTGATGTTAGATGGGGCTACAAAGCTTTAAGTTTCTGACACCCGCATGTAACACAGAAGAAGAAGACTTGTTGTTGAAGTTACTGGCAATTGACTCTATGCACGACTTCTTCCGCGTTTGCGGTTAGCCCGCATGACAACTTCCGGTGCAGCACGGCGATCGCTTTAAGCGGATGGTGCAGGTGAGGATCATAGATTACACTCGCTGTTTCTAGGAGTTTGCTCGGATTATCGTTAATGACATTAAATTAATCATGAGACAGAGAGCTGTCACACCAAGCAGCAAAGAAGAGAAGAGGTTCAAATTCTACATTTCGAGTAATATTCATCATTTTGAGGGTGAGTATCATGCTATATATATGAATAGCAATTGAACACTAGCCGTGTCCGTTTCTCACAGTTCATATCGATTTTTAAGTTATATTTTAATTACCTGCATCATTTCTATCCATCCATCCGTCCTTAATATCCATAAGTATGAACTAGTAGGAGTTATTAACTATAGGTTATAGTTTCCAGGTTTCCTGTAAGGATGGAGTGACAGGAGAGATCAGCATGACGTGTTTCAGATCGATGATGAAGTCAGAGAGGCTGCATAGTTTGAAAGGGAGGTTATTTATTCTCAGGATGACATGATGATCACACTTATCCACAAAGACATCAAAATGTTTCAGAAGAAGCGGACCATTTCTTTCTTTTCATCTTTCTTTTTTACTTTTACCTGTCAAAGTGACTACAGATCTGAACAAACACACTCACACAACTTCATATTTAACAATTGTTTAATGTTGTATTTTTACACATCGCTGTAAGGGAAATGTTTAACATTTTGTCAAATTATTTATACTGCGGTGAAAATGTCTAAAGTTATGGTTTTACATTACTGCAGTCCAAATGTCTAGTTACTTATATTTACATATTTCAGGGTTTTTCATTGTTCAAAATAAGTTTGAGGTGGTATCCCATTCATTACATTTTTGTGACTTGAAATAAATGCAATTTGCATTATTCTTGTAATCTTATATTAAAAACATTATATATTTTTAAAAGGCTAACATTAAATGTAATTAAATACAACCAGTGCTTGAGCATCACTTGGAGTCTGACAGTAGTTGCCTGCCTGATTTTTTGTCAAAAGACAGAGGTGGTACATTTGATGGAGGTAAGCACTGCATAATTCCCTATGCACAAAAACCCCTACTTATTTACACATGCAGTGCAAGTATCTAAAGTTATTTATATTGTTCTGTAATATATGTTTAAATGATTATGTTGAAAATGAATGTTTATTATATTGACAACTTTATATTCCTGCAGTGCAGGCAACAACATATAAACTATGTACAGTGTGTGTTTATATCATTTTTTTACATGAATAAATTTATGTTCATCATCTACTCTTTAATCTTTAACTCAAGCTTTTACTAATGGGCAGAAGGCAAGCCATTGTATAAATCTGGTTGATGCTCGCTGTAATAGAAAGAGATGATGATCGTCCAGCTTGTGTTGCTTCATGCTGCGGATGAGACACTCTGTGTGGACCCTCAGCCGTGCGATGGACGGTGTCTCCCACACACTTGCTCTTACTCTGGGCACATTACTCTGGATGTTGTAGGATGCAAGTTGTGAACCTAAATCAGATGTAATGCATGTAGATGTATAAATCAGAAAGAAATGTATTAGATTTTGCATATAAATACTTGTGCTTAACACATTTTGTCTATTACATGACACTAGAATGTTTAGAGTGTGTGTGCGTGTATATGTGTGTGTGTGTGTGTGTGTGTGTGTATATATATATATATATATATATATATACATACTGCAATTTATTGAAATTCATGATGGTTAATTCTACAGTATGTTGCTGCATTCATTAACAGAAAGTTGTAAATACTACAATATTTATTAATTTACTTTTCGGCTTAGTCTTATTAAATGCTACAACATATGCAGTATAATACAATTTACTATAGTATGGTTAAAAACGTAATATTATATAATATAAAATACAATTACAACTTGGTACTTCTTTCATCTGGGTTAAATTCTGGTACATCATTTTTTATCGTACCTTTAGAGCCGTATAACATCACCAAAAGCAGCATCGAAGCAGTCTCCTTTCAGTCACTCCACCTCTTCACGGAGACTGTCAGCCTGATCTGGTGTAATAATCATCTGCAGTTGGTTGTGGAACTGAACAATAATGATGTTGCAGATGCTGGGCATCCACTGGCACATGATTCTCATTAATTTAAGTGTAAATCTCCCTTTTTTGCCATGCTTCGATGCATTTAGGTCTTGCCGCTATTAGATTTCGCTGTAGAACGCGCTATGCGGAAATCGAGACACTGGCTAATATTCTACCGGAAATACGTCAGCAGAGTTCGTGCATAGAGTCAATTCAAACATGCATGGATGGTTCCAGTAGCAGCTCTAGCGATGAAGAAATGATTATTGACCTGTTTTAATGCATAATAGGGGCTCTTTAAAAATATTGAATTGCACTGGCAATAAGCTTTAAAACAATATTGGTGTATAAACATATTCATTTTAATCGACAATCAGATTAAAACATCTATAGTTTGTTGCAGGTTGATTGGTCACCCATTGTTTTCAAAAGATCTTAACAGACAGCGGCTGCAGTATTATGAGAAAAACAGAGTATTAAGAGGCTTTATTTCTTTATAAGTGCATTATTATGCTTTATGTTGTCTTTAAATTCCCTTCTGTGACGACACTTCGATCACATCAGTTTTGTATACAAAAATATGATTTTTAAAATGAATACCATTGAACACTAATTCCCCCGGCTGTTCAGGCAGTGGAAGATTTTTCACATTTAGAGATTAGATAAACAGACACAAACACAAACACACACACACACACACACACACACACACACACACACACACACACACACACACACACACACACACACACACACACAAACCTGATGGGGACTTTCAATAGACATAATGATTATATACTATACAAACTGTATATTATGTCTCTCTACCCGTCAACCTGGGGGTGGGGTGTGGGGGGATGGGGTGTAATGTGTGATTTATAGCTGATTTCCTTATTAGGACCAATAAAAATATATCAACACTAGGTCAAAATTCACGCACACACAAACACACAATGCGTAATGACTCATAATGAAAAAAATGACATTTTAAAAGCCATATATGATTCTAAATAGCTTTGAAAACAGAAACTGTAATAATAATAATAATAATAATAATAAAGTAGGCGACGCGGTGGCGCAGTGGGTAGTACGTTCGCCTCACAGCAAGAAGGTCGCTGGTTCCAGCCTCAGCTGGGTCAGTTGGCGTTTCTGTGTGGAGTTTGCATGTTCTCCCCGTGTACGCGTGGGTTTTCTCAGGGTGCTCCGATTTCTCCCACAAGTCCAAAGACATGTGGTACAGGTAAATTGGGTAAGCTAAATTGTCCGTAGTGTATGTGTGTGAATGAGTGTGTATGGATGTTTCGCAGTAATGGGTTGCGGCTGGAAGGGCATCCGCTGTGGTGCGGGTTCATTCCGCTGTGGTGACCCCGGATTTATAAAGTGGCTAAGCCGAAAAGAAAATGAATGAATGAGTGAATGAATGAATGAATGAATGAATGAATGAATGAATGAATGAATGAATGAATAATAAAGTATAACTGGGATGACACTGTGGTTCAGTGGTTAGCACTGTCACCTCACAGCAAAAAGGTCACTGGTTCGAGTCCCGCCTGGGGACTCGCCAGTTGGCATTTCTGTGTGGAATCTGATTGTTCTCCCTGTGTTGGCATGGGTTTCCGACAGGTGCTCTGGTTTCCCCCACAGTCCAAAGACATGCGCTATAGGTGAATTGAACAAACTGAATTGTCCGTAGTTTATATGTGTAAATGTGAGAGTGTATGGGTGTTTCCCAGTACTGGGTTGCAGCTGGAAGGGCATCGGTTGTGTAAAACATATGCTGGATAATTTGTCGGTTCATTCCGCTGTGGTGAATATACAGTCTAACTGTAAAATTGCATGATACATGAATATGTTCCTAATACATTAATACACAACATAATTTTAAACCAATTAAAAACTACAAGTATCCAAAATGTGATTTGTTACACAACTATAAAAAATGATTACCAATACTGTATAGTGTCCTAAATGATTGTATGTCCAAATGTATGTGCATGTGCACCTTTGATTCTGAAAGAGGGTGTGTGATATTTATTGTCTACAATAATAACTCAATTGTGTGTAATCACAATTGTGAACACTGTTGCCAGTTAGTCACTGTTTTGGTTTGGTTACAGTGAGTAACTGGCAACAGTGTTGTGTGTGGATGGCTACACTCTTGGAAATAAAAGTACTAGAGCTGTCACTGGGGTGGTACCTCTTCAAAAGATACACTTTTGTACTTAAAGGGTCCATACTTGTACTTCAAAAGCATATATTTGTACCTAAAAAATTTAAGAGGTGCACTTTTGTATTTTTATTTGGAACTAATATGTATCCTTGAGGTATTAATATGAACCCTTTAGATACAAATTTGTACCTTTTGAAAAAATACCACCCCAGTGAGTGACAGCTCTCCCACCTTTATTTCTGAGAGTGTATATGTATCATCTTTTTGTGATGATTTCTGTGCACATGTTACCTAACTGAGGAGATTGGTATCTAATATTTTTTCATCTGTATAAAATCTGCTTAGTTGCCACACTGTAAAAAATTAATCCGTAAAATTTACAGTAAAAACACGGCAGCTGTGATTGCCAGTATTTCACCGTTAAAAATATGATACAAACGGTAAAAGTAATTTCACATTTTACAGTAAGCTACCGCATTTCATTAATTTATAGAGGTAATATGTCTGTATTTTAAATTACCAACATCTACACGTCTATTGTTACACAGATAGACACGTTAACACAGCCATATGCAGGTGGTGATGTAAAAGTTACATAATGAACCAATGCTCATCACAAACAACTTATCCCACAAGCAAAAAAGTTACTTTTTAAAGGTGTTGCACATTAAAAATACTTTAGTAATTTATATTAAAGGGAAATATTTAGGAATAAGCATTATATTGTATATATAAACTCTTCATTAATAAATTACACTACATAATGTAGTATCATTAGTAACTATTATGAACTAATAGTAATTACCATAGTATACTTTAGCCTTTACTACAGTAAACTATATATATATATATATATATATATATATATATATATATATATATATATATATATATATATATATATATATATAGATAGACTAGGCATGGGCCAGTATAAGTGTAACCACACTATAAGTGTAACCACATAAGATTCTGACGGTATGATAACCTTGAATAAAAACATCATGGTTTCACGATATTGGGATTACTGCAATAAAAAATATTCTTCTCAAATGTCTGGGTAAAAAACTAAAACTTTTTTTATTTTTTATTTTGAGAAACATTTCAAATATTTTGGAACAGTAAACATGTCAGGCTAAATTAATTATTGACTTCTGTAGTCTTCATTTGTTTGTTTTTTTTACAATTCAAAACGGCATCTTTTCTACTGGAGATATTGTTGTCCTAAAAAAAAAAAAAAAAAAAAAATTCGTACACATACTTTAGGAACTGTATTGCAGAAACTTTTGATGCTTTAAAAACCTTGACTTTTCCAAACCACGGTATACCTTAAAAACCATTATCGTCCCATGCCTAATATAAACCTCCTCTCCCTCAGTCATCTTTCCATCAAGCAAATTTCTTGTGTTAGCCTAATTGTTTGGCGAGATTACCGACTAGAACGAGAGGTGGCAGTAATGCACCAAAAAGTTTGTTGTCGATAACAAAGAACAGGTAGAAGAAGAAATCGTCATGTTCGCCGTCATATGGCTTTATTTTCATCGGCTAGACACCGGCCTCACAGCTCCATGAATGTCGGTGCCATCACTTATTGATCCGCGATCAAGTAAATGTAGCTTGTGTGGACGCTACTGCGCTACTTCCCTAATAAAATAACTTCGCTACTGAAAAGCTTTTTAATTTTGAAAGTAGCAACGCTACCGCCACGCTAATGAGAAATGTAGTTATAGCAGAATAGCACCGCTATAAATGGACTTAGCAGAAGGCATCATGCAAATCAAAAACATGAAAAGCAACAGATTAATATTATTCAACATATCCCAGATTTTTAAAGAAAATTTTTTGATGTAACCCCATTTGTAATCTTTAACATTTTCATAAATAACTGTAATTTAATTACACTTTTTTTCTCAGTAACTGTAACGAATTACAGTTAAATTTATTTTGTAATTAAATTACGTAACGCCATTACATGTAACTAGTTACTCCCAAACACTGTTGATCACACGCAGCAAAGGGTCGTGGCCAGAGGCACTGTAATGTTATAGCAGAAAAAGCTAAAATGCCGTCCAAATGCTGCTATTTCCACAGAGTTTGTTCTGTTTCTGCATTTTAGCTTCTGAAGGACACAACACAAAGAGAGAGGTGCTTACAGTTTCATTTTAATTATGTTCCAGAGAATTATAGAAATTATATAGTTAGCATTTGACAAAGGAGAGCTTCTAGAATCTCTCCCAGTTCAGTGCTGGATTCGGCTAAAAACTCCTCAAAGAAGTAGCAGCTCCAACCATAATAGACGAAGTTGTAGATTGTGAGCCACAACCTGTAAGTATTTTTATTTGTCAAAATTTATCTATTTCATGCACAGTTTCTAACGTTAATGGTGTGTTGTAGCAAGGACATAAACAACAGGAAATGCTGTTTGGCACTGTTAACAATTTAACTACAAATTCATATTTATCAGTGAAACCCCTATAAACACCCACAGTCTTCAACAGCATGGCAGTGTCTCTCAATGCAGCTGCTTTTCGTGCATTCTAAATCTAAAACAAACTCGCTTATTCCGAATATATGTGAAAGACACTTGTCAGATTTTGTTTTAGAGAGCAGGCATGAGGTCAGGTGTCATTTTCTGTCTGATTCAGGCAAAAACTGAAACAGCTAAGTAAGATATATGAAAAAATAACGTGATTTTCTACAAGTGAAGCATGAGCACACATTGCTTTGCATCTTATAAACACAATCAAGTGTTAAAAATACACTCTGGGCTAACCCTTTAATGCCTACATCATTGTTTTCTGTCTTAAGACAAATGCACTTCTCTATAAATAGCAACATAAAGCATCAGTGTAGATGGGACAGTAATTGTTAAACAGTAATTTACCGTTTATTGTCACAGTTACTACCTGCAATGGGTGCATAAAGTTAATTACTGTAATTTATTCTTTGCGCTACACGATTTTATACAAATCCTACTCGTTTTACTGTAAAATACTGTTTCCTTTTATTACAGTAAAACACTAGCTATTTTAGAGTTATTTACTTCATAATCTACAGCAAGGGTGTTATGATTATCAGCGATCTAGGGGCTGCAGATCACTGGTATACATACGGATCGCTAACGGACTACAAATTGCGCCATTATGGACTGCAAGACCCAGTCATGCACCACACACACACACAACCGGTTCCTGATCCTGACTGATTGCAAACACACAGCTGATGCTGCTCAAGTACTGATTACACACACAACAGGCCCGTAGCTAGTCTGGTGAAAGGGGTGGTTCTTTTTTCTCAAAAAATGGACCTTTTTGCAGTTATATGCCTCAGTTTCTATTTAACCATGAGATTTAAATACTGCATTTTAGTGACATTTTAAGGAGTACTTTTTTTTTTTTTTTTGCTGGATTAGCTAGTCAGATGTCATCATAACCACACTTTACTTCCTACCACGTCACAATACTTCCTAAAAATTAGCAATAAAGAAAAATTAAAACAAGACTAATTTTTAAAATACAAATTTATTACATCATATATCATTAGGAAAAAATAGGAATCTGTTTTAAAGTAAGTTTTAAAGTAAAAAAAAACTGTAGCCTACTGTCATTTATTAGACAAACAAACAAACTGGCCAGCACATTCAACTGTCCTTAGTCACAATTTGGCCATTTCACTAAAAATGTATAATTAAAACATAATAATAATAATAATAATAATAATAATAATAATAATAATAATAATAATAATAATAAAATAATAATAATAATGAATTCTTCAGAATTTTTCTAGCCTATTTGGTAAAAAAAAAAAAAAAAAAGTTCCTGGATATCAACAATAGCCAAAATATATTCAAATTAATGTAATATGGTCCGCTTCTGGTGCTTTACACCTTTTTATTGCTCATTTTTATTTCAGGAATAAGGTCCAAGATTTAGAATAAAAGTTACCTGTAAAACGTTTTCTCTGTTTAAAAACAATACAGTAGTGAAAGAAGACTTCTCTTACATCAGATTATAGTCCCACCGAAGCAACAGCCGACAGAGGATTCCGTTTGGTCTTAAAGCCTTTTCCGATGGATTATTTTTCTTATTTATGATGGCACAGCAGTCAAAATAGGACAAATGAGCTCATGTATGGGACAAATTCTGGACCTTTGTCAGTGAGGTGTGGGTCTTCCCCCCTGGCTACAGCCCTGAAAAGTTAGAACACATGATTTATGCTTAAAGTAAACATGTTTTTAATAGAATTTTGGCTGTAAAAGCACACCTAAAGGCAGATTTTCTCCAGGTCATAATTTATTTTGTTTATATTAATTTTGTCTAAAGAAATGATTAGACCTGTCCAGTTTCATCTGGAATGCATCCCTGATCACCTTCTGAAGTGGTTTGAGCGATCGAATTTATATTCGATCAGAATAAAACGAATGAAGTGACCAAACAGCCTCAAAAACACAGACGTGATGGGATTAGCGCCTTTTGCTGAGAAGTGACATCTGTCGGCTGAGGATCTGCTTGCCATTAAAGCCTTCATTTTTAGTGAAGTTATTTAAAAAGAATAATGGCAAAAATAGGGAAAAGGAGGTCATGTACTGGACAAATCAATAAATATATAGGACGTCCCGGCTAAAGCGACCAGTTAGCCTAGAACCTCATGGATAGGGACAGATTTTCATCTGTTAGGAAGTAAGTAAATTTAGCCTTACCCTGTTTGGTAGTCTTTTTGAACATATGTTCAATATTTTGCGATAATGACGTCGCTGCCTGCCTTTTCTGCCTCTCTTGCTCTTTTCGACCCATAGCGTTACTCAGTATGGATGTTGCATCAAAGATTCAAATGTTACCGCTCAGTGGGTTTTGCCACGTGACTTGCGTCACATTATTGTGGCTTTGAGGCTCCATGGGATTCAAATTACTGGCCATAGTTATTTCAAATTACACTCTATTACAATATATATTTTAAATATAAATATATTATATTAATTATATAATAAATATATTATATAATATTAAATTACATAAAATATTTAAAAGAACAAATTCTGGACCTTTTGGCCGTGGGGGTGGTTCGTTCCACCTGAACCTCCCCTGGCTAGGGGCATGCACATATATACGGCTCACTTTGAGTTACTCATTGTTGAGTCTTGTATCCTGTATTGTGAAACATTACGACGCGTTTTCCTTTGCCTTATCTTGCCGTGTTTGAAGCCTTGTTTTATTGTTTATCCCTGTCTCCTGCCTGCCTTCTGACCACTCGCCTGTTACTTTGACTATGATTCTGGATTGCCTAGGGATGGGCGATATGGCCTAAAATCCATATTGCGATATACATTGCAGCCTCTTGCGATAACGATATATATTGCGATATATAAATTATAATAGAACCATTTCAGAACAGGTTACATAGACCCTTAGGAAAGCCAAACTGCTATTTTTTTAAGAAATAAAGAAACATTGCATGTCATTTTGAGAACATTTATTGTGCAAAAGCAAAACTGTAATTAAACAACACAATGTTGCAGATAAATAAACTAAATGTAGTGCCTTTCAGAAAGAAAGACTTTTCTTTTAAGTCCTTGGTTCCTAAATGCTAAGTTGCAGAGAACAAAAAAACTGGTGTCTTTTTAGTTAAGGAACTTACACTGTACTGAAATTACTTCCAGTATTAAATTAGTCAAATAAAATTGTGTATTGCAGATACTTTAAATAAAAACATATTTCTAACCTGCAGCCTAAGGTAACGCATTTGGTTTTAAACATTTTGTTCTCCTAATGAAATTAAAACTGGTGTCTTGATCTGCTCTTTCTCTCTCTCCCTCTCTCTCTCTCTCTCTGTCTGCTGTAGTGCTGCTGAGAGATTGAGACGCACCAGACAAAGTTTGCGAATAAAGTAATGCAAAAATGAATACAATTAATATCGAAAGCGAAAGCAGATTCTCGGACATGTCCGGGGAAAAGAGAATGTATTGTCACCCCAAATAATGAGCTGGATCAGTCTATTTAGTCTTCGTGCTCTTCTTAAAGCTGCTCCCAAATCAGAACAGTTCTGTATCCAGCGCGATACAGCACGTCTCTGTGGGTCTGCATGCAGAGCATGCGAGTCTGTGGCAGAGTGTTCTCAGTTTCTCGCGAACACAGAACCGGGCCGCCCCAACAATATATCTGCCGCCCAGGTAAAATCTGTGTGGGAGGCACTGATGTTCACTAGACAAGCCACAATATGACATGCATGAGGCTCGCAAGTTGTGCGACACGCCGTCATTCGGTGCCATGCGTTGCTTAGTGCTGTTGTTGCTGTTGCTCTTAATTTCGCGGGTAGATTGCGTCATCAAACATCTATTATCGCGATAGAATTAGAATTTCTATCGTAGGCCAATTTTGTATCGTTTATATCGCATATCGTTTATATCGCCCATTACTAGGATTGCCCGTATACATCTGTTTGCTCCTGTGTTGACTGTTGCTTGCCTGACCATTCCATTT
Source organism: Danio kyathit (assembly GCA_903798195.1). Taxonomy (NCBI): domain Eukaryota; kingdom Metazoa; phylum Chordata; class Actinopteri; order Cypriniformes; family Danionidae; genus Danio; species Danio kyathit. The sequence continues at coordinate 11,636,553 of LR812531.1, forward strand.
AATAAACCCTGCGTTTGGATCCGCACCCTCTGTTCTCATTGTCACTTCACCGTTACAAAGGGTTAACAGTGCATGACAGGCCAAAACCAGCAAAGTTACCAGCACAAAACATTTAGCAAGATGTATTTGAATTATCATTATACAAAAAAATGGTCAGAACTTTACCTGCATAAATCACGCAAACTTGAGATTAATTAGAGGGGGCATAAAAGCCTGTTCACACCAACATTAATGTTAGGTGCAATATCCCCATGCAATGTTTTATTTCAGACTGTTGCAAACAATTCACATTCTGACAATAGGTGGTGTTTGTAGTTGGGCAGAAATATTCCAAATAGAAATTCTGGACCATGTGTGCACTGAATGCAAATGTAGTATTCATTATTATGCCGTTGCATGCAGCATTGGCATGCATTAATGAGCACAGGTGGATTCAGAGCTGTGATGGCTTTATAATTCATTGTGGTATGACCTGCTTGAGAGATCAGCATGATAGACTGTGAACTGCTGTCTTTGTCTGACTCACTTGATCTTGTGTCTCCAGCATGTCTCTAGTGGAGTGTCTCAGTACCCAGCGTTTGTGTGTGTGCGCATGTGTTTGTAAGGAGCGCTGATGTTAAGCAGAACTGACAAAAGGCAGGCAGCCAGCCTCCTTTGTAACACACAGACGCGCAGGCACACGCACACTGTGCACACACACACACACACACACTCAAAATTATTATAGTTGCTGCTTGTTCAAACTGATTGTTTAAAATTAGGATGAAACAACCCAATTCTTGTAATTTCTTTGGACAATTTCTATGTTTTTTGTTCAATCCACTTAAATTTGTAATAATAATAATAATAAGCAGAACTTAATCATTTTTGTGCTGGGATAACATGAAGGAATTGTGTTCGTTGAATGACCTGGGGTGCGTTTCCCAAAACCATTGTTAGCCAACTAAGGTCGCAAGTTCTGTCGTTACAAACATAGTTCTTTGATTTGCCGTTTCCAGAATCCATCGTTTCAACGAACATTCGCAAACTGCGTCGCAAACTTGAGCACTTGAAACGACACCTCTGGAGCTGTAGTTAGAAACATAGTTCCTGGCTGTGTTCTATTCCCACTTATCCCCCCCTATGGCCTATTCATTTAGAACATTCTAACATTCAAAGTTGAAATTATTAAAATAAAAAAGCATTAAGTTAATCTCTCTTAGGTGTAATTTGCTTTCAAAGCATTTTTACAGTTCAGTTTTAGCGATCTTCATGTTTACAATTGTGCTCCCTTCGCAGTGCACTTTGAAAACATTGATATCATATTGAACACAGCTAGGCATGGGCCGGTATAAGATTCTGACGGTATGATAACCTTGGATAAAAATATCACGGTTTCACGGTATCACGGTATTGTGATTACTGCTCTAAAATATATTCTTTTTAAATGTCTGGGTAAAAAACTAAACCTTTTTTCCCCTTTGAACACAATATATTTTATTTTGAGAAACATTTATAATATTTTGGAGCAGTAAACGTGCCAGACTAAATAATGAAAATGAATCATTGACCTCTGCTGTCTTCATTAGTTTCAAAAACACAAAATTAAAATGGCATCTTTGGATATCTTTTCTGCTGGAGATGCTGTTGTTAAAATAAATGTAAAAACAAAATCTTACACATACTTTAGGAACGGTATTAGAGAAAATTTTGGCGGTATGATAACCTTGACTTTTCCAAACCGCGGTATACCTTGAAAACGGTTATCGTCCCATGCCTAAACACAGCCTCATGGCGAAAGCTATAGGTATATTTAAAAGCGGAAATTATGTTGCGTCTCCAAAGCTTGTGAAAATAAAAAACATAGCATACGTTAATTCTTTTATTTTATAGTGGGTTATTTATTAAGTTTCTCTGCTGTACTGTATATGACATGGGTCTGTTGGTTAGAACTTTCTGCTGTGGTTTGCATGTGTCAAATTGTCATTTGTTTTAAATAAATAAACAATATCCTAAATAATAATTATAATAATCATCATTTATATTATTAATATTATTATTAAAGTAAATATATTTATAATAAATAGCCTCATCATTTATTTATTTATATGGTTTATATATGATATTAGAATAGTGTTAGCTTTTGTAAGTGATTTTATGTTTTAGAATAGAATATGTAATGTTCAACTTCTCAATAATATTAGTAAAGCAAACACAGGCCCTATATGTGCCATTTACATATATTTCAATGAATATGAAAAATGAGTGCATGTTTTTACCAAAACTAATATTGGATTTTATTTTAAATGCGTGTTTGTGTAAAACAATATAATTTGCACAAAGAAATGATGGGGTTGTTCTCTAAAGAAGTTACTCCACCCCGTTTTCAAGCATCATTATGAGCGTTTTACGTTATAACTAACGTGGTTCAAGCGATGGATCTGCGACAGAGAAACTACGGGTTTTGGGAAACACTCGTCGCTACATTGTTCTTTTGCCAAACGATGCATCGCACTATGATAGTTCAGCCGCGAGTGACGTCGTTGTTTGGAAAACGCACCCCTGGTTTGTGGATGTGTTGACTCCAGCATGCATTGTGTGTGATTGCATCAAGAGGGTGAAATGTTGACAATATAATAAATCTTAAAGAGAAAGACATGTTAAGAGTTTAATCCGCACTTAGTTTGAAGATTTAGAAGAGTTTTGTGTAAGGTTTTGAGTGTTGATGGCAAAGCTGTGTAATGGCAAAGCTGAATTTTTAGCAGCCTGTTTTCCAGTTCCTTGTGTCTAATATGCGATTTGATGACCATTATTATAATCAATTAACAACATTAAAAACACTGTTGCTTTTTGTCTCTTTTCATCAATTTAATGCATTCTTGCTGAATTTAAGTTTTAATTAAAGATTCTAACATTTAAGTGGTGTGTGTGGTATCCTAACATTTTATTATTAAATTTAGCTTTGTTTTTCCCCACATGTGCCCCTGTCGAAACACACATGCAACCCAGTTTTGCAACCCACAAACTGAAACCACAGCACTAACGTTGACATGCATGTGTACTTGCATTCAAACACTGACAAGTGACTTTTCAAAGAGGGTTACATGTTCACACTTGCTTTTTTTTCTTTTTACAAAAAACATCCACAAACATTTCAGCTGCTTAACATGCATTCCATTTATTATAAAGCATTTCAGGCTTTTTAAAAAAAGCACAGTAATGAAGTCATTTCTTCAGCTGGCATCTGGCTAAATGAAAGCTTTGTATTGTGAAGTAAAAAGAGCTTCACACAAAAAAAACTCTAACCAGACCCAAAAAGGCATTTCTCCCAATTACAGTCCAATGGAAATGAAGAGGAAAACATAAAGAACTTACGGGGCTTCAGAGGGCGTGTTTGAAGTTGGGGCTGACGCGATCGTCATAGCAGCGTCAGCCAATGAAATTAGTCAGCAATAGGCCACTGTCTGAGCTGGTGTATTTGCATACAGCGATCTGATTGGCTGACGCTTCCGTCGGCGCTTGAAAAGTTGAGCAAGTCCCAACTTCTGCAGCAAGCAACGCCTCTGAAATGGCGCAGACGGATCCACAATGCAGTTCGGCAACGCCTGACGTCACCCATATAAAGTGAATGGGAAGCGTTGAAGCTGACGGCCCGTGTGAATGGGGAGTCAGGCCGCGTAGAGCAAAGTCTCTTTAATTACACTTTAAAGATCAGTCTAATTATTAATGCCAATGTTAAAGTTTAATCAATGATATCTTTAGATTTTGTTAAGAAAATATCAATGGTGCTTCCCCAATAGCCACATTTCCATCCACCTATTTTTATGCACATTTTGGATATGGAAACGCCAAGATGTGCATCAATTTTGAAAATGCGCATAACTAAGTAGGATAAACGTTTTATTCGATAAGAAAAGATGCGCATAAACTGCGATGGAAACACTTTTGTTGCACAAAATCCAGTATGCGCATTAAAAAAAAGTCATGTGATTTTGTTATAAGAGATCATGTGATGATAAAAATGTGTGCGAATGGATAAACCAGCAGGCTGAGCACTCTGTAAAACATCTGAAATGTCGTTTTGGTCATTCTAAAACGCTGTAACCGTTTCAGTATTAGTGTTATTGTATTATTAATGACCTCTAGAATCAAGAGCGTCTGTGCTCCGCGTCTCACGCCTTCAAGCGCCACCGCGCGTTCACTTCAGGATTGCCTTCTGAGGCGCAAGTCATTTATTAAATGCAGAAAACACTCACGCAGCTTCTCCTACCGCAGCAAATTCCCTTTTTACTGTTGATATTTGGTGCCAGTTAGTCAGGAAGTGACGATTTTGTTTGCTTTGACTCATTGGATGGAAACACTGCTTTATTCGCACGTCTTTTATGCGATATTCCAGTTTTGCGCATAAAGTTAATTCGCATTTTTGGATGGAAACATAGCTTATGTCTACTATGTAGACTACACTACCTGACAAAAGTGTTGTTGTCTATCCCAGTTGTAAGAGCAGCAAATAATAACTTGACTTCTAGTTGATCATTCGGAAAAGTGGCTGAAGGTAGATTTTTCAGATGAATCATCTGTTGAACTGCATCCCAATCATCACAAATACTGCAGAAGACCTACAGGAACCAGCATAGACCCAAGATTCTCACTGAAATCAGTCAAGTTTTGTGAAGGAAAAATCATGGTTTGGGGTTACATTCAGTATTGGGGTGTGTGAAAGATCTGCAGAGTGGATGGCAACATCAACAGCCTGAGGTATCAAGACATTTGTGCTGCCCATTACATTACAAACCACAGGAGAGGGCAAATTTTATAGCACAATAGCGCTTCTTTTCATACTTCATCTTCCACATCAAAGTTCCTGAAGGCAAATTAGGTCAGGGTGCTGCAGGATTGGCCAGCTAGTCACCAGAGATGAACATTATTAAGCAAGTCTGGGGTAAGATGAAGGAGGAGGCATTAAAGATCAATCCTAAGAATCTTGATGAACTCTGGGAGTCCCGCAAGAAGGCTTTCTTTGCCATTCCAGTTGACTTTACTAATAAGTTAGTTGAGTCATTAGTCACCTTAGAATTATAAGGTTCTATCTGACATTTTTGTCAAAATTGAGTTATTGACATATTCTTATTAAATGACAACTTATTTACATTGTGTGATGTTTTTCAATTCACTATAATCTTCCATGTGATGCTGCTTTGACACAATCTACATTGTATAAGCGCTATACAAATAAAGATGAATTGAATTTTTGTAAAAGTTGCTTACATTTTAAGACTTTTTATTTAAAAAACAAAAACGGTTTATCTACAAAGTTGAACTCTAGCTTGGCTCTATAAGGTTCCTACTGTTAGCCAATCAGCATTTTTTAATGCACACATAAGGACCAATCAGGATTAGCTTTCTTTGTCATTTCGCCGGACTGCTCTATTGACAGCAGGAAAGACCAGGAAGACAAAATCACACAAAATCAGAGTCGACTAAATACTGCCGCACCACACAAAATTGAGAAGAGACCTGAAACTGAAAAGATGTGTGTAAATGTGACGATTTAGAAGCATTTTTTGACATTGAGATGAAATGTTAAATTTTACATTGTTGAAAAAGAAACAGTTATTAAAAATATATGTTTTCTTTTAAAGTTTTTAAATTTAATATTAAGCCTTAAAGGACAAATACTTAATTTAATTCATGGGGCAAATAATCCAATAAATATAATTCAATAATTCATATAAAGCATACCATTTAATAAATATTAACATATTAATTTGATGAAATGAACATTTGCACTTGACAAAATACTCAGCCCAGCCTTGTATGATTAATTTGAACACGAAAAAATATTCATACTAAAACATTAAATATATGTTATAGAAAGCAAAAATGTTACTTTCTCAAGCATCAACATATTGTTACAACACCAAATTATATCTTTTTTGATTGTACTTCTTGTAAAGTAATGCTTCAATTAATGATCTGACAAATAGAACTTTATAATTCCAAGCGGAAAATGACTTTTCAGAATGAGAGAGTTCTATCTGCATTTGCCGTGTTTTTTTTACTCCAATTTGCAAATGTAAGAGAACTTTGATAATTTACATGGAGAGTACATTTAGGGTCTGTCATGTCCATGTATGAAAGAGAACTGTTACACACATATTGTTTGCTATATGGAATGCAAAAACTTGAAAGCTTAATATCTCAAAATCATTCAGAACGCAGATAGAACCTTATGATTCTAAGGTGACGCATTGCAGAGATGTATGGATGCAGTCGTCTAAGCTCATGGGAGTCATCCACAATATTAATTCTTTTTCCACTGCACCATGACTTTATATTCTACATTATTTCTGTCAAATGACAAGACTTTTGTCTAAGCAAAGTCAGACCTTACTGTCCTAATTAAATCATTCAAAATCAAGGCATGATCATATTTTATTTTGGTAAATAAGCCTAATCTAGAGGCCTTTGCCTTTCATATAAGCCACTTCTGATACCAAACGATCAACTAGAAGTCAAGTTATGATTTGTTGTTCCTAAAACTTGGATAGGGGACAAGACTTTTGTCAGGTAGTGTATGTCACCACTATAATGTTTAGGGTATTTTGCCAGGTTGTAGCTATGTGGCTGCTAAGGTATTCTTAACTGAATTGGGGTGAATTTATGAGTGGTTGCTGGGGTTATGAGTATTCTAGTTAGTGGTTTAATGACCTAGTTAAAGTGCTCACCCCTCACCCAACATCTCTTTTTATGGTTTTGTTGACATTGAGGTCTTTATGTATAGGTAGGCTTCCACTGTGCCAAAATCATACATCTAGCATGACTTCTTAACAAGGTCCATACTGTCATCCAATGGTTCTCAGGATTTTTTGGGCCAGTGGCTCAAAACCAAATTATCCAAATTGCTTTTGCCACACAGCAGATAAATGGTAGTTTTATTGTCTTCACTGATTTTTAATTTAGTATATTATTACTATATTTGCAATATCCCTGAAATACAATCATTGGGCCCTATCATCCACCCAGCATAAGGCACAAGATGTGTATGGATTGATTTGTTGCCCAGCAACAAATCAATGTTGCTGGGCAGCGCAACAGTTTTAGACCAGCGCAACAGTTATTTTTATGTTTTGCGCCACATTGTTTAAATAGAAAATCCATTTGTGCCACTTTGTGGACTCATGGGTGAGCTGGTCTGAAAAGGACGTGTGTTAAGGCGCATAGTTGGTGTGTTGCTATTTTGAGGAATTGAAATAGACCACGCCTTTGAACAACTAAAAGCTGGTCTAAAGTCCAGTGCAGAGCACATTAGTTATGTGCCTATGCGGGTCCAAAACGCGTACACACTGCTTAATACACACAGGATGTACAGCAATATACAAATATCTTTACATATGAAAAAAATAATAATGCGTTAAATGTTGCAAAAATGGCGTCACGGTGGCGCAGTGGATAGAACGAACGCCTCACAGCAAGAAGGTCGCTGGTTCGAGCCCCGGCTGTGTCAGTTGGCATTTTTGTGTGGAGTTTGCATGTTCTCCCCGTGTTTGTGTGGGTTTCCTCCAGGTGCTCCGGTTTCCCCCACAGTTCAAAGACATGCGCTATAGGTGATTTGAATAAGCTAAATTGGCCGTACTGTATGTGTGTGAATGCAAGAGTATATGGGTGTTTCCCAGTGTTGAGTTGCGGCTGAAAGGGCATCTGCTGCGCAAAACATTTGCTGGATAAGTTGGCGGTTCATTCTACTGTGGCGACCGCTGATTAATAAAGGGACCAAGCCAATAGAAAATGAATGAATGAATGAATGAATGAATGAATGTTACAAAATAATTTTCCACGTAAAAAAAAACCCCTTCATCCACACCTTCTTCACCTCTGTAGGCTTTTTCAGTTTATTCATGACAATTTGCATTTGTATAATGTTATTTTTATTAATTCATTCATTCATTCATTCATTTTCTTTTCGGCTTAGTCCCTTTAAGAATAGGACGGGTGTTTGGATATAACTTATTATTGTTCGTTTATTTGTTTGCGGGAAATTACAACTGAATTTAGAAATTGTTTTGAAACAAATGTTTGCGCTTAACAAACAAAATTAAATATGTAGGCTAATGGATGTTTTCAGTTAGTGAGTTTCTACCATTTCCTTACTCCACATAAGTTAAGGAGTAAAGTAAAGAGTAAAAAGAAAAGTAAAGAGAAAGTAAAAAGGCCGAATGGAGGAAACTCATTCTTTATCCTCGCGCTGCAGATTGTCTGTTTAACTGTTTTCTCGCTAGTTAAGTGTTTAGCTTTTCAACTTACCAAGTCCGCCATGTAAATAGCAAATGTGCCATGGCACAACAAAACTGACTCTTAAAGAAAATGGGAGATGAGACTCTGATTGGTTTAATGCACGTTATACTCAAAACACACCCATAACTCATTAAGAGAATAAGCACAACCCTGTTAGACCATGTGCCGGGGTGCAGAGTGTATTTTTCCATCCTTATAATATCAAAAGTGGATTCTGACACACCCTTAATGCTTTTGAGCCATGCGTTTTAGACTTTGCGCTTAGATCATTAAAATAGAGCCCTATATTTGCAATATACCTGAAATGCAATCATTAAGTCAATACCTTTTTTTGGGAATGATACATTAAATTGATAAATAAGAAAGTAAAGTAATTCACAATATAATAACAATACTGCTTGATAATAAGTGATAATAAGTATAAACATTCATTTACAGCATATTTAAGCACATATATTAAGTCAAAGTCAATAAAGTCAAAAGTTCAACTTTGCTGTTTGTTGAACCTTCTTTTATAGTCGGTTAAAACAACTCATATATATATATATATATATATATATATATATATATATATATATATATATATATATATATATATATATATATATATATATATATATATATATATATATATATATATATATATATATTTATAGTTCACTTTGCTCTTTCTTTCCTGGAACTGTTATACAGCATTGTATTATGGTGAGAGAGTGAAAGTTAAGAAAACACATGCAATAAATAAAAAATAAAAAAACTAACAAATTAAGAAAACATCTTCATCACTTTGACAACACTCACGGAAATTCTTACAAGAAATGCAAATAGAGAAACACGCTGCAAGTTAAGAAAAAACATGTATATAGAAAAACACAAAAAAATGAGAAAACATCTCCATCAATTTGACTACACACATGCACAGAAACTCTCAGAACATATACAAATGCAGAAATGTGTTGCAAATATAGCAGACCACAACAAAAATGTGTCAACCTAGACCAGCAAGCAATTTACCCAAACCATTCCCTAAACCCAACCGATAATGTTTTCAAAAGCAAACACAAAAGAAAAGTGCACTGTGATCACATAGTTTACCTTGTTTTTACATTTCTTTTAACTACAGTTGAAGTCAGAATTATTAGCACCCCTTTGAATTTTTTTTCTTTTTTAAATATTTCCCAAATAATGTTTAACAAAGCAAGGAAATTTTCACAGTATGTCTGATAATATTTTTTCATCTGGAGAAAGTCTTATTTGTTTTATTTTGGCTAGAATAAAAGCAGTTTTAATTTTTTTAAAAACCATTTTGAGGTCAAAATTATTAGCCCCTTTAAGCTATATATTTTTCGATAGTCTACAAAACAAACCATCATTATACAATGACTTGCCTAATTACCCTAACCTGCCTAGTTAACCTAATTAACCTAGTTAAGCCTTTAAATGTCACTTTAAGCTGTTTAGAAGTGTTTTGAAAAATATCTAGTCAAATATTATTTACTGTCATCATGGCAAAGATAAAATAAATCAGTTATTAGAAATGAGTTATTAAAACTATTATGTTTAGAAATGTGTTGAATAAATCTTCTCTCCATTAAACAGAAATTGGGGAAAAAATAAACAAGAGGGCTAATAATTCAGGGGGACTAATAATTCTGAAACTGTGCTTTCACCAGACTCAAACCTGAGCACTCTGCATTACAAGTACAACCCTGTGCAAAGTAACCTACCAAGTCATACCAATAATGAATAATAATAGTTCCTTATATAGTGCTTTTCTGGACACTCATAGAGATTTACACATTTTTGGAGGAAAACAAAAGTGTTAATCTTTGCTGTGAGAGTTCGGAATACAAAATATTTTCAATAATGTTGGCAAGAAACTTTGGTTACCATTGACTTCCATTTTTGTACAAAATAGAAAATCCTCAGGAATCAAACCTAATATTTATTACTACTGTCACACTTTATTGCCTGCACAACATGAAGGCATGCTTGTGTGAAAATCATGTAAAACATAAAGGTTAGGCTGAACTTGAGGGTGCACAAATGATGACAGAATTTTCACCTTTGATACAAGGTGTAAACTGATCTTGAGACACTGTTATTTTTGGAGGAACCTACAGCATGTGGGTTTCTTAGGTCAGTGCCAGATTCCCAGGTCCTTCTGCTGTCGAACTGTAAAGACCCTGGCACTGGACTTGCTGTCTGACTGTTTATTACTGCTGAGCATGAAAGATGCATTCATTTTCTATTCGTCTTAGTCCCTTTATTAATCCGGGGTCGCCACAGCGGAATGAACCGCCAACTTATCCAGCACATGTTTTACGCAGCGGATGCCCTTCCAGCTGCAACCCATCTCTGGGAAACATCCATACACACTCATCCACACTTATACACTAGGGACAATTTAGCCTACCCAATTCACCTGTACCACATGTCTTTGGACTTGTGAGGGAAACCGGAGCACCCGGAGGAAACCCAGAACATGTAAACTCCACACAGAAATGCCAACTGAACCAGCCGAGGCTAGAACCAGCAATCTTTTTGCTGTGAGGCGACAGCACTACCTACTGCGCCACTGCGTCGCCCGCCCTCGGATCAATATCCAACAATTCAAACCATCAGGGACAAAACTCAAAATCAGCCAAAGCCTTCTGCCCATCTGATTAGAGGAACCAATGCCTATGTGAAGCTAACAAGTACATGGATCAGGTTTACATTTCCAAACAGCATGAAAAAGCAGACTGCATAATGGAATAAGCAAAATGCATGACACACTTCAATGGTCTATTGACAATGATGTTCAGCTAAAATGTATTGAATTTCAGTGTCTCTTCGTCAGTATCTGATGTATAACAGCAGACTCTGAGAAAAATAAACTTGAGTTCTGCAACTGCTGATAAACGCATTTTCTCTGCCACTCTTTGATGAGTCATCCAACTTTCATGCAAAGGAAACGTTAAGTATTCACTTCCTGATGCAAATGGCGATTAAACGTAATGAAATATGAGTCACGTAGACTGATTCTCAGCACTGATGGTGAATGGAGTCCAATTAAACCTCAAAAAGACTGAGTGACAAAGAAACCTGATAAGATGCTAAGTTACAGTTAGGCTAAAGCCTAGTTCACACTACAGGATTTTAAGCATCGGCAGATCGCTGTGCAGTTCACACTACATGACTTGATTTTGTGTCTTTTAATCACTGTGGTGTTCACACTACGCGACACTACGTAAATGATCCACAAGAGGGGGGTCACACACTACATGATCTGACAACAACTCGTTCCCCAACAGCTCAGTCAATCTACCAAGCCACAGCCAATGAAATTTTGAGGGAGGAGTCATCAGAAAAAGCTGCTTGTGTGCTGATTACATCACTGACAGCGTTTCAAGCTTTCAAGGGAGCATTTAAAAACATCGTCAGTCAGCTGATGCACCAGCGGATCAATCACTCATCTGCAAAGTTCAAGTGGAAAGATACAGAGTTTTAAATTTTTGTAATTTTATAACTCTTTGAAATAAAACTAACATATCTATAACACCCTGACGTTTCCTAAATATCTGTGTATGTCTTTCTAACATTGTTATTTTTTTTTAAAATTACAAAACAGTAAAGAACTGAGCATTTCTACCTTTAATTACCATATTGGTCAAAACGACTGCATGCATATCTGCTTCTTTCGCTGTGACTATAAATATGCATGTATTTTTTACCAAGCAACTTCCTGCTAAAATAAACAAAACTTTCTGATAGCAAAAACATAAATTTACTTCAGATATATATTTCAAAACAGCATATTCTGTGCCGCGAAATGGCTCCTGTTTAAAAGTGAAAATGAAAGCGAGGCTCAGACCTTTGCATGTTCTAGTATCTCAACTACATATTTATAGACTGTATTAGCAAAAAAGATAATATTTTTAGGGTAATGCTGTCATAAAATATGATGACAGACATTCAAAGCTTAATTTTAATATCTCAATAGAAGTTTTGAATGTAAACATGATGTGATAACGGTCAGAATAACCAGTATGATAATTCTAATAGTTAATATAGCCTACTCTGGTGTCCGTGTTAACACAGAATGAAGCGAGTGCATCGATGTCCATTCTGGCCAATCACAGACGTTTCTGTTGAGCTCCTGAACACACGGCCATTCAGCTCATGCTGCTATGCTCTCTCATTGGCTGCAGCTCGTCACTACATCTGACCACACGTGGGGTCGAGTCGGCCGATTGCTCTGGAATATTCAGCATGCTAAATATTGGATTTCCGTCTGCGAGGTGTCAATGACGCTTCAGCGAGCCTCTTTGACGCGTTGTTCAGTAGTTCACACATAAAGACTGCCGAGCGCCGTGCACCCGCAGATTTTACAGCGATCACAGCCCGATCTGTCGGCGAGCTCGTTAACTTCCAAATCTGGCTCAAATCAGGCTTAAAATCCTGTAGTGTGAACTAGGTTTAAAGTATACTCTTTGTGTGACATACATTTCGTGTATCTACACGAAAGCCTGTGGCAATTATTTGTAATTGTGCATTACCAGTGTGCACGAAACTACAGTGCTCAGCATAATTGAGTACAGCCTATGTTGAAAATGAATATTTTTATACATTTCTCAGTACATATAGGCAATGTATTTTGGTGCATTTACAGTTGCAATCAGAATTATTCAACCCCCTGATTTATTAGCCCCCTGTTTATTTTTTTCCACAATTTCTGTTTAACGGAGATAACTTTTTTTCAACACATTTCTAATCATAATAGTTTTAATAACTCATTTCTAATAACTGATTTATTTTATCTTTGCCATGATGACAGTAAATAATATTTGACTAGATATTTTTCAAGACACTTCTATACAGCTTAAAGTGACATTTAAAGGCTTAACTAGGTTAATTAGGTTAACTAGGCAGGTTAGGGTAATTAGGCAAGTTATTGTATAATGATGGTTTGTTCTGTATACTACTGAAAAAATATATAGCTTAAAGGGGCTAATAATTTTGACCTTAAAATGGGTTTTAAAAAATTGCTTTTATTCCAGCCGAAATAAAACAAATAAGACTTTCTCCAGAAGAAAAAATATTATCAGACATACTGTGAAAATTTCCTTGTTCTGTTAAACATCATTTGGGAAATATTTAAAAAAGAATAAAAAATTCAAAGGGGGTTCAATAATTCTGATTGCAACTGTAAACAAAACAGATTTATTAAACAGATATATTTATTAAAATGATATTTTAGTCACCAAACGCATTTAGAAATTTAAAGATAAAACAATTTAATTCAAGCAAAATATTGCAAAAAAAAAAAAAAAAAAAAATATATATATATATATATATATATATATATATATATATATATATATATATATATATATATATATATATATATATATATATATATATATATAAAAATACAACCTACAAAATTTCAACTAAATTTTTCAATGTTTTTGCTTCTCTTGATTTTTTCCTCTTTTTTAATTTTGTATTTAATATGTTTCTATAACATAAATTTGGGTGTACTAGTTTCTGGACTGTTATCGTAACTTATTTTGTTAGATTATCTTGGCTTCAGTACTGACTAATCTAATGTACATACACAAATATAATATTGTATAGCTTCCTATTAAAAATATGAATTTATACGATTTGTGCGGGGTTTTCCTTTCATATGCTAAGCACTGTACATTTGGGTAATTGCTGGTAATCTGTGCCTTTTTGACGTCATAAGTAATCAATATATATATACAGTTCAAGTCAGAATTATTAGACCCCTTTTTAATTTATTTTTCTTTTTTAAATATTCCCCAAATGATGTTTAACAGAGCAAGGACGTTTTCACAGTATGTCTGATAATATTTTTTCTTCTGAAGAAAGTCTTATTTGTTTTATTTTGACTACAAAAGAAGCAGTTTTTAATTTTTTTAAAGCCATTTTAAGGTCAAAATTATTAGCCCCTTTAAGCTATTCTATAGTCTACAGAACAAACCACCGTTATTCAATAACTTGCCTAATTACCCTAACCTGCCTAGTTAACCTAATTAACCTAGTTAAGCCTTTAAATGTCACTTTAAGCTGTATAGAAGTGTCTTGAAAAATATCTAGTCAAATATTATTTACTGTCATCATGACAAAGATAAAATAAATCAGTTATTAGAAATGAGTTATTAAAACTATTATGTTTAGAAATGGTTTGAAAAAATCTTCTCTCCTTTAAACAGAAATTGGAGGAAAAAATAAACAGGGGGCTAATAATTCTGACTTCAACTGTATATACAGCTACACTGGAGGCAACATCAAGATCAGAAAGTTGCAGCTCTTCATATGACTTCCAGAAAGAGCAGCGGCACAAACTTTCAAAGAGCTGTCGGCACCACTACATGTCAAGCACTTTAAGCACTATGGCATTTTCAGCTGTGAGTGTTCATTGTGCTCGTTTTATATCAAATGAATTCCTTTGGAAAAACCTGGTGCCACTTTCAGTGTGCATGTCATGGCTAAACACGTTAATTACTTTTTTACATAAACATCAATAAGTGTTACTGTGTACGGAAGCTCTGGACATCTGTATTTATGACATTTCGTATATTAGGTATAATGGTTACACAGGGAGATGTTTCACACAGCCGTTAAATGACAGGTAATGCAATCAAAGAAAGTTTACAATTATGTCTTACCTTCACTGGATGATCCAGACAAGTCGATAATGACAAAGACCTTTCCCTCTGGCTCCAAGTCTATCTGCAAGGACCAGCAAAAAGAATTAGGGTTTTAACAGCAGAGCAAAAGGACATCTTCAATACTCTTGACTGGCCTTCACACTCAGTGCAGTCTGTTAAAAGTTAAATTGTAGGCTGAATTCTAGAATACACAATTCTTTTTAAAAACAGATCTTTTTAACAATAATAAGCATAACATCTCTATTTTTTTCAGAGAAATAAAAAAACAAGCTATTTACTATATTGGCAAAAAATTGAATCTGTTGGAGTCGTCCAATAGATTATTAGATTAATAGGTACAGAAAAAGTCCACAGAGGGATGGGTGATCACCAGAATGGGGAAGTCCCAGAGTAAAATGAGAAAATATGATACACCGGTGTTTTAGAATACACTGTTTTTTCTTTACACTGTTTTCATCTGTTTTTATATTATTTGTTTATATTTTATTTATACTTGTCTCTTTAATTCCTGTTTATGTAAAGCACTTTGAATTACCACTGCGTATGAAATGTGCTATATAAATAAACTTGCCTTGCCTATATTGCAACTCAATTAGCAGTGCTAGAATAACAGGTTTCAAAAATCTATGTGATAATATACAATATTTATGCAAAACTTTAAACACAATATTTGTAAAACAAAAATGGTTAACAAATTGAATCTAATGTAATTAGATGTGGCCAATCTAATACTGAATTATTTTCATTTATTCAACAAATAATACACTGTCAACCTCTCATATACCCTGAAAAGACTGGATGGTCAATGTGTAATCTGACTCCAAAGGTATTTACGACATGAAAGGAATGCCTGCTTGGAAATGGACAGAAATATGGTCAAGCTCCTATACGCTCCTATACAACTTGCTTAAGACTTATGTTTTTTTTTTTTTTTGTAACCCTTTATAGGGCTGCTAGATTATGGGAAATATCATAATCACAATAATTTTTGTCATAATTGTAATCCCGATTATTCAAAACGATATACAGTTGAAGTCAATATTATTCACCCTCCTGTGAATTTTTTTTATTTTTTATAAATATTTTCCAAATTATGTTTAACAGAGCAAGGAATTTTTTCACAATATTACCTATAATATCTTTTTCTTCTAGACAAAGAAGAAAGAGATATTATAGGTATTTTATATATTATAGGTAAGATTTTTTATTTTTTTTTGGCTGGATTAAAAGCAGGTTTAAATATTTTTAAGCCTATTTTAAGATTAATATTATTAGCCCCCTTATGCAATAATTTTTTTTTATTTGTCTCAGAAGAAGTACTGTTATACAATGACTTGTCTAATTACCCTAACTTGCCTAATTAAGCCTTTAAATTGCACTTTAAGCTGAATACTAGTATCTTGAAAAATATGTAGTAAAATATTATTCACTGTCATCATAGCAAAGATAAATTAAATGAGTAATGAAATTAGAAATGAGTTATTGAAACTATTATGTTTAGAAATGGAATGAGTGTGTATGGATGTTTCCAGTGATGGGTTGCAGCTGTAAGGGCATCCGCTGCGTAAAACATATGCTGGATAAGTTGATGGTTCATTCCCCTGTGGTGACCCCAGATTAATAAAGGGACTAAGCCGAAAAGAAAATGAATGAATGAATGAATGTTTAGAATGGCCTGCTTTAAGGCCATTTTGGTCATCATACAATAAAGCATCTGTCATCTTTTCATCAGTGACATGCATCTAAACAGTCTCTGGGTCAATGCGTGTAAAGATTTTTTTACATCATCTTGAACACTTCCAATACATCCAAACAGTTATTATAAAATCGCCCATGTTTTGAGGTAGTTCATTATGATGTGATTTACCTTCTATGTGTGATTTGATCAGACAGGAATTACAGGACTGATTTTTCTAATCCCCATAGACAATAAAAAATAAAGTAGTGACTGCAGGTTGAAGGAAAGTAGTAGAGTAAAAGTACTGATACAGCACTAAAAATTTACTCAAGGGAAAGCAAAAGTACACATTTTTAACAATTTGGACACAATTTCTGAGAAAAACTACTCAATTACAGTAGTTTGAGATTTTGTAATCAGTTACTTTACACCACTGGTATAGACCTTTTTCTTGGCTGCTGCATAGAGGGCGCCAAAGCGGCCAGCGTCTTCCGGTAGAATGTTTAGAAGTTGAGTCGTACGAAAATGTACGATTTTAAAAAGGAGGCGTGGCACCCAACCCCGCCTCTAAACCCAACCGTCATTGGGTGATGAGCAAATCGTACAAAATTGTATGAATTAGATCGTACGAATTCATACGAATTAGCCACTAAATCAAAAAGTTACGAATTGCCGTGAGATTGCGTTGGTACAACTGTAAAGGGGAGGTATACGATGCAATAATCGTTTTATCTCGATTAATGTTTTTTCATAATCGTTAGAAGCCAAAATCAAAATTGAAACTGAATTTTGATTAATTGCACAGACCTAACCCTTTATTCTCTCTTTATGCGTAAGCAGGTGTTTTGCAGGAAGTTTATGGTTTTAATCCTCCATCAATCAATGTATAACACAACCACATCGAAACAAGATATTGTAGATAGTTCATGTTGGATGTCCCTGCAGAGCTAATAGGGTGTACTGAACAATCGTTTACATTTTATGTTAATACATGTGCAACCTATTAAAATTTAAAGAAACTTTAAACATTCTTCATCAGCAGTCATCCAGAATGCATATGCAAATCACCATGCTTCAGAACAAGGGGGTCATAAAACTTCCCTTGGGAAGGTAACTTTCTCATTGGTCAACTCAGCTTCTGAGGGTGGTACAAAACAAGGTTATAATAGTTTCGGATTTTTCATTAGTTTTAGTTTTTATATTGCTTTGACTTTTTGTTTTCAAATTCAGTTAGTTTTAATTAGTTTTTAGAGGCAGATTTTCTAGTTTTTATTAGTTTCTATATTTTGAAATTGCTTAGTTTTAGTTTAGTTTTTATTAGTTTTAGTATTAGTTTTTTTTATAAATTTGAATATTTGTTACGTGCAAGATACAAAATCATCAGAATATACTGTAGTATAATAACTCAACCAAAGATACATTTTTGAAACCTGTATTCAGAGGACACATGAACACTACCATTTAGCCATCCTCAAATTCAAATACAACAGCCCACAAGACAGCATGCCTAAGTACCGTTCAATATGTGTGCAAGGCTGCTTCTGGGGTTAGATGCACAGTAGTGATGGAAAGTTCAGATCTTTTCCATGAACCGGATCTTTTGTGACAATCCTCCCATGTTTGGGCTCATCATATCAAAAATATGTAGTCAGCAATCATCATTTCAGTCAGTTAAACCATCACTGAAACCCAACTGAAGCATGATTCACTTATTTAAATTCCATTACAATTTTCTGGTGTGAAATAAACTTACGTTTCACCAGACCTCTCATTTAATCCCTCGGTTTACCCGCGCTGCAGTTGTTCAAGTTCAGTCACAGCAGGCTGTCATGTACTGTTTGCGTTCGGTTCACTGAATTACACATGCGCATTATGAGTTCACCCGTTCTCAAATCCAATCTCAGTGTACTGTTCTAATAACTGAATAACTCAGGAAGTTGGTTTATTTTGAGTCAGAGGTTTATCAGAGGTTTATTTTGGTTTATCAGGCATGTTAAAACGTAAATCTTTGTGGATAAGTGCTTACTGGAGACGCAAATTGTTTCAAATGATTCAGTTCAATCGGTACACATAGAATATCCGGTTAAAAAGAATGATTTGTTTGCGATCACTAATATGGAAATAAAACCCGTTATTGGACACAAATGTGTTACATTAAAACTTTTAAGTGTCTTCTCGGGTCATTTTTAATGTGTCACCGTGCTGCTGTCATGGCCAGTCGTTGTTTTTGTCACGGGAGCAACAGCAAGGACTGACTGGAGAAGGACCGTCTTGATCGGGCCAGTAGCAGCAGGTTTACAGACTCTGAGGTGCCGTATGGGTCAAACACCTGCAGCGCTAAGTAAATAGATTGATTTCTAAACTAAAAGGCTTACAGTATGTATTAAATACATTTACAAAGATGAAAACGAAGGAGTTTTTGCTATAATTTTAGTTAGTTTCAGTTTTGTACATACACAATACAGTTTCAGTTAATTCTAGGTGTTTTAACAACTCTCGCTTTTATTTTTATTTCAGTTAACAAAACTTATTTTCAATTTTAGTTTTCGTTCGTTTTTGTTAACTATAATAACCTTGGGCCCTGTAGAGCTAATAGGCTGTACTGAACAAGCGTTTACATTTTATGTTAATACCTGTGCAACATATTAACATTAAGAAACTTTCAACATTCAGCAGTCATCCAGAAAGCTTCAGAACAATGGGGGCCATAAAACTTCCCTTGGGAAGGTTACTTTCTCATTGGTAAACTCAGCTCCAGAGTTCCAAAACCATCCTTATAAAAACTTATGACTAAGCCCGCCATGAGAACAAGAACAGGGCAATAGGAGTGACCCAGAGAGAGAGAGTTGTTCCGTTCCAGCTGAGGACAGCTTCTCTTCAGGTTCAGGGAGCAGGCATGGACCCTAGCAAAAATGGGTTAACCGCATAGCACAACCGTTCCCATCTTCATTACCTTTCTTTTTTTCTTTTCCGTCGAGAGTCTAAGATTAGTGCACCGCGAATCCAGAAGTCAACATGACTACAGTGTTGCCAGATATAGCCAAAACGCACAAAAAAAACGCCCAAAATATTAGATTAATATTTTATTTTATTTTAATTTATTTTAGGGCTGTCAATTGATTAAAAAAATTAACTAATTATTCACACTTTTTTTTGTAATTAATCATGATTAATCACGAAAAGTCGTATTTATTATAGAAATAAAAACACAGGCAAGTACTAGTTGAATTTCAAAACAATCAATGCCGTAAACAAACAAAAATTATTTCCATGTTGGATTCTAAGTGGACTACAGAAAAATCCAAAATACAGGCATTGCAAATATGGAAAATGGAAAATGATAATAATAATAACGTATTGAATACAAGCATTTGTACTCATTGTAAAGTTGCATTGCGAGTTGAGAACATTAATTATAAAGTAGAAACAATTTTGCTTAGTCCTCCTTAACATTTAGCCAGTTGCTAAGACAGTCCAGTCTATTGACATTATCGGGGGACAATGTGGCCAAGGGGTACATCAAAGGCACGTACCAAAGACTATAGACTTCTTACAGGGACTTTGATCACACCATCTCTAAACATTTAATTCTAAACAGCTTTGAGGGATACGGACACCGCACAGACTATAGAATACATATAGAATGCCTTAAAGAGACTTTGGAAACCGTCAGCGATGTCAGCCGTTTGCTCTTGTTGCTAGGAAACGCACACATGCACACATACACACACACACACACACAGACAACGCGCGCAGTACAGCGCACCCAGTGAGTGACTCCTCAACCTCCTCAGCGATTCATCAACGCGCATGATCGCGTTCTTCAAATTTGCTTAAACTAAGCGTTCTAAAGTATGGCTGTATTTTACAAGCAAGGATTCTGACACAGCAACATGAAGCAGATGCTTTACAAAAGTTGCGTGTAGGGGGGAACACGTCAAACCTAATGAAACATTTGAGGGCGCATGGAATCAACTTATAGGCAGAGGAATGGGCTGTCTTTGACAGCTTGCGACATCATCTGGCACTTTCACTGAGTACATTTACATGGACACCAATACTCCAATTTTATGATTAAGATAATACTCTGATTAAGAGTCTAGCATGTAAGCAGCGATTTTTGATTACCTTAAAGGACCACCCGAGTCCCGATATGCGGAGGTTTTTCTTTCCATTCGCCATGCGGTATCAAATTCTATTAAAACAGCACTCTTCCAGCAGTCCTTACTTCATATTTTCATCCAATAATTATCATAGGGCATGAACAATATGGGCAACGCAGTGGCGCAGTAGGTAGTGCTGTCGCCTCACAGCAAGAAGGTCACTGGTTCGAGCCTCGGCTGGGTCAGTTGGCGTTTCTGTGTGGAGTTTGCATGTTCTCCCTGCATTTGCGTAGGTTTCCTCCGGGTAGGGTTACCACT
This sequence comes from Danio kyathit, assembly GCA_903798195.1. Classification (NCBI taxonomy): domain Eukaryota; kingdom Metazoa; phylum Chordata; class Actinopteri; order Cypriniformes; family Danionidae; genus Danio; species Danio kyathit. Next base: position 11,657,609 of record LR812531.1, read on the forward strand.
TTTAAAACAAAAAAATAAGGGACGCATACTGCAGCTGGGGCCACATCCCCAATCACAGGCCCAATAGCATGCCAGTGGTGGTAAATCGCAGCTTAAAATGTGTTTTCAGGAAAGTATGAACACTAGGACATTAAAATAAACTGTCTTTTATTGAAATCTGTAAACAGATCAGATGCAGTCAGTCTTACACTTAGCACTGTTATAGCTGATGATATGTTTAATAACAGATTTTGGCTGAAATATTGTCATTATTTGCAGTAACACCTATCCAAACATGGAAACAGCACATGCATAAACTAGCTACAAACATTGGCTAGTAAAGTTTTCAAATAGCCTATTTCTAATTTAAAAATATGGAAAGTTGCAATTCACTAGTTTATTTTCTTTACATGGGCATTATGTTGTTTATTAATGTAATAAATGTAATGTTTCATGCAATAAATTAATGCTTATGTGCCTAACTTAATCTTAACAAGCAAATCATGATATTACATTGGACTGTTATCCACTTACATTGTATTTACAGAATATTTACAAATGAGAATTTGTGACCCAGTGTGTGAAAACCAGGCCAAATCTAATTCTGAGAGAAAGTTTGATTGTAGCCATTCATTTCACTGTTGTTAAAATGGTTTTACTCAGGTCATATTAAATACATATATTTTTTATTATTTTCACAGACTGTTCTTTATTTCATGTAGAAAACAGTAAATTACAAAAAAAATGACTCCAGCTAGATTTTCACAGACTGGGTCTCTGTTATTACCATGTCTGCTTCGGGAGACACTTGGGGTACGAAGAACTGTCTGACTGTGCATTGATTTTTGTGAGCTCTGTCATTGCGGGAGTGCTGCTCTTCGCATGTTTTCGCATGAGCCACAGAGAACGCTCTCCGACAAATCCTGCAGTTGGCTTGATAACAATTTCTACCACTCTGCAGCCAGGTATTTGTTTACTCCCACTCTCTGCGGTACTTTTGCAGCCGCTTGCGTTTAGACGCAGGGGGTTACCTGGAGAAGCATCTGCCATTAGGCTACTTGACAGACTCACTGGACAAAGACCAATCAAACTAACGATGACGTCAAATATTACCCAATCAAAAGTAGCAAATGAGGCATCTTCATAAAATGCGTGTGGGATGATTTGCATGAAAAGCTACTTTTAAAAAAGTTGATAAAAAATACAGGACAAAACCCGTCCCGTATTGATTCAAAACGGGACGCGCAATTTCATTCTCAAATACGGGACGATTTCGTATTTTAAATGACAGGTGGCAACCCTACCTCCGGGTGCTCTGGTTTCCCCCACAGTCCAAAGACATGCGGTACAGGTGAATTGGGTAGGCTAAATTGTCCGTAGTGTATGAGTGTGAATGAGTGTGTGTGAATGTTTCCCAGAGATGGGTTGCGGCTGGAAGGGCATCCGCTGCGTAAAACATGTGCTGGATAAGTTGGCGGTTCATTCCGCTGTGGCAACCCCGGATCAATAAAGGGACTAAGCCGAAAAGAAAATGAATGAATGATGAACAATATGTTGCTGAATGAAAGTGAACTGCTGAACTGCCGTTAAAGTCTAAAGATTAAAAATGAAATACCCGAAATTGCATGAAACTCTGGAGGAAACGCTGGATAGCCTGGTGATGCGACATTAATTGTTTTATACTGAAACTTTCCTTCTAAAAGCACTTCCTTGGTCTTATCCATATTTCTTTGCACGTTAAACACACGCAGGGCCGGAGCAAGCTGAACTGGCACTCTAGGCGAACGGCAATCACGCCGCCCGCAACCCGAAAGTAAAAAAGAAAGTGACCGGTTTATGGATGAAAGTGAGGTGTCGCGGATGAAAGTGTCGCGGATGAAAGTGACGACCGGGGAGTTCGCGGACGCCACCCTCATTATTCTGCCTGGGTCGCCTCTATGGACGCGCCGGCCCTGAACACACGTTGACCACAACAGGAAATAAAAAACAACTGCAACTGCGTTAAATGCGTTCATTTTTTTAACGCATTAAATATTTCAGATTAATCGCATGCGTTAACGTGCTAATTTTGCCAGCCCTAATTTATTCAAATCGAAATTAACCTAGTTACTTTAACTGTCATAATTTTTAACCATACAGCAACCAACACCAGCAGTCACAGAACCACAACATAACTGAAACACTGCCCCCCTCTCACCCACACACTGCACTTAATGTTAGAGTATGTTTTACTTTCGAAATGAGGTATAAATTCGTCCTGTTTTGGCGTTTTAAATATGCTTGTCAATCAGACAAAGCTTCTATGTTTGTTCTTGCTGTCAGTTGTGGAAAAAATGATTGATAAAAGTGTCGACATAAAAGTGATAAACCGCTGTGAGTTTAACTGCAGGCGCTGCGTGATGCACGTGCACGAGTCAGATTTGTCTGGGGAGATTTTGATACAAATTTTTTTCCTTTTCTTGCGTGTGGGCCCACGCAGTTTGCGCTATGCACTGGTCACTGCTAACTGAATGAAGTAGGAGCACACAGTTATGTTTTGTTGCATAGAAAATTTACTTTTTAAAGAGCCCCTATTACACATTGAAAAGAATCATATTTCGGTTTTATGGGTCTTTAGCAACATACTGATATGTATGCAAGGTCAAAAAACACTTTCATGGTCTTATAATATGCATTTATTTTTACCTAATTATCCCAGCGACTCCCATATGAATCGTTCAGCGATTCATTTGTTCTCAAACCCCTGCTTAGCGCGAAGCTAATCTGTGCTGATTGGACCGATGACAGTCTGTTGCGATTGGTCGACAGCGTTCAGCGAAAGACAGTAAAAATGCCCAGCGTGGTTTATCAAGCCCCCAGGTCGCCAACATTGGATTGCAGCGGACGCCCGAAACACGCTTTAAAGTGAACTTACTAACACCACAGTTAACAGTACCCGGTTCTCAACAGTGTTATTCAGACACCTCAGCGCCGAACACAGTGCAGTTTAACACCAGCATTGCTCTCAAGTATGACACACATTGAGTATTAATCCACACAGCAGCAAAAGCTGAACTATTCTGAACCTTGACCGCTGCACGTGTGCAGGATCAGCTAACAGTGGCCATAGCAACGACAAATGTTAGTGAAACGAGCTCACAAACACATTTAAATGCATAAACAAAGCAGCACGCGTCGCGTTTTTAACGTGGCATTAAACGCGATATGAGAATAAAAAGAGTTAAGCGGATACAGTACCTGCGGTAACTAGTAACAAAACATGTAGATCATTTCTATTTGCAATCATTGCTCTGGCACCTCGTCCGTGAACTGCTATATTTTCTTAGGACTTACCTGTACTCTGCTATTCCAAACGATCACATACCCAGCCAGGAGGTTGTAGCATCCTCTGTCCTCTGACAAGCTATCTCTGCTCCTTTCACAAGCCCGAAGCCCAGCGTGCAGCAGCCTGGCGGTGTACCTAATATTTTGTCCTTATTTTGCCCGCACCCCTGGTGTATTGTCTGTCCATTACAAGATGGAGGAAGAAACTTAATGCATGAGCTGTGTAGTGATAGATCGCCCATTGTAAGTGTACAGATTTCTGAACGACTCCTTTCCCCTCACACTTCCAATAATATCCAGGTAAGCACAGCGTCTTTATGAGCGTCCTGCCGCTGTGTTAGTGGGCGGAACCGCAGGTTTGAATTTTGCCGGGTCTGCGCGCGCAACCATTATGTTTTGTAATGACGTCACGCCGAGACGGTTGATGACTCGTTATCAAGGTGATTCGTTTAAACCACTATGAGTCGACTCTTTTATAGATGAATCAACAGTTTTAAAAACTGTCCACTTTCAGATTTAAGCTTTAGCTGGATATTTCACTTCACTAAGAGCTGTGTTACACACTACATGGAAGGTGATTTTCAAAAACCCATAATAGGGGCTCTTTAAAACCCGCCCAAATTTTGTCAACCCGCTTAAGCCATTTTTTACCTGCAAAATCAAATAAAAAACAGCCCAATTGGGCGAGAAACCACTCAATCTGGTAACACTGCATGACTACAGTCTTTTTTTCTGCCTCAAACTTGAAACGACAGACTTCCACCCCACTCCAAGCCTCACAGGACAAAGAGCCAACCATCAGCTAACCACGCCTCCAGAATTTACCTCCAGATAAATTGATTATTTTTGGTTCGCTTGGTTTGGTTTTACAAAATCTGAGGTTTTTACATCATTACACTCTCTTATTTTCCTTTCTTTACACTTCTCTACAACCTGTATTAATGTGTGTGTTTGAGTTAGGTGTTAGTTTATGTTAGATTAGTCAACAAAGTTTCATTTTGTATAAAGAAAAGTGCCTGTGCATATATGAATCTAATGTCATCTAATGTAATGTTAAACGTGTTCTTGTTGGTCTTGATACCCTGCTTAAACATAAATGGGTTTTTATTTTGGATAGCAATAGCCATAGACAGCTGTCCATTCGAACGATCGCTAGACGATTCGTTTGTTCGAATTTAAAGAGTCGATTCTTTTCAAGTCTCCTTCAAATTAATCTTCAATTCACTTTGAGCCAATTCGCTACACCGTCTTAATTTTTTTAGCACTAAGTTTCATCAGTTACTAAAGTCAAGAACTTTACCCACCCTCATAAAGGTCAAAATCCGTTTGACTTTTTCCAATGAAACACAAAAGCAGAAATCAAAATGTCAAAGCTGCTTTTTTCCTTATACAGCAGAAAATGTGTGATGATCACTCACTGTAAAATTAAGTGTGCATTTCCCTGGTTTTAAAATGTGTGTAGACCATTTTTAGGGATGTAAACAAAAACAACGGTCCCAACATATTTCCTGTTTTACATTTTTAATATAAAAATATAGCTTCCGAGAATCCAAAAAGAGCCACATATCAATAAATAATGTTATGATAGCTGTTATGATTGAATTGCCTCTTGTTACAGTTATAAAATAGTTTGATAATAAGCAGGAAATGTTCATGGGCCAATGACATCACCACACTGAAATGGTCTATATCAGTGGTGGGCAAACTTTTTAGACCCGAGGGCCACATCAAGTTTTGCAAACCAAGTGAAGGGCCACATGTCAAATCCTTCAAAAAATAACTTTTAATTATAGTGGCAGTACGCATGGAATAATATGTAATATCGGACAGAATCACGTCACATTAATACAAAACAGATTATTTTAATAGTTATAATTGAGTCAAATTTACAAGTCAAGTTAATTTGCACTGCTATTTATATTTACTTATTAATCATCATAAAACAATAAAGTATAATAATACTATCAATAATAATAATAATAATAATGTAATAATTTTTACAGTGGAGAATAGAAAAGATATTGTCTGATAGAAAAAATCTCGTATTAACACATTAAAAATAATTCTTAAAGTTTACTATTCAGTCAAATGTACATTAATCTAATTTGCACTGCTTTTAGAATATACAGATCAATCATCATAAAACTTGATGAAACCACAAATCTTTGATAAAAGAACTTTTTAAAGTGGATGTATGCATGGAAAATATATTCTATGACAAAAATTAACACATTTAACCAGCAATTATTATACAATTTGAGTCAAATTCACAACAATCTCATTTGAGCTTGTATTATGTATTATGTAAAACGGAAGAAGAATCTGAGGGTGTACTGTACTGTATGCTTGTTCCCCCTCCCGTCTCCCCCGACGACCCGGACACACATTACATTCGGGCCTGAGCATGCTTACGTCATCGATGATGCGCTGTTCAGTTTAAGAAGCGCTCTCGCAAAAAAATAAAAAAGAAGCGCATTTTGCGTGAAAGTGCATTTTAATATCCGAGAGTGTGTTCTAATTCTACTGGTTGCGCTAACTGTACCGCGTGCAATACTGCACTATGCTAAGCAATAACAAGCAACATGCTAATTCATACTATAAACATACTAGCAACAATGCCAATTCATACTATAAACATACTAGCAACATGCTAATTCATACTATAAACATACTAGCAACATGCTAATTCATACTATAAACATACTAGCAACATGCCAATTCATACTATAAACATACTAGCAACATGCTAATTCATACTATAAACATACTAGCAACATGCTAATTCATACTATAAACATACTAGCAACAATGCTTATTTATACTATAAACATACTAGCAACATGCTAATTCATACAAGAACCATGCTAACAACATGCCAATTCATACTATAAACATACTAGCAACATGCTAATTCATACTATAAACATACTAGCAACATGCTAATTCATACTATAAACATACTAGCAACATGCTAATTCATACTATAAACATAATAGCAACATGCTAATTCATACTATAAACACTAGCAACATGCTAATTCATACAAGAACCATGCTAACAACATGCCAATTCATACTATAAACATACTAGCAACATGCCAATTCATACTATAAACATACTAGCAACATGATAATTCATACTATAAACATACTAGCAACATGCTAATTCATACTATAAACATAATAGCAATATGCTAAATCATACTATAAACATACTAGCAACATGCTAATTCATACAAGAACCATGCTAACAACATGCTAATTTATGCTAGAAACATGCTAGCAACATGCTAATTCATTCTAAATTCATCCTAACAACATGCTAGTTTATGCTAGAAACATGCTAGCAATATGCTAATTCATACTAGAACCATGGTAACTTGTTAGCAACTGCCTAGCAACCACTCAGAAGACCTTAACAACCACATAGCAACACCTTAGCAACCACTCAGAACACCTAAGCAACTGCCTAGCAACACCTTAGTAACTACCAAAAACACCCAAGCAACCACCTAGCAACCACTCAGAACACCTTAGCAACAGCCTAGCAATGCCTTAGCGACCACATAGAACACCATAGCAACCACCTAGCCACACCTTAGTAACCACTCAGAACACCCTAGCAACGCCTTAGCAACCACTCAGAACACCATAGCAACTGCCTAGCAACATCTTAGCAACCACCTAGCAACGTCATAGCAACCACCTAGCAATGACTTAGCAACTACTCAGAACACCATAACAACCGCTTAGCAACCACTCAGAAAACCCTAGCAACTACCTGGCAATGACTTAGCAACCACTCAGAACACCTTAGCAACTGCCTAGCAATGCCCTAGCAACCACGTAGCAACACTAGCAACGACTCATAACACCCTAGCAACACCTTAGCAACCACTCAGAACACCCTAGCAACCACCTAGCAAGAAACATAGCAATCCATACTAGAAACCTGATAACCTATATGTAGTTTTCTGTCTATGCCGACTGTTTCAAACTCGATAAAAACTACTTCAATCCTTTAAACTTTAAAACTACTTCAAACTTTCAGACTCAGCTTTCTCAGCTTTCAAACTTTTTCATAAAGTTTGTCTATAAACTTTACTTTTCTAGTTTAATTTAATATCTGAAATAAAAGCAGGACTGTGAATTCAAATTGAATGACGTCACTATACATTTAAAGAAAAGTGCATGTGAAAAGCATATACAGTTGAAACCAGAAGTTTACATACACTGTATAAAAAGGCACATAACCATTTAAAAAAAGTCAGATGTTAATGTGACTAAACTTTTTCTCTTTTGAGTAAGTTAGGATTATCACATTTGTTTCTGTTATGCTTAATAGCTGAATAATGAGAGAGATATTTTTTGAGAAATTGTTATAACTTTTCTTGAAAGTCAAGTTTACATACAATAAGATTATTATGTCTCTGAAAAAGCTCAGATGATGGTGTCAAGGTTTTGGAAGTTTCTGATTGGCTAATTGACAACATTTGAGTTATTTGGAGGCACAACTGTAGAATAGTATTTAAGGAAAACCTGAAACACACTGCTTCCTAGTGTGACAACAAAGAAAAATCAACAAGCCAGAATCAACAAAAAAAGCCAGATTACAATTTGCTAAATTACACTGGGAAAAAGAATAATTTTTTGACATGTTCTGTGGTCTGATGGAACTTAGATTGAACTGTTTGGCCATAATGACTAGTGTTACATTTGGAGGACAAAGGGGAAAGCTTACAAGCCTAGGAACACCATCCCAACTGTGAAGTATGGGGGCGGCAGCATCATGTTGTGGGGCTGTTTTGCTGCAGGAGGGACTGGTCCACTTCACAGCATAGATGGCATCATGAAGAAAAAACATTATGTAGAAATACTGAAGCAACATCTCAAGACATCAGCCAGGAAATTAAAACTTGGCCACAAATGGGTCTTCCAAACAGACCATGACCCTAAGCATACTGCCAAATTAGATAAAATGTGCTTTAAGGACAACAGAGTGAATGTTTTGGAGTGGCCATCACAAAGCCCTGAGCTCAATCCTGTAGACAATTTGTGGGCAGAGTTGAAAAAGCTTGTGCGAGCAAGACAGCCAACAAATCTGACTCAGTTACACCAATTCTGTCAGGAGGAATGGGCCAAAATTCCTTCAAACTATTGTGAGAAGCTTGTGGAAGGATACCCAAAACATTTGACCAAAGTTATACAGTTTAAAAGCAAAGCTAAAAAAATACAAAGGAAATTAATGTAAACTTTTGACTGTCTAAAAAAAATTCTCAAAAAAAAATTCTCTCATTATTCTGGCATTTAGCAAATGTAAATCATTTAGGTAATCCTAACTGACCAAAAATAGTAAACGTTTAGTCTGATTTACCATCAGACATTTTTTTTAAATGGTTATGTTGCTTTTTTAGAGTGTATGTAAACTTCTGGTTTCAACTGTACATCCTACATGAATTAGTGTCAGTGATTTCCCACTTCATTAGGATTGAGCACCACCTGTAAGAGCCTCACTTATCAGTCATTTTACTAATAAAGATAAATAAGCACACACGGTCAAGATTAGCTGAATAAATGCTGAGTATGTGGCACCAGAAGAGGTAACAGCACAGTCTCGATGTGAACATAAGCCCTGTGAGGCTGAAATGAGTGATATTCAGCCCAGTTCTCTTAATGACAGCATAACGGCTGTTCCATCAAAACCAGATTAAAGCAGGAAATGGCGGGAGGATGTGGGGATGAGCGGAGAGACTTGAACATGCTGTGAGAGAAAAGAGAAAGAGACGGTGAGGATGTGTGTGGGAGTTGGGTTAGAGGCGAGCCGTATCATGTTAGTGCAGTCAACACAGGTTTTATACAGGATGCACCAGTGCAAAAAAAAAAAAAAAAAAAACAGCTTGCATGCGCACGCACATGCAAAATTCACACAGAACGTTTTTTTTTTTTTGGCAATAACTGAGATTTTGACCTATTCACTAGGGATCACCATTAAATTAACACTAATTTAATAAACAAAATTCTGTGTATTACATTTACTAACTACAACTTTTCACTCATTAACAATTTTGCAATATGTGTTTATTAGATTTAGGTTTAAAAGCTTATTCAATAAATATACAGTGCATCTGGAAAGTATTTATAGCGCTTCACTTTTTACACATTTGTTTATGTTACAGCCTTATTCCAAAATGGATTAAATTCATTTATTTCCTCAAAATTCTACACACAATACCCCATAATGACAATGTGAAAAAAGAGTTTTTGAAATTGTTGCAAATTTATTTAAAAATAAAAACCCTGAAAAATCACATGTACATAAGTATTCACAGCCTTTAGCCTGGTTTATACTTCGGTGTCAAGTGATCAGCGTGACCCACGACGCAAGCCTCGCGCGGAGCCGTGCATTTATACTTCTGCGCGCTGTTTCTGTTTCTCTGCAATACACTTCTGAAACACTAGCTGGCAGTAAGTGTTTATGTTTCTCTGTGTCGAGTTTCTTCGCTGGTGTTTTATTTTTTCTGAACGCTTCCTTAATGTACAAGTTGCTCAAACTCGCTCATTTTGTGGCGAAAACCGGCGGACGTACAACAACTTTAATCATGAGGTAAACCCAAAACAACAGTCTCCATCCGGAGCTCCTTCACGGGACTCCACACTTGTAAACACTCGCTGCATCGGGCGCGCGGCTCTCACCTCCGCCCACACGCGTCAGCGCTACCAAGCCGATCAATCAGCTTGAGCTACGCGTACGCGCTACATTTTTTGAGAGGTGCGCATCAACGTCGGCGACGGACACGGCGAGGGGCTATGCGTCCACACATAGGCTGTGCCGTAGCATACGAGTGCGCTTGACGCAGAAGTATAAATCGGCCTTTTGCCGTGAAGCTCTTCATTGAGCTCAGGTACATTCTGTTTCCACTGATCATTCTTGAAATGTTTCAGCAGCTTAATTGGAGTTCACCTGTGGTAAATTCAGTTGATTGTACATGATTTGAAAAGGCATACACCTGTCTATATAAGGTCCCAGTGTTGACAGTGCATGTCAAAGCACAAACCAAGCATGAAGACAAAGGAATTGTATGTAGACCTCAGAGACAGGATTGTCTTGAGGCACAAGCCTGGGGAAGGTTACAGAAAAATTTCTACTGCTCTGAAAGTTCCAATGAGCACAGTGGCCTCCATCATCCGTAAGTGGAAGATGTTTGGAACCACCAGGACTCTTCCTAGAGCTGGGCGGCCATCAAAGCTGAGTGATCGAGGGAGAAGGGCCTTAGTCAGAGAGGTGATCGATGACCCGATGGCCACGCTGTCTGAGCTCCAGCGTTCTTCTGTGGAGAGAGGAGAACCTTACACAACAATATGTACAGCAACCCACCAATCAGGCCTGTATGGTAGAGTGACCAGATGGAAGCCACTCTTAGACCATAAGAAACAAAATTCTCTGGTCTGATGAAACTAAAATTGAACTCTTTGGAGTGAATGCCAGGTGTTACGTTTGGAGAAAACCAGGCACCGCTCATAACCAGGCTAATACCATCCCTACAGTGAAGCAGGGTGGTGGCAGCATCATGCTGTGGGGATGTTTTTCAGCAGCAGGAACTGGAAGACTAGTCAGGATAGAGGGAAAGATGAATGCAGCAATGTACAGAGACATCCTGAATGAAAACCTGCTTCAGAGTGCTCTTGACCTCAGACTGGGGCGACGGTTCATCTTCTAGCAGGACAATGACCCATAGCACAGCGCCAAAATATCAATAGAGTGGCTTCACAACAGCTCGGTGAATGTCCTTGAGTGGCCCAGCCAGAGCCCAGACCTAAATACAATTGAACATTCATTATGGGGTATTGTGTGTAGAATTTTGAGGAAATAAATGATTTTAATCCATTTTGGAATAAGGCTGTAACATAAACAAATGTGGAAAAAGTGAAGCGCTATGAATACTTTCCAGATGCACTGTACATGTACATCGACGTTCAACATTGTTCGAACTATATCTGTGGTGGGAGCGTGGTTGATTTAATCTTGAGAGTCACTTGCCACAATGATGTAGGCTATATAACACACAGGATCCCTGTTCTTAAACAGCAATATATAAACAAAAAATCTATAAATATAAAACAAATATTTATATGTTTGTAACTAACATTACAAAGTAGACTACATTAACAAAACATCACAATAGTTTCGGTTTATTCGCTCGCTAAAAAGCGCTTGTTTTCCAATCAATATTTTTTGAGGGATTTATTTTTACATGCACAAACAACAGCAGCCTAAACAACAGAACATCATTGTCTAATTTGATCTGCAGTGCTTCAGTGAGAGGAATACATTCATATAAAATCAACAAACACGAATATGTTTCACTTAACAACAAAAATAAATAAATAACCTCATCATGTAGCCTATAATTGTTCTATTTGCTCTACGTATAAATTCAAGATGATTGCACCAAAGACAGTATATGGCTTTTTTTTATTTTACATAGGCCTATAGAATGTCATGAGATCTTACTTTTCATTCCGGTAAAACACAATCATGAAAATGAAAGAAACGTCATTTTTTAAATTCTTCACTTTCGCCAATTGGTGAAGTTTTTTCCTCGCCGCTGTCGTCGCTGGTATGCATGGTTCGGGATCTGTAGAGCTGCGCATCGATGGATTTGTTCTTCAGTGTTTGGACTCTCAGTAGTGATTATTAAACCACACTGAACTGAGCTAAACTGAACTGAACTTAAACACTGAAAACTGGACTGACACTGCTTTAATTCACTATTATCTTCTATGTGAAGCCGCTTTGACACAATCTACATTGTAAAAGCGCTATAGAAATAAAAGTGAATTGAATTGAATTTAAAGGGGTTCCGTTTTGTCAAGTTTACCCTGCTTTCAGCTAAGTTGTTCAATGTTTACAGCAATGTCACGATGTTTAATAAAAAGAACATTGTATTGGCCGACTGTATAAAGCAAATAAAACAAAACACAACACAACGTCACATAATTTGTTTTGGAAAATGAATAAGCAGTGTCTCAATGGAGCCATGTATGTACTCTGACCTGTCCACCCAGTTACCTTTACATGCACACACATGCACGCGCACACACACACACACGCGCAAACACATGCATCTGCCAGTAGCAGCCAGTAGCTGTATTGTTGTTGTTTTCATCTGTTTTTGTTGCTGTTTTGTTTTCTTTGTATGAGATCCCAATTTGTGTACCTCTTGCATATTATAATAATAATAAAAAAAAGTCTTCCGTAATGTAAATTTTAAAAATAGTCAGAAGTCAGAATTATTAGCCCCCTTTGAATTCTTTTTTCTATTTTAAATATTTCCCAAATGATGTTTAACAGAGCAAGAACATTTTCACAGTATGCCTGATAATATTTTTTCTCATGTAGAAAGTCTTATTTGTTTTATTTTGGCTAGAATAGAAGCCGTTTTTGAATTTTTTTAAAAACCATTTTAACGTCAAAATTATTAGCCCTCTTAAGCTATATATTTTTCGACATTCTACAGGACAAACCATCGTTATACAATAACTTGCCTAATTACCCTAACCTGGTTTTCCCAAAACCATCGTTAGCCAACTAAGGTCGCAAATTCCGTCGTTACAAACATAGTTCTTTGATTTGCTGTTTCCCAAATCCATCGCTCCAACGAACATTCTCAAACTGCGTCGCAACTTCAGCACTTGAAATGACACCTCTGGAGCTGTAGTTAAAGCATAGTTCCTGGCTGTGTTCTATTCCCACTTATCCCCCCTATGCCCTATTCATTTAGAACATTCTAACATTCAAAGTTGGAATTATTAAAAATAAAAAAGCGTTAAGTTAATCTCTCTTAGGTGTAATTTGCTTTCAAAGTATTTTTACAGTTCAGTTTTAGCGATCTTCATGTTTACAATTGTGCTCCCGTCGCAGTGCACTTTGAAAACATTGATATCATTTTGAACACAGCCTCATGGCGAAAGCTATAGGTATATTTAAAAGCGGAAATTATGTTACGTCTCCAAAGCTTGTGAATATAAAAAACATAGCATACATTAATTCTTTTATTTTATAGTGGGTTATTTATTAAGTTTCTCTGCTGTATATGACATGGGTCTGTTGGTTAGAACTGTCTGCTGTGGTTTGCATGTGTCAAATTGTAATTTTTTTAATAAACAATATCCTAAATAATAATAATAATAATAATCATCATCATCATCATCATCATCATCATTAATATTATTAATATTATTATTATTAAGGTAAATATATTTATAATAAATAGCCTCATCATTTATTTATTTATATGGTTTATATATGATATTAGAATAGTGTTAGCTTTTGTAAGTGATTTTATGTTTTAGAATAGAATATGTAATGTTCAACTTCTCAATAATATTAGTAAAGCAAACACAGGCCCTATATGTGCCATTTACATATATTTCAATGAATATGGAAAGCGAGTGCATGTTTTTACCAAAACTAACATTGGATTTTATTTTAAATGCGTGTTTGTGTAAAACAATATAATTTGCACAAAGAAATGATGGGGTTGTTCTTTAAAGAAGTTACTCCACCCCGTATTAGAGCATCATTATGGGCGTTTTACGTTATAACTAACGTGGTTCAAGCGATGGATCTGTGACAGAGAAACTACGGGTTTTGGGAAACACTCGTCACTACATTGTTCATTTGCCAAACGATGCATCGCACTTTGATAGTTCAGCCGCGAGTTACGTCGTTGTTTGGGAAACGCACCCCTGCCTAGTTAACCTAGTTAAGCCTTTAAATGTCACTTTAAGCTGTATAGAAGTATCTTGAAAATTATCTAGTCAAATATTATGTACTGTCATCATAACAAAGATAAAATAAATCAGTTATTGGAAATGAGTTATTAAAACTATTATGTTTAGAAATGTGTTGAAAAAAATCTTCTCTCTGTTAAACAGAAATTGGGGAAAAAAATAAACAGGGGGGCTAATAATTCTGACTTTAACTGTAAGTTATTTGCTTATGTAGTATTCAAACATGAATCATCTTCATTCTGTTGCAGAACACAAAGTTCATTTTGAAAAGTTTTAACCATTTTGTCAATGAAGTCCTGAATAGCATTTAAAAGTTAAATTGTAATTTATTCACTTACTATTTCACTTACTATCCTGTTTTAAAATGAGCATGCAAAAAAGAAAGTCAAGTTCGGCATAACATGAGGATGAATAGACCTAAACGATGACAGAAAATGAATGATTTTTAGCCAAAACGTCAATCATAAACTACGGTAACTGTGTTTGATTTAGGAAATACTTTGCGGAACTGTGATATTGTGATAGTAAGCTTTCATTTTCATCTGTCTGAGCGATCTTAATGTCTGCTTCACCAGAGAAATTCAGACACTGTGCCAGCTCCAGTGTGTCTTAAGGCTGCAGTGGCAAGCAGAGAGGGACTGCGAGGTGGAGATGTGACATATCTGTCTCTGTTTGACACCATCCAGATGCTACCCTTATTACATATACAGTATACAGATAATATTTTAAGTACTATACAAATGAAAACATTTCAATCTGCTTATTTGTGACACACTCCAATGCACAACCACACTTCTGAAAATGAAATTCATTCATTTTCCTTCGGCTTAGTCTCTATTTCAGAAGTTGCCACAGTGAAATGAACCGCCAGCTATTCCAGCATATGTTTTACGCAGAAGATGGCCTTCCAGCAACCCAGTATTGGGAAACATCCATACGCACTCATTCACACACATACAGTACACACACTACAGCCAATTTAGTTCAATTCACCTATAGAGCATGTCTTTGAACTGTGGGGAAAACCAGAGCACCCGAAGGAAACCCATGTAAACACGGGAGAATGTTCAAACTCCATACAGAAATGCCAACTGGCCCAACCGGGACTCGAACTAGCCACCTTCTTCCTTTGAGGTGACAGTTATGCGACAGAAAATGAAACTGCATAGTTAAATTAAATTCATCCCTATTCTGTGGCCTGACAAAAAAATGTTTAGGTGCATAAAATATTTTTGTCTCAATCACTGCTCAATCACTGAGTGTTAAGGTGAATGGAGACTGTTCTGTACTTCAACTTGAGTGAATCATTTATCTCAGAACATGTCAAATTATGTGTGCAGATTTCCTTTGCAAACTGAAGTCAAGTGTCTTATTGGGATCCACAACTTTTCTCAGTCATAATCTTACTAAATCAAAATACTGATGATTTATGCTATCAAATGATTCTAATTGACTTGGTCCATTCTTGTAATTTAAGGAATTTATATGTAAGGAGGTTTAACACAAACTGACAATTTCACAAGAGCAATAAACTGGGGGCAAACTAAGTAGGACAAAATCTGTTAATACAATTTGACAGTTAGGTGTGCAGTTTTTGACATATGTTATTGTGGAATGGTAAATATATATTTTTTCTCTTTCATGTATTTAAGTATATGTAACGGAGGCCAGCTTGTAAGTGCTGTGCAGGCTAGTAAGTGCTGTGCAGGTAAACCTCACTCCTCTAAACTCTAAAGGTGCTCTACCGACAGACGCTAGAGGCCAAGGTCTTTAGCCTCCTTGTTAGAGCAACCGACTCCCATGCGGAAGGTCGCCGGTTCGATACCAGCTCGAAGCGGGTTGGGTGGCGTAGGACCGGCAGGGGTTACATATATTTGTCATAATGATGAATTTGCAATTCAGAACAGTTAAAAATACACTTACCGGCCACTTTATTAGGTCCAACTGCTCGTTAACGCAAATTTCTAATCCGCTAATCACATAGCAGCAACTCAATGCATTTAGGCATGTAGACATGGTCAAGATGATCTGCTGCAGTTCATCAGAGCATCAGAATGGGGAAGAAAGGTGATTTAAGTGACTGAACGTGGCATGGTTGGCAGGAAACTACAATTCGTACAGGCTCACCAAAATTGGACAAGACTGCAAAAATGTTGCCTGGTCTGATGAGTCTTGATTTCTGCTGCAACATTCAGATGGTAGGGTCAGAATTTGGCGTCAACAACATGAAAGCATGGATCCATCCTGCCTTGTATCAACAATTCGGGCTGGTGGTGGTGGTGTATTGGTGTGGGGGATATTTTCTTGGCACACTTTGGGCCCATTAGTACCAACTGAGCATCGTGTCAACACCACAGCCTACCTGAGTATTGTTATGGACCATGTCCATCCCTTTATGACCACAGTGTACCCATCTTCTGATAACTACTTCAAGCAGGATAACGCACCATGTCATAAAGCACAAATCATCTCAGACTGGTTTCTTGAACATGACAATGAGTTCACTGTACTCAAATGGCCTCAACAGTCACCAGATCTCAATCTAATAGAGCACCTTTGGGATGTGGTGGAATGGGAGATTTGCATCATGGATGTGCAGCCGACAAATCTGCAGCAACTGCGTGATGCTATCATGTCAATATGGACTAAGAGCTCTGAGGAATATTTCCAGCACCTTGTTGAAACTATGCCACGAAGGATTAAGGCAGTTCTGAAGGCAAAAGGGGGTCCAACCTGATACTAGTAAGGTGTACCTAATAAAGTGGCCGGTGAGTGTATATTAACTTATCAATTCATACTGAATAACACACTACAATTGAAATTATAATCAAGCAGTTTATTGGCTTTAGTAAGTTTAGCACATTTAAATAAAAAATTAAACCAAAGTTTACTTCTTTAAAGCATAACAAACTATTATTCATTCATTCATTTTCTTTTTGGCTTAGTCCCTTTATTAATCAGGGGTCACCACAGTAGAATGAACCACCAACTTATCCACCATATGTTTTACACAGCGGATGCCCTTCCAGCCACAACCCAACACTGGGAAACACCCATACACTCTTACATTCACACAAATACACTATGGCTAATTTAGCTTATTCAATTCACCTGTACCGCATGTATTTGAACTGTGGGGGAAACCGGAGCACGCGGAGGAAACCCATGCGAACATGGGGAGAACATGCAAACTCCACACAGAAACGCCAACTGACCCAGCCGGGACTTGAACCAGCGACCTTCTTGCTCTGAGGCGATCGTGCTACCCACTGTGCCACCGTAATGCCTATTATTAAAAAGTTAATATTTCAAATGCCTATAACTTGTAAGAAATAAGTCATAAAAAAGTACTCCATTTAAGTAAAAGTACAGTATTATTAAAATATCATTTTACTATTTCTACTCGAATGTATACATTCAAGTGCACATTTAATACAAATAAGTGCACTTCTTTTCAAAAGAGATTAAAGTGCTCTGTTTTTGTGTACATGGTGGCTGATAATGGACCAAAAAAAAGAAAAAACAGGATGTTTATTTCATATCTGTCAATCATTGATAAGATCAGTGATAGAGACAGTTGCGGTCACTTTGTCCACAACCCGAGACATGCAAACTCTGACAATGTGTCAGACCTGATCTCCACCCTCCAGCTCTTTAAACCTTCAAAATCATGCACAAAAAGGTGAAGTATACAATGATCACAAAAACATATATTCAGCACAGGCGATGCAGTGGGGCAGTAGGTAGTGCTGTCGCCTCACAGCAAGAAGGTCGCTGGTTCGAGCCTCGGCTGGGTCAGTTGGCGTTTCTGTGTGGAGTTTGCGTGTTCTCCCTGCGTTCGCGTGGGTTTCCTCCCGGTGCTCCGTTTTCCCCCACAGTCCAAAGACATGCAGTACAGGTGAATTGGGTAGGCTAAATTGGCCGTAGTGTATGTGTGTGAATGAGTGTGTATGGATGTTTCCCAAATATGGGTTGCAGCTGGAAGGGCATCCTCTGCGTAAAACATATGCTGGATAAGTTGCCGGTTCATTCCGCTGTGGCGACCCTGGATTAATAAAGGGACTAAGCCGAAAAGAAAATGAATGAATGAATATTAAGCACAACATCAACATAATAAATAAAATCATGTAATTTTGGTGTCGTACTCTTTTTTTTGTGGATCAAAGACAAACAATTTGTTTTTTCACAAAGCAACAAACTTTGAAATGATCACTGTTTGTTTGTGTGGATGTTATAGTGAGGAAGAGAACTGGTCGAAGTAAGAGACCAGAAGATGAAAAGAGAGAAAGAAAGCGCAGGTGAAAGAGGACAGCTGGCCGGGCAGAACACAGGGACATGTTGTGTTTTATCTCTCGGATGACAGTGTGTTTAGCCGCTTGCAGAGTGTGTGTTCATGTGAGCGTGACGCACACCAGATACCTCAAGCTAATTGAGACTCCACTGAAACACAAACATGCACATAAACCTGGACAGAAAGAAATAATATCCCTGCGACAACTAAACTCGTTAAATACAAAACATATTTATGCAGCAACAATGTTTGTTTCAGAGCAAGCATAGATCATAAAGGCAGTTGAATTACTTTGGTTTCAGTTGGATAATAAACAGGTTTAATGCAGGCAAGATCACAGTTAAGGGACAAACACACATGAGAATACCCACAATTTTAAGATGAGGAAAAATTTATACAATTTCTCTCAAGCTGCACGGTGGTGCAGTGGGTAGCACATTCGCCTCACAGCAAGAAGATCGCTGGTTCGAGCCTCGGCTAGGTCAGTTGGCGTTTCTGTGTGGAGTTTGCATGTTCTCCCCATGTTCACGAGGGTTTCCTCCGGGTGCTCCGGTTTGCCCCACAAGTCCAAACACATGTGGTACAGGTGAATTGGGTAAGCTAAAATTGTCTGTAGTGTATGTGTATGAATGAGTGAGCATGGATGTTTCCCAGTGATGGGTTGCAGCTGGAAGGGCATCCGCTGCGTAAAACATATGCTGGATAAGTTGGTGGTTCATTCTGCTGTGGCGACCCCTGATTAATAAAGGGACTAAGCCGAAAAGAAAATGAATGAATGAACAATTTCTTTCCAGTCTTGAAAGTTGCCAAGATGATCTGCTCTTGTTAATGTAGATTTTCTCATTAACTCTTTCATGTTGTTCTAATGAATTAAGTTAATTTATGGCCCGTTTCCACTGAGTGGTATGGTACGGTACGGTTCAGTTCGATGTGCTTTTATGGCCGTTTCCACTGTCAAAAGGTTCCTAAAAGTGAACCGTATCGTACCACTTTTTGGTCACCCTTTGCAAAGGGTACCAACAGGCCCAAAGGGTACCATAAGGCGGAGCTAGACGCGCAGCTGAACGCTATTGGTTTACAGAGATACGTCACTCGCAGAAGCAGGAGAATGAAAACAAAGGAAGCGCTATTTTTAAGAGACATTACACTGTAATAATATACAGTTGAAGTCAGAATTATTAGCCCCCTGTTGATTTTTTTTTTCTTTTTTAAATATTTCCCAAATGATGTTTAACAGAGCAAAGAAATTTTCACAGTATGTCTGATAATATTTTTTCTTCTGGAGAAAGTCTTATTTGTTTTATTTTGGCTAGAATAAAAGCAGTTTTAATTTTTTAAAAACCATTTTAAGGTCAAAATTATTAGCCCCTTTAAGCTATATTTTTTTTCAATAGTCTACAGAACAAACCACCATTATACAATAACTTGCCTAATTACCCAAACCTGCCTAGCTAACCTAATTAACCTAGTTAAGCCTTTAAATGTCACTTTAAGCTGTATAGAAGTGTCTTGAAAAATATCTAGTCAAATATTATTTACTGTCATCATGGCAAAGATTAAAAAAAAATCAGTTATTAGAAAGGAGTTATTAAAACTATTATGTTTATAAAAATGTGTTGAAAAAAATCTTCTCTCGTTAAACAGAAATTGGGGAAAAAATAAACAGGGGGCCTAATAATTCTGACTTCAACTGCATACATATAATAACAAGCCATGGTCGACCCGAGCTCAAACAAACCTTGTCGTTGTCTTGATGTACAGCCACAAAGCCAAGAACAAATCTGCTGTGTCCTGTTGTTGTTTAACGAGCCCGTCTAAAAGTGCGAGCGGTTTCACTTTTTCCAGAGAGCTTGCTGCGCGTCTATATTTGAAATAACGAACTTCTTGAGCTCATATTAATAACGTGCGCGTGATTATTGAATCGCTTTGATATCCGATCCTTTCAGAAAGAAACAAAAGCGAGACTGAAGCCCAAAAAAACAAAGGTGAAGCCGGAAAAAACAGCAGCAAATGATGCTTCCGCAACCTAAAACATGAACAAACTGCCATGTTTAACTATTATCATTGACTTTTGGACTATTATGAACTCGGAATGATGGAATTACTTTCTAACAAGAGGCTACACGTGCTGCTGAAGAGTAAAGACACATATGAGAGGTTTACTCTGACTGTGGGCTATATTTTGTGTGGTTTTTGAACCCTAATAAGGACTAAATGCATGCTGTGGGTAGTTTTTCTGTAATTGGTAACATATCGGAGACTGTAAGGGTCTGTATGTATTTATATATATGTTGCGTTTATTTATTTATTTCATATAATAGCAGACGTTACAGTAGGCTATTTCGCCCTATCATTGACCTGCAATTATAATCAAATCATGTTCATAGAAAGGTTAGTAATGACCATTTATACAGAAGTATTTATGTGTATAAAGCATTTGTTTTATAAGCAGTGCTTCTCATATGATATGTGAACAACCCCTACGGCTTTACTGTAGACATTTCCTCGAGTTAAAATTACGTCGATTGAAACTTTTTGTCGTACACCACGCCCACAAAAAGGGTACCCTTTTGGCAGTGGAAACGCAAGCTTGATAAAGGTGACCCGTACTGACCCATACCGTACTGTACCTCTCAGTGGAAACGGGCCATTACTTGTTTTTATGAATTTAAGTGGATTGAACATTAAGTTTTCCACAAAAAACCTCAAGAATTGTGTTGTTTCAGCTCATTTTTTATAAGTAGTTTGAACAAACATCAACCATTATTTTTGAGTGTGCGTGGGGCAGCATGAAAATGATAAAATACATTAATAAAATGATAAAACATTGATTATGTACATAGTGTGCATTGTTTTCTGTCCATTTTGTTGTATTACAGCTGCAAAAGCTTCCTGTCTTTGTCAGTAACAGATTCATGTTATTTCCAACCAACCAAAATAGCTTGAAAGCCCATCACAAAAGAGAGATCTTGCCAAGAAGACATGAAGTAAGCATAATTGCCATATTCCTGGGTATTTTGTGTACCACATTGAAAAATCCAGCTCATTTGCAAATTAGCATTGAGAATTGTCGATTTTCACCAGGCTGTTCACAAATCTGTTCACTGTAACTAACAGATGGACACTGATATTTGTACCGGTGCCCACAAAGATTGCTCAGTTGCAGTTGTGCCAGTTCTGAAACAGACATGAACCTCATTATGTGCCATTTGAATGTATGTGTGATATCTACAAACTGTAAAAAATACTATCTTGCATACATACAAACATTCATTCATTTTCTTTTCAGCTTAGTCCCTTTATTAATCAGGAGTCACCACAGTGGAATGACCCACCAACTTATCCAGCATATGTTTTACGCAGCGGATGCCCTTCCAGTACTGGAAAACACCCATACACTCTTGCATTCACACCCAGACATACTCTATGGCCAATTTAGCTTATTTAATTCATTTATACTGCATGTCTTTGGACTGTGGCGGAAACTGGAGCACCCAGAGAAAACCCAAGCGAACATGGGGAGAACATGCAAACTCCACACAGAAATGCCAACTGACCCAGCCGGGGCTTGAACTTTCAGCGACTTTCTTGCTACGAGACGAAAATAAAAATGTATTTGTAAATAAAAATGTAGAAAACAAAATAATGAAAATGTAAATTCACTGACAGCCACTCATGTTTGACAAGTATGGCGGCGCGTACACATCACGAGGCTCGGCGTCTCTCCAGTTTCTGCAGTTTTGCAGTATTGTTTCTACTCATTTCGGGTCTGATCGTGCAGAACAGTAGTGCCTTTTACCAATATCTTGAATATTGGTTTGTGCATTCCGGACAGTTTTATCAGCAATCTTCGACTCATCCCAGAAATCGCCAGAACACCCGAGGCTGAGCGCTCTGCCTGGCCGGGCGGAAGTGCTCGTAGGCGGAGTCTAGACCGTAAACAAACGCGGGAAAAGCGTGGCGGGCTAAGAGCTAAGCTAAAGCTAACACCACACCGGCTCTCTTTACCCAGCATCTTTCTCGCCAATGTACGGTCACTGGTAAACAAAATGGATGAGATTCGACTGCGCATCAACCACAGCAGAAGATTATGGAATTGTAATGTCATGATTTTCACAGAAACATGGCTAAACAGCAGGATACCAGACAACGCTGTATCTTTAACGGAGCATCACACATTCCGAGCAGACAGAACGGCAGATGACTCCAGTAAGACCAGAGGCGGAGGATTATGCATTTATATTAACCAAGCTTGGTGCACAAACTCTGTCATCGTTGGGAGACATTGCTCTGTTAACCTGGAATTTATAATGGTTAAATGTAGACCCTTTTATCTGCCAAGGGAGTTCACCTCCACCATTATAACTGCTGCTTATATTCCTCCCGATGCTGATGCCAAGCTTGCTATGAATGAACTTCATGCAGCCATCAGCAAACAACAGACTTTTATTGTTGCGGGGGATTTTGACCACTCAAACTTAAAGACAAATTTGCAGATGACACCACAGCGATTGGTCTAATCAGCAACAATGATGAGACTACCTACAGGGAGGAGATACAGCATCTGGCCATTTGGTGCACCAACAATAATCTGCTCCTTAACACCAACAAGACCAAGGAGCTCATTGTGGACTTCAGGAAGGGACGAACATGCAGGCTCACATGATCCCATCCACATCCTCATCCTTCAAGTTCCTGCTGACCCACATCTCAAAGGATCTTTCCTGGACCACCAACACCTCCAGCCTGGTCAAGAAGGCTCAACAGCGCCTATTTTTCTTAAGGCAACTTAAGAAGAACCAGCTGTCATCAGCCGTCTTGGTGAACTTCTACCGCTGCACAATAGAAAGCATCCTGACCAACTGCGTCACAGTCTGGTATGGAAGCTGCTCTCTTGCGGAGCGTAAGGCGGTGAGGTGGTGAAAACTGCCCAACGCATGACAGGGATCACACTGCCAGCCATAGAGGACATTCAGAAGAAACACTGTCTGCGCCGAGCACGCAGTATTCCTTAAGGATTCCTCTCACCCTGCTCACAGACTGCTTTCTCTCCTGCCTTCAGGCAGGCGCTTCAGCCTCCCCCGGATAAAAAACCAGTAGACTAAGGAACAGCTTTTTCCCCAGAGCTGTCTTCCTTTTGAACTCTGCCACCCCCACTGACTCTTTGCCCCCCTGATACACCCCCCACTCTCCTCATAACTCAGACTCCTCATAATCACTGCACTATTTAACATTTGCACATTTAAAAATTGCACATATTCATTGCACTACATTGCACTGATTCATTTATTTGAACTGTCTGTACATGTACATTTTTAATTATGTTTATCTATCTGCACACTTCTGATTATTAATAGCAACCTGTACATATATCCATCTATTGTAAATCTCTGTTTATAGCTAATACAACCTGTATATAATGTTCATAGTACATCTATTTGTAAATATCACCATAGTTTTTCTATAACTGCACTTTATAACGTATACCTGTATCCTGCACTTGCTGCTATTGCACTCCTGGTTAGACTTAAACTGCATTTTGTTTCCTTGTACTTGTACATGTGTAATGACAATTAAGTTGAATCTAATCTAATCTCTCTGCAACTGGGTTATGGACTTTCTGACTAACAGACCTCAGAATGTTAGATCAGGCCACATCTGCTCCACCACCGTCACACTCAACACTGGTGTACCACAGGGCTGTGTGCTGAGCCCCTTCCTCTACTCCCTTTTCACCATCGACTGTAGGCCTGTGAACAGATCCAACACCCTCATCAAATTTGCAGATGACACCACAGCGATTGGTCTAATCAGCAACAATGATGAGACTGCCTACAGGGAGGAGATACAGCATCTGGCCACTTGGTGCACCAACAATAATCTGCTCATTAACACCAACAAGACCAAGGAGCTCATTGTTGACTTCAGGAAGGGACGAACAGGCTCACATGATCCCATCCACATCAATGGGATGGCCGGTGAGCCTGTCTCATCCTTCAAATTCCTGCGGACCCACATCTCAAAGGATCTTTCCTGGATCACCAACACCTCCAGCCTGGTCAAGAAGGCTCACCAGCGTCTATTTTTCTTAAGGCAACTTAAGAAGAACCAGCTGTCATCAGCCGTCTTGGTGAACTTCTACAGCTGCACAATAGAAAGCATCCTGACCGACTGCGTCACAGTCTGGTATGGAAGCTGCTCTGTTGCGGAGCGTAAGGCACTGCAGCGGGTGGTGAAACATCCAGAGGAAACACTGTCTGCACCAAGCATGCAGTATTCTTAAGGATTCCTCTCACCCTGCTCACAGACTGTTTTCTCTCCTGCCTTCCGGCAAGCGCTTCAGCCTCCCCCGGAAAAAAACCAGTAGATTAAGGAACAGCTTTTTCCCCAAAGCTGTCTCCCTTTTGAACTCCACCCCCACTGACTCTTTTGCCCCCCTGAAACACCCCCACTCTCCTCATAACTCAGACTCCTCATAATCACTGCACTATTTAACATTTGCACATTTAAAAATTGCACAAATTCATTGCACTGATTCATTTACTTGAACTGTACATACCCACAGCATGTGTAAATTTGTAATTATGTACACACCAACTGTACATATACATTTGTAATTGTTTATTTATCTGCACACTTCTAATTATTAATAGCAACCTGTACATATATCCATCTATTGTAAATCTCTGTTTATAGCTAATACAACCTGTATATAATGTTCATAGTACATCCATCTGTAAATATCACCATAGCTTTTCTATAACTGCACTTTATAACGTATACCTGTATCCTGCACTTGCTGCTATTGCACTCCTGGTTTGACCTAAACTGCATTTCGTTTCCTTGTACTTGTACATGTGTAATGACAATAAAGTTGAATCTAGTCTAATCTAATCTAATCATGTTCACTGACTCCCCTCTTTATCGTTCTGAGTCTGCTCCCCTCACCAGCCTGTTCTCCTGCCATCACCCTGCACTATTGAGTGGACTGTCCTTCTGCATTGCCTTGTTTACCTCCTGTAAATAAACCTTGTGTTCTCCTGGCCATTCTGCATTTGGGTCCTCCTTGCCAATCCTGACAATAGTACTACAGAGTGTTTCAAGCATGACATTTTTTGTAGGCCAAAATCCTGCAATGAGACACTTCAGGTTTCATCATCCTGAAATCAATGGGACATAAAGCCATTGTTATGTTTTCTTTTTAGATACTACCTTTGTAGTAGGCATTGTACAGTAGATTAGGCATGGGAAGATATCTGTTTTCAAGGTATACTGCGGTTTGGAAAAGTCAAGGTTTTAAAACTGCAAAAATGTTCTTCTATACTGTTCCTATGGTATATGTAAGATTTTTTATTTACGTTTTTTTTTTTGTTTAGTGTATTTGTGTTGTCAGGACGATGGATATTTTTTTAATGATGGCGGAGAAACTTGTGGTCGCAGTTTCAAGTTAGCCAGAGCTGTAAGCATATTACTTTACAAATCATGGATATCACGATGTTATACTGTATATTACAATTATAACAACATGGACAGTAACACTCGCGCACAATAGACCAGCTGATTCAGTAGTTTCCTATAGTGAAGTAAAAAAGAGCAGGGCACTTCTTTTTTCTTGTCAACATAAAAGGCAGTGTGGTGCGGTGCGCCTTGTATTTTTGGAACAGAAAAGCGCGTTCGCTGTGATCGGTTAATATTTGTTAACTTGCGGGAAGTAACACGTGCAACCACATGTGCCTACAGATGTATTTTGTCAAAGAAGCAAAATGAAAGAAGAATATTTCTAGTCACAGTTTGACTGACAATTTGACACAAAGCAGCCTTGGGATGGGAGACTTGGGAGGAGACTTGGGATGTCTGCATCTGCATATATTTTAGCTGCTGTGAAGCGAGCGCAAAACAGAAATGACATACTGTTGTGTAAATAAGATATTACATATGGCTATTTAGCTTGTTTATTAAAAAAGTTGTGATCTGGCGCTATATATATAAAATACAATTAACGTGACTTCAAGGGGGGTGGGTACGGGCGCCCCCTTATATAATGGTAGGGGAAACACTGACATTTATTAAGCTGCTTTGGCATAACAACACTTTTCATGAAACATGCATTATGTTGCGCTAGAATACATGTCTTGACAGTATGCTTCTTGACATGATGTTGACAACACAACAAAATACAATATTTAAGTACGGCTCAAATCAGAAGTTCACAGGAATCAAATAATGACTATAAATTTAGCAATATGCTAATTTGTAACAAATCAATGTGGTTCAGTTACTGAATGTATTATGCAGCTCATAATCATTCTTTCTATTAGACACTAAAATGACTTTAATTGTTGCGCTGTTTGATATTTAAAAATTTCTTAAAATTTCCAATGTTCCTTGAGTTGAATGTTCCTTTCAATGTGGATGATTTTTATTAAAGTAAAGAACAAAATTTAGCTGTCCACACACACACACAAATGTTTTTTGTTTCACAAGTATTGTGCGCCAGTGTGTGCATGTCTTAACATGTTTATAAGCTTTGGTATGTGCATTAAATAGTGCTTCAAGTGGTGACAGCCCTATTTCAAATCAGAGGGTTACACTTAAAAGCATTCCTGGCATGCATTCTGTCTCTAGATCTCTTGTGACTCTTCATCTCTGAACAAACAGTACACTTTCAATGCTGAAAGAGTGACAAGCATCATTGCCGGTCATTACACTGCATCCCCTCAAGACACTATTACATTAACGTGAATTTACTTAAATAGCAAACCAAATCAGAAATCACATGAGTGTAAACTCGAGTCATTCATTTGAGACCACTATATTACCTACCAACTCTCGTCTTTCTGCTTAAATTGGATGTTGCCCTTAGAATTTGACCGATTTGAATACACAAATACACACCCTGGCAAAGGGACTTGTCTTGAGTATGTTTTTTTTTCTACTTTTTAGTCTTTAGGGACTTTTTTAGGTTAGTTTGTTATTTAAGGAATGTGAACTTGACAAAACTTGTCTCTCCCTTTTTTACATTGCACAACTGCAGCTGTTCAGGATCAAAAATCAAGGAAATAATTGAAGATTTGTTTCTTTTTTAGGTTATAATCACAACATAAGAAAACATGTTCTTATGAAGTGAAGTGAATGAACCACTTATGAATGAACACACATACACACACACACACACACACACTCAAAAAAACTAAAATTAACGATTATAAATGATCACTTAAAGGTGCAGTATGTAAGATTTACACTAGTGGTTGAACTAGGTATTGCATTCCTGGTTTAAAACACATGCAAGTGCAGGTTGCCAGATTGATGACACCAACAGGAGTGTGCCTGACTGTCGAGCCTAAAGGCTGATTTAACGCTGAATTAAATCGTATTCTAAATAAAAGCAACGGCACGTGATAGAAGGAATATTTTTCATATTAAAATTATTTTTTTAATCTAACCAACACCTGAAATTTATATTTTAGAAATGGCTTCTATTTCTTGCAGCCAATGATCACCTCATGTACACCTCATGTGCTTTATTCAGTATTATATGCAAATAATGTGAGCTTGAACGTCATTTGACATGACATTTATTGCCATACTTCTAAGAACAGCAGCAGATAGTTCGCCTCAGATCTTGTAAATAAAATAAACCATTTAAAACTGACTTGAAGTGCAAGCCAACACATATCAGTGATTTAGCATGTACATTTAATAATGTTAAAGAGGTTTAATATGTATTAATTAGATTATAAACCTTACTATTTTGTTGGAGTGCAGTGAGTGCACATATACTGTGCTTCTGAATGGCTGTATTTAAGTTTCTGTCATGTTTTGTGTGGTGTAAACTAGGGTTGGGTCGATAGACGATGTCATCGTCCATTGCCGATGGCCGATAGACATCGCAATGCTGAGCCGGCATCACGATCCTTCGCCCCACCCCTGTCGTAGCAGAAACACTTATGCTGCGTTCACACCAGACGCGGAAGAAGCGAATTGAGCGTTTTGCGCCTTTGACGCGCGAATCGTTCAAAAATCTGAACTTCTGCGGATATTTGTGCCGCGTTAACCAATCAGGAGCTTGCTCTTGTGGGGGCATGATTGTGACGTAGCACCTGCGGTTGGTGTCCTGGGGGAAATCCTACAGCCGACACCGACAACAGTTGGGCTTGGCTCAGTCAGAAGCATCGCTGTAAGCCCCAGCCATCCAGGTACAGTTTCTGGAGGAGTTTATGAGCTCACAGAGCTGGGTGCACCTCTGAAAGTATCTAGTGGACTCAGACACTGCTCCAAACGTATCGACGCTGTTTTACAGCCTTCATAAAGCACATAAACACAGTTATTTTTTCAATAAAATCCATGTTAGCCATTTAGCACCGAAGCTATGGTCACTGTGCAGACTGAAGCCCGGCCCATGACGCGAATCCACGTCTGTTCTGAAGTGAATTTGATGAGCGAATGAAGCGGAGTTTGATGCGCGAATGAAGCGAGTAAACTCAAACGTTCACGCGTCTATTTACACGCGAATAGCGCGATTTAGCCACGCGTTCCGCGTCTGGTGTGAACACAGCATTAGACCCCGTTTACACTAATACATCTTAGTTTTAAAATGGCATTTTAGAACTAAAACGATCCACGTCCACACTGGCGTTTCATCTAGCATATCTGAAAAGATCGTTCACACTATACCACTGAAAACGCACACCCTAGTGTAAACAGCCAAATTGCTTATCACTGCAAATCTTGTCACATTGCGTGTTGTTAGTACACGGGGTTACAATGTAACCTGTTCACCTAATGTTTATGCTCGCAATATTTATATTATGTTTGAGTGTTCTTTGCAGAATCTATGTTGGATTGCAAGTTAAATATCACTGCTGTTTTGAGCAGGAAATCTGTTGTGCTTACATCACTGACAATAAGCATTTATTAAGATTGACAAAATGCTGGTTCTTTAAGGTATGTGAGCAAATCCCTCCCTTGGCCATATTTTAATAATCTAAGTGCATGATCTAAAGCATATAGTATGGTGCAGCTGCACATAGGGCATGTCTCAATCCCCTTTTGCTAGTTTAATGGAGCAATCAAAAGGTTTGTACCTATTCTCTTAATGAGTAATGGCTGTGCTTTGGCTGTATAATGATTAACCCATCAGAGTTTCATATCCCATTCCCTTTAAAAAGCCATTGGTGTTCGTACCATGACGGATTCACTATTTACCTGATGGAATTTGCAAGTACAAAGACAAAACGCTTCACTAGATAAGAAATGAATCTGTTTATGTGCAAGTTTAAAACACAGGTACAAACCCTCTAAGGTGTGCCAGTGCATTGTTGTATACATTGTAATTCATTCATCTTAAATATTTGGCACATTTGGACGACGCAGTGGCGCAGTAGGTAGTGCTGTCGCCTCACAGCAAGAAGGTCGCTGGTTCGAGCCTCGGCTGGGTCAGTTGGCGTTTCTGTGTGGAGTTTGCATGTTCTCTCTGCGTTCACGTGGGTTTCCTCCGGGTGCTCTGGTTTCCCCCACAGTCCAAAGACATGCGGTACAGTTGAATTAAATTAGGTGGGCTAAATTGTCCGAAGTGTATGAGTGTGAATGAGTGTGTGTGGATGTTTCCCAGAGATGGGTTGCAGCTGGAAGGGCATTCGCTGCGTAAAAACGTGCTGGATAAGTTGTCGGTTCAATCCGCTGTGGTGACCCCAGATTATTAAAGGGACTAAGCCGAAAAGAAAATTAATGAATGAATATTTGGCACATTTGTATGCTGTAACAGTCCTATAGGCGCAAATTCATAATGTCTCTTAAAAAAATAAAAAATAAAACTTGCTCTTTCACATTTTTTTGAAGGATCGATTGTGTTACCTAAATGTATACCTTCCTGCATACAGTATGTGGAAACAATTGAAAATCTTCTCTCAGTAATAAGGAGTTCTGCCTCAGAAGACTTGGAATATTATTATTTTTAACTGTAGTTGTATCTACCTGCTATATAAAGTTTAAGATTGTCAAAAGATAAGTTTTAGAACTAGGAGCATTCTCGTAAATGTTAATAGTGTAAATAAAATTAACAGCAATAACAGCTGAAATATTGCCCAACATGTCATTTAATTATAATAATAAAATTGACAATGCCTTTCACGTCAGCATATTGATGCCAAAGGTTTCTCTTTAAAGCAACACATTGTAAAATGAAAGGGATTCCCTGACCAAGTGTTGATATGTGATGCGTTGGGCATGAAAATGTGTATATAGATGATATATGAAGAGTTCAGATGCAAAACCCTCTAAATTCATCAGACCTCTTTTTTTTGTAAATGAGCATTTTCTATCAGGCTCCTCTTATTAGGTTCAGAAGTTTCATTTTATAGACAATAAAAAGGTTATTAGCTAGTAAATAAAATATCTTTTTTTCAAAAATGTCACTTTAGACAATTCTTTGGTTTTTAACAATTCTTTAGGTTTCTTTGGTTTTTAACAAGATTTTCTTTTGTGTCAAAACCAGCTAAATCCACTTGTGCTTTTTTTGCAAAAACCTCTAAATCCACCTATTAAGACAAGATGGTGTATTTAGTTGAAAAAGCACTAAAGATTAGAGGTGTGAACCTACACTGGTCTCACGGTTCGGTTCGGTTCGGTTACGATTATCATGCCATCGATTCGGTTCAATTCGATATTTCGGTGCATCACGGTGCATTGACGATTCTTTCCATACACAGTTTTATATTTTCTTCACAGCACAGCAATTCTTGTATTAAAATGTATAGATATATTTATATACTATTTGTAAAAAATTTTGTCCTTTAATACAAAGTCAGATATATAAACTGTACCTTTAAACAAGACCATTTTGAGGGATGTAAACAAAAGGTCCTAACGTATTTCCTGTTTTACATTTTTAATTTCCATTGCTTCTGAGAATCCAAAAAGGTCCACATATTGATAAATAGTGTTATGACGGCTGATTTAAAATCAAGTTATGATTGAATTGCCTCTTGTTACAGTTAGGAAATAGTTTAATGTCAAGCAGAAAATGTTCATGGGCCAATGACATGACCACATTGAAATGGTCTATAGCAAATAAACAAATATAAATATCCCGCTCGCTTTCTACCAAGTTCTTTCTTACACCCCTTTGATTAGTCACGCGCTCAACAGAAAGGGCTGCGATTGGCTCTTACACGCTGGCGCTCTTCACAGATGCGCTCATGGGCAAGTGAGAGAGAGAGAAATGGAGATTGCTTTCATTTTCTTAATCGCCGTGAAATAGGGGCTTTTGCTGTAAGTGTCAGTGAAACAGAGTTCAGCAAACACACACGAAGTGAAATTGTGCACAGTTTTAGAGTTTTTGCGTAGTTAGAGCATTGTATATACTCGCGGCTCGCCTCCCTCGCCATAGTAAGCTACGGCGACATAGTGCATGTGAGATAAATGACGTCAGTACATAATAACCGGTTATGATTATTACTGAACCGATACCGAATTGTCCGCGCCTGCATCGCGGTGCACCGAAGAAACGATTAATTTTGACACCCCTACTAAAGATGCAATTAGAAATTATTTTACCTAACATAAAACACATAACACAAACCATCTAAAATTATAAATACATAAATATGTCAAGTGGCGGTTCATTCCACTGTGGTAACCCCTGATAAACCAGGGACAAAGCAGAAGGAAAATTAATGAATGAAATCTGTCAAGTAAGAGCATTAATCAATAATATTAAAATGAACATTAATTAAATCTTAACAATCTGTTGTTATTTCTGATATTTGGGATTTAGATTTAATGTAAACATTGCAAACTTTGCTTGATTCAAATAGTGTAGTGTAAAAACATTGTGAAACATCAATATCTGTGCATTGCTCATTAATAAAAAAGCTTTAATTTATCATTTAAAAAATAGCTTACGTTAGCAAATAAAACACAAGGCAGGCCTACTGGGCAAAAAGGGGATGCCTCTCAGACACTTTTAGAAGCTGTCATTCGTTCATTCTCACCATACTCAAGGTCTTGGTCTCTTTTTAGTCTCTTGTTTATCCTCATAGCATCCATGTGGGATAAAAGAATGGAATCTTAACTTTGTCTTTCGTGAAACCGAGTTGCCGAATAATGTATAGTAAATCAGACTCATTCAAAGTAGCGTCGCTGCGCAAAAGCACGTTATGAATGCATGCTACAGTTTCGACTGTACAGTGTGTTTTCTTTTTCTTATAATGCACAGAGTTTCGAGGTAAGGGACGTTTTCATTTGCCATTCACTGACAGTCGGACAGCCTCATCCAATTCATCAAACTCCATCTTTTAAAATCTAAATTGAAAGCGGAATAAAACAGTCTCCTCATGAAAGCCGGCTCATAAGTGCTGCTACATTGAAAACATATGATTCGATTTGTGCCTTCTGATTGATTCTCGGGATATAGCGGCTTTTGCTGCCAAGGGCAAGTGGCGTTTAGAGGCTTTTGCCAACAAACTGTTATTTCTGAATTAGATGATTTGAAGCAAATTAGATGATTTGAAGCAAAAAATATGTGTTGAACATGTAGTACGTGCCTAAAGCATTCGCTCAATGTCATTAGCACATTTTGAAAGAAGTGGCGTTTAGCGGCTTTTTCATCTGAACTCTTCATATACATTTTCTAAGTATATACATACACTATTTATTTCATGTGGATATAATACATTATTGCTCTAGCTTTTTGAATGTATGATTTACTGGTTGTACGCCAGTTTGTTATTGTGGGAACATTCCCACCCCACCCCTAAACATGATGTGGAAACAGACATAATGTGATTGGCTGCTTGACCTGTCATTCAAATGAAATCATAGGTGTAATTGGCCATTTGGAATGGACTTCTGCCATCAGTCTGAAAGTCTAGCTACATGAGAATCACTTTCTCCTGACACAGGTAAAACTCGCCTTTGCTCCTAGCCTCTCCAAATGGTCTGTTTTGGATTGAGATATTCAATAAGTCAAAATCCCCTGGCTGTTGGCCCTGATGAAGCTTAACATAGCACAAACAAACCTTTTAAGTGACAGTAGAAATGCGACTGGCCATGACACACACTAGGATGGTCACTTACTGTACGGTTCAGCAATGGAAACTATACATTTCAACAAGTGGAAGGCCACTTAAAGTTCCACTAGACCATTTAATCAAGTGACACACTAAACTGTTTAGTGTGAAGAAAATCTGGCATACAAAACATGTAAAGAATAAATAAGGAGCGAAAAGATTCTGGTGGATGAGACCTTTCGGTTGTTCACTTCAATGCTGTGGCGAATGGTAAAAGCAAAAGCTAGCAATCTAAGGTATCTAAGGTATCAATCCAATACAAGCATGTTCCTACTGTAAAACAGTGACCATTTCATCATCTACTGCAGGGGTGCCCAGACTTTTTCGTATAAAGGACCAAAAACAAAATATCACTATGAGCTGTGGGTCGAAGGTAAATATACCAAGCTATATTACATTAAAGTTGCCTAAATTATTTCATATTATTTAAAAATAAATAAAAAAAAACATTACTAATCATATTAACTAATGCAGTATAACTCTAAAGTTTAACTTTTTGCAATAAAAACATAAGAGTGAACAGTGGAGTTCAATGCTGAATACACTAGTCAAGCAGAAACTGCCTTTGCCTTGATTTGCTCAGCAAAGTCTCTGCATTGTCCTCTATCCATCAGGGGTGCGTTTCCCAAAACCATCGTTAGCCAACTAAGGTCGCAAGTTCCGTCGTTACAAACATAGTTCGTTGATTTGCTGTTTCCCAAATCCATCGCTCCAACGAACATTCGCAAACTGCGTCGCAAACTTGAGCACTTGAAACGACACCTCTGGAGCTGTAGTTAAAGCATAGTTCCTGGCTGTGTTCTATTCCCACTTATCCCCCCTATGCCCTATTCATTTAGAACATTCTAACATTCAAAGTTGGAATTATTAAAAATAAAAAAGCATTAAGTTAATCTCTCTTAGGTGTAATTTGCTTTCAAAGTATTTTTACAGTTCAGTTTTAGCGATCTTCATGTTTACAATTGTGCTCCATTCGCAGTGCACTTTGAAAACATTGATATCATTTTAAACACTTCAGTATTTCAACATAATGTTTTTTCTTTATGATGCCATGTATGCTGTGAAGTGGACCAGTCTATCCTGCAGCAAAACAGCCCCACAACATGATGCTGCCGCCCCCATACTTCACAGTTGGGATGGTGTTTCTAAGCTTGTAAGCTTTCCCCTTTGTCCTCCAAATGTAACACTGGTCATTATGGCCAAACAGTTCAATCTTAGTTCCATCAGACCACAGGACATGTCTCCAAAAATTAATCTTTTTCCCAGTGTAATTTAGCAAATTGTAATCTGGCTTTTTTGTTGATTCTGGCTTGTTGATTTTCTCATGTTGTCACACAAGGAAGCAGTGTGTTTGAGGTTTTCTTAAAAAACTATTCTACAGTTGTGCCTCCAATTAACTGTTGTCAATTAGCCAATCAGAAACTTCCAAAACCTTGACACCATCATCTGAGCTTTTTCAGAGGCATAATAATCTTATTGTATGTAAACTTGACTTTCAAGAAAAGTTATAACAATTTCTCAAAAAATATCTCTCATATTATTCTGCTATTAAGCATAACAGAAACAAATTTGATAATCCTAACTTACCTAAAAGAGAAAAGGTTTAGTCACATTAACATCTGACTTTTTTTAAATGGTTATGTGCCTTTTTATACAGTGTATGTAAACTTCTGGTTTCAACTGTATATATTTTTGACTTTGTTTGAATCTTTGATTCCAAAAATTGCTAATGTTGTTATTAGGTGTAGGATATTGCATTGCCTTCTTTTATTAACTATTCCAATATGATGTACTTTAGATTCAGAATAGGTCCACGCTAATTTACCAAGATCCACTCACTCAAATATTTCAGACTTGCCATTTGCCATTTACAGTACTCTTCATTTTCTCTTTCTGTGGGAATCAAAATCAGCAAGTGAGCATACAGTATGTGTCTTGAAATCACCGAAGGCATCAGGTCCCCAAGCCTCACCCCACCACCTCCTCTCTGTCCCCCTCTATCTCTCTGGGAAGTAAACGTGGGAGAGTGAAAACAGGAAGCCCAGGCTACCGTGTGACTCAAACGCACCGCTGGTATTTTTAGCTGCGGCCCGGCAGTACCCCGGCCCTTGTTTCCTCCGGGGCCACCGGGAGGATACTACTGTCCGTTCCTCTGTCGGGCCCTATGGGGAAATGAGGTCAAGCTAAGAAAGGGTCCTGTCAAGCCAGACAGCTTTTATATTGGTCCTGTCTGTCAATTGTGGCCTTAGTCCTGTGGCATTTTAAGGATATAAATACCAGACTGCTGGTGTGTGATCAGAACATGACACCAACATGACAATGGCCCAAATGCAATGCAAGGACCAGACTTTAAACCTGATCTACATACCTATTTTACGACAGCTTCACATCTGACTCATTTAATAAAATTACAAAAGTTTAAAATACTATTTTATTATAGTCTTATTATGGGCTGCACAGTGGCGCAGTGGGTAGCACGTTCTCCTCACAGCAAGAAGGTCCTGTGTGGAGTTTGCATGTTCTCTCCGTGTTCGCTTGGGTTTCCTTCGGGTGCTCCGGTTTCCCCCACAAGTCCAAAGGCTGTGCTGTAGGTGAATTGGGTAAGCTGAAATTGTCCGTAGTGTATGTGTGTGAATGAGTGTGTATGGATGTTTCCCAGTGATGAGTTGCAGCTGGAAGGGCATCCGCTGCGTAAAACATGTGCTGGATAAGTTGGCGGTTCATTCTGCTGTGGCGACCCCAGATTAATGAAGGGACTAAGCCGAAAAGAAAATTAATGAATGTATGAATAGTCTTTTTAGAGTGGCGTGGTGGCTCAGTGGTTAGCACTGTTGCCTCACAGCAAGAAGGTTGCTGGTTTGAGTCCCGCCTAGGCCAGTTGGCATTTCTGTGTGGAGTTTGCATGTTCTCCCCATTGTTGTGTCAGTTTCCGCCACAGTTTAAAGACATGCAATATAGGTGATTTTAATAAACTAAAGGGCGACATGGTAGCTCAGTGGTTAGCACTGTCACCTCACACCAAGAAGGTTGCTGGTTCGAGTACCAGCTAGGTCAGTTGGCATTTTTGTGTGAAGCTTGCATGTTCTCCCCGTGTTGGCGTGGGTTTCCTCTGGGTGCTCTGGTTTCCCCTACATTCCAAAGACATGCGCTATAGGTAAATTGAACAAACTAAATTGGCCATAGTGTATGTGTGTGAATGAGTGTGTATGGATGTTTCCCAGCACTAGATTGCATTTGGAAGGGCATCCCTGTGTAATACATGTGCTGGATAAGGTGGTGGTTCATTCCGCTGTAGCGACCGCTGATGAATGAAGAGACTAAGCCAAAGGAAAATGAATGAATGCTAAATTGGCCCTAGTGTATGAGTGTGTGTGAATTAGAGAGGTGTTTCTCAGCACAGTGCTGAATTGCGGCGGCTAGAAGGGAATCTGCTGTGTAAAACATATGCTAGATTCTGCTTTGGCGACCCCTGATGAATCAGGGACTAAGCAGAAGAGAATTACTGAATGAATAGTCTTTTTACATTTTCAGTTGTAATGAGTACAATGATTTTTGATTACTTTAATTATAAATTTTTTTTCCATTTG
This sequence comes from Danio kyathit, assembly GCA_903798195.1. Taxonomy (NCBI): domain Eukaryota; kingdom Metazoa; phylum Chordata; class Actinopteri; order Cypriniformes; family Danionidae; genus Danio; species Danio kyathit. The sequence continues at coordinate 11,694,654 of LR812531.1, forward strand.
TCAAGTTGTGCAGTATCAAATTCTATTAAAACTACACTCTTCCAGCAGTTCATACTCGCATCCAATATCTCGTTTGTCACGAGGCATGCATGAAATGTTCCTGAATGAAAGTGAAAGTGCCAAACTGCAGTTAAAGTCGACAAACTAAAAATGAAACACCCGAAATTACACAAAACTGAGGAAATGTGGATAATGTGGTGATGCAATGACGTTAATTGATTTATGTGCTATAACATGTAAAACTGGATCATGAAAGGAACATTCAAAAAGCAGCTCATGTAAACACCTTTATCATATTATTGTCTTATTCAGATTAAGGCAAATAATTAGATTACTGATGTCCATGTAAACGTAGTCATTGAATGCAAAAACTCCACCATCTTTGCTATACTATCAGTTCCACGTACACTATAGCACTGAATTGCTACAGTCAAGACGTTAACTAGTTTAAAATCTACCGCATCACACATCCAGCTGTGAGTTCAAAAAAATCCATTTGGATATTAAAACACAGATCTTCTATCATTATCTACCATTTCATGTAGCAAAACAGACATTAAAGGCTGATTTATACTTCTGCGTCAAGTGCACACGTATGCTCCGGCAAAGCCTATGCGTGGTGGTCGTATAGCCCTCGCCATGGCCGTCGGCGAAGCTGACGTGCGCCTCTCAAAAAATTTAACTACACGTCGCAATGATGCAAAGTGCAAGCTCTGTGATTGGTCGGCTTGGTAACGCTGACGAGTGTGAGCGGAGGTGAGAGCCGTGCGAGCGAAATGGAGCGAGTGTTTACAAGTGTGGAGTCCCGTGAAGGAGCTCTAGATGCAAACTGTAGTTTTGTGTTTACCTTATGATTAAATTTGTGGCATGTCCGACGATTCCCACCTCAAAATGAGAAAGTTTAAGCCACTTGTACGTTAAGGAAGTGTTCAGAAAAAAACAAAACACCAGCGAAGAAACTCGACACAGAGGAACATAAACACCTACTGCCAGCTAGCGTTTCTGAAGTGTTATTGCAGAGCAACACAAACAGCGCGCTGAAGTATAAATGCGCGGCTACATGCATTGCATGCGCCGTGGGTCACGCCGATCACTCGACGCAGAAGTGTAAACCAGGCTTAAGGACAAAGAGGAGGGCATGGTTGTCACTGCAGAGGAGGATGTGTTGTATCTGGGAGTTGTTTTCTGCAGATCTGTCATATGCATGGAGGTAGAAGGTACAGTTGAAGTCAGAATTATTAGCCCCCCTGAATTATTAGCCCCCCTGTTTATTTTTTCCCCAATTTCTGTTTAACGGAGAGAAGATTTTTTCAACATATTTTTAAACATAATAGTTTTAATAACTCATTTCTAATAACTGATTTATTTTATCTTTGTCATGATGACAGTAAATAATATTTTACTAGATATTTTTCAGGACACTTCTATACAGCTTAAAGTGACATTTAAAGGCTTAACTAGGTTAATTAGGTTAACTAGGCAGGTTAGGGTAATTAGGCAAGTTATTGTATAACGATGGTTTGTTCTGTAGACTATCAGAAAAATATATAGCTTAAAGGGGCTAATAATGTTGACCCTAAAATAGGTTTTTAAAAAATTCAAAACTGCTTTTCTTCTAGCCAAAATAAAACAAGTAAGACTTTCTCCAAAAGAAAAAATATTATCAGACATACTGTGAAAATTTCCTTGCTCTGTTAAACATCATTTGGGAAATATTTAAAAAAAAAAAAAAAAAAGAAGGGGGGGGGATTAATAATTCTGACTTCAACTGTTTATTGAGGTCTCCTAGAGCTGCACACAACATCTAACAGGCACTGTTTATATACGTCATCACCAGCAATACATGCCTCTTATCCACGCAGCAACAAACTGCTGCATCTGTGGATAACAATTCCAAGCTGGTTCATGACAAAGCTAAAACTAATGTACAGTGTCATAACATATAATTCGATAAACCACTCAAAAAACAGTACAAAAGAACTGTATAATTCTTCTCAACATTCATTAATATTATCGTTTTGATATTAATTGAATAAATAAATTATAAAAATGAACAAATGAATGAATGAACTAATAGGCAAATGTATGAATAAGCAAACAAATGAATGAATCAATCAACATCCTGAATGAATCAATCAATCAACATCCTGAATGAATGAATCAATCAACATCCTGAATGAATGAATCAATCAATATTCTGAATGAATGAATCAATCAATATTCTGAATGAATGAATCAATCAATATTCTGAATGAATGAATCAATCAATATTCTGAATGAATGAATCAATCAATATTCTGAATGAATGAATCAATCAATATTCTGAATGAATGAATCAATCAATATTCTGAATGAATGAATCAATCAATATTCTGAATGAATGAACGCACAAGCAAATAAATAAATAAATGCGCAATTGTGACCTCCTTTGTAGAGGTATATATATGACTGAACTTTTAATAACTCTTAAAGTGATAGTTCACCCAAAACAGACACACACACACACACACACAATGTTGGACTGATAGCCATTGATTTCAATTCTATTTTTTCATTACTAGGGATGTTAACTAGAGATGTAACGATTCACCATGAGCCATTTGAAAAATCGATTCAAGTATGTGATGATTCAAACTGATAGAAATGTAGAATAAATCGCGATCCATTTTTTTAACAGAAGGGGCGATGTGTTTAAAGGCGCAAACTCGCTTTACCTGCACATCAGCAGCGAGCACATTATGCTGCATTCACACCAGACGCGTCAAGCACGAGTGATTTACATGTTAAGTCAATGCAAAGATGAGGAAAGACGTCGTGCAGAACAATTTGCGCCAATGAAATTCTCCTGCTGACACCGGACAACAGTTCATCAAACTTGGCTCAGCACAGCTATAAACACATAAACACAGCTATTCTCTCAATAAAATTCATGTTAGCCATTTACTGTAGCAACGAAGCTAGAGTCAACCAAGCAGACAGAAGCTCCACTCATGACGTGAATTCGCATCTATTGTGAAGTGAATTTTATGCACGAATGAAACTTACACTACAAGACTTACTTACACTAACAGAACAAATATGACGCACATAAACCGTCAGCACAGTGAAAAACTACTGTCAGACATCTACACGCAAAAAAAAAAAAACAATTAATAAGCCAAACCACGTGGACCGGATGATTTGCAGCTCTGCTTGCTCTGACGAGTGCTGCAGAGATCACACGGTGCATCAGTATTTTCATAGCGAAAGTGAGAAGATGTTTTTCAGAATGAAAGAGAAAGTTGTTCTGTTACAGAACCAGGTTTTAGATTATTTTTACTCTCTCCTTTTCAAACTAGTTTATGCATATTTTAATAATTTGCCTATTATTATTGAATATTTAAAAATGTTCAATAGTATCTCTTCTTAAGTGTATCACACTGATACTTATACTGATTAATTATACAATATTAATTATTCATCTTCATAATAATGTTCAACTCCTGTCTCTGTCCTCCTATATAATTAGTAATTTTATAATCTTTTTTTTTTTTATTATTATTGGTAAAAAATAAATGACTAAATGTCAAAACACATAGCATTTTCTCCCAGATCGCAGGAATGCACCTGGATCAAAATAGGAGATTTAGGTACCTTTGTGCAACAAGAATTATCACAATTGCACTTTACACATGCTGAGGCTTGTAGATGAAGACACACTAATCTGCTTCTCTGGTTAAAGCTTGAGGGATACATGTAGCCATTTACTACTGTACATCTCAAGGGGGAAATGTAGTTTCTTACTCTGATACTTCCTCACCCTCTAATTTACTTGGAGCTTTGAGTGAGAAAAATAGTGAGTGTCTACCAGAGTAAACCCATTTTCTAAAGTATCAGGCCACGCTTTCAAATCAAGGTGCTCTTCTAAGACAAGGATACACTTAAAGACTTGCTGTGTGCACAATTCTGGAGGCATTGTGAGGTGTTGTAGTATCTTGTTTGCATTACAAAGGTATGAGAAGTGTTTGGGGTTTGCACACCCAAAAATCGAAATCCTGTGATCATTTATTGCCTCATGTCATTTCAAACCAATAAGAGGTTTGTTTTATTTGTCTTCAGAAGCCAAATAAAGATATGTTTTCAAATTTTGTCATCTTTGAGATGTCTGTTACACCACTAAATGTCTGTTCACTGAACCACAATGCTTCTAAATGTTCATAAGGAGATGAAAATGCATATTCATTGAAACGCAATGTGTGAACTTTTTAGACAGTCCCTCTCTCACATTTTTTTTTCCAATTTCACTGATTCACTCAATCACTACCATTTGGCTTAGTTCCTGATTTATCAGGGGTCACCACAGCAAAATAAACCACCAATTACTCAAACGAGAAAACAGTTAAACAGATTATTTGCATTGCGAGGATAAAAAACGAGCCTCCTCCATTCGGCCTCTTTACTTTCTCTTTACTTTACTTTTACTCTTTATTTTACTCCTTTACTTTCGTGGATAAGGAAACAGTGTTGTACACAATCCACTGAAGACATCCATTGGCCTAGATATTTAATTTAGTTTGTTAAGTGCAAAGATTTGTTTCAAAACTATTTCTAAATTTTGTTCTAATTTCCAGCAAATGAATAAATGAACAATAATAAAAAAAAGTGCGGTCAAAAAACTGAGTTATTTCCAAACACACATCCCGTTCGTATGCCCCATATGGTCCAAAACCTGACAGGTGGACAAATCTAAGCTTGTTTTCATTAAAACAAATATAAATATGCCTATAATAAATAATACTAATATTAATAACATTATACAAAAGCAAGTTGTCAAGATTAAATTGAAAAAAGCCCCCTCCAAGAGAGATGAAGAAGGCATGAAGGTAGTGGTTTTCATATTTATGTAGAAAATAGTCATTTTTGTAATAATTTAATCTTTTAATTCTTTTTCATTTGTAAAGATATTTGCGTATTGCTCTACATCCTGTGTGTATTAAGCAATGTGTACGCATTTAAGGTGCACAAATAACGGGCTCTGCGCTGGACTTTAGACTGGCTTTCAGCTGGTCAATTGCGCAGTCTATTTCAGTTTCTCAAAACAGCAACACGCCAACAATGCCCCTTAACACACCTCTATTTTAGACCGAAACACCCATGAGTCCACAAAGCGGCGCAATTTACTATTTAAACAATGTGACGCAAAATGGGAAAATAAGTGATGCGTTGGTTTGAAAATAGCCGCACACCGCAGCAAACACAATTTGCGCCTTATTGTGCCGGGTGTATGATAGGGCTCAATATCTTACTTGCTACTGAAACAATATTTTACGAAACGCTCATATTGGTCTTATTTGAGTGATAAACTACCTCTACAATCATATAGGGGCTGTTTATACCTGGTCACATCCAATTGTGAAATGGGCAGGTATAAATGGCATTCACTCAAACCACTTCAGGAGGTGGTCTGCAGTGCATAATAATTAAAAATAAATACATTTTAGTCCTTCCAAAATGTAAACAAAAAAACATGTTACAAAGTGTTATGTGCTATATGACAGTCGGTTGTGCTACGACACACAATGCAATGCCACATGATAGTAAAGTTTGTTTCGTTCATTCATTCATTTATTCAATGATCAAAGATCAAATTAGAATGTTAAAATAATATGAAATGGCAGCATTAAAAACAGGTGTCTTACATAGCTGTAGCCTCATTAATGGAGGGGTAAAACAACAGTAAAACTTATCCTTTTCTTCATTTAGAAAAACACAGTTTTTGTTTTTTGGAGAGTAGGTTATACACAAATTATTGTAAACACTATAAGGTTTAATCACAGTCTTACAGTTTACAGTATAATGTCTTGCGTGTATTTGTAAAACAGCTGTTTCTTTTAGCCTATAATAGCAGTAATCGTGGAGCCTGCCTTGCTGAAACACGAATGAAGTACAAAGCTTCCTGCAGCATACACATAAAAACATTTGCATAGCGAATAAGATATATAGTTTATGTTTCTGTAAAAAAATTATATTATTTAAATAAAATACAATGTATCTGATGCTTTAGCAACTAGTGCAATATTTGAAGACTGAAATCATATCCATTTAGCGGAGACACATTAATGTGGCCAAATGTAAATAGAAGCTTTTTTTACACATCAGATAGCTATCCAATCAAAGACAATTCATAAAGTGACCAGGTGTAAACAGGCCCATAGGCTAGTGGTCAAGTTCCAAACAATGGTTACAGCCAAGAGTAAAGATTTGGGTCATTTATATACAACTAAATTGTGTTATTGTATAATTTATATCTGCAAAATCTTACCAGAAGTATATGATGAAATGATGATGATATGTAATACACGTCGAGTGCTACTACTGCTACTACTCACACTGGACTGTATTTAGAATTCATAATATGCAATCCTTTGATTCATGTTTTTGGTAGTAGGTTTTTCAAAGCCCATGTATATTAAGTACTCAAACTCTGTATATTAAGTTCACTTTAACTTTAAAAAAGAGATTGTGACTCATAAAATCAACATATATCCTACTATTTTTTCCCCAACTTTTTGAAATACTTCACATGATTGTCTAAACATGAGCTATGAAAACTGCCCAGACAATGTTATATTTTATTATGATGTAAACAGCTAACATACAGCTATCATATTATATATACCTAGATGGTAATTATTATGCATCTCCCATAGTTCTTATTTTATTATTTTCAATTGCTTCTGCTACTGTTGTCTTCCAAAATAAAAAAAGAAAATAAAAAAAAGAAAACCTGCTCAGCAGTGCAAAGCGCAAAGCAAAACTTGGGCTGTGTCAATGTGTGCAGTGGAGTGTGTCTGTATTTCTATATTGACAAACTCTCATTCAATTTGACAAATACAGGGAGTGAAGAATTAATAGGCAAATTAGTATTTTGACCACATCATCCTCTTTATGCATGTTGTCTTACTCCAAGCTGTATAGGCTCGAAAGCCTACGACTAATTAAGCATATTAGGTGATGTGCATCTCTGTAATGAGAAGGGGTGTGGTCTAATGACATCAACACCCTATATCAGGTGTGCATAATTATTAGGCAACTTCCTTTCCTTTGGCAAAATGGGTCAAAAGGACTTGACAGGCTCCGAAAAGTCAAAAATAGTGAGATATCTTGCAGAGGGATGCAGCACTCTTAAAATTGCCAAGCTTCTGAAGCGTGATCATCGAACAATCAAGCGTTCCATTCAAAATAGTCAACAGGGTCGCAAGAAGCGTGTGGAAAAACCAAACCAAAAACCAAGGCGCAAAATAACTGCCCATGAACTGAGAAAAGTCAAGCGTGCAGCTGCCAAGATGCCACTTGCCACCAGTTTTGCCATATTTAAGAGCTGCAACATCACTGGAGTGCCCAAAAGCACAAGGTGTGCAATACTCAGAGACATGGCCAAGGTAAGAAGGGCTGAAAAAAGACCACCACTGAACAAGACACACAAGCTGAAACGTCAAGACTGGGCCAAGAAATATCTCAAGACTGATTTTTCTAAGGTTTTATGGACTGATGAAATGAGAGTGAGTCTTGATGGGCCCGTGGCTGGATTGGTAAAGGGCAGAGAGCTCCAGTCCGACTCAGACGCCAGCAAGGTGGAGGTGGAGTACTGGTTTGGGCTGGTATCATCAAAGATGAGCTTGTGGGGCCTTTTCGGGTTGAGGATGGAGTCAAGCTCAACTCCCAGTCCTACTGCCAGTTTCTGGAAGACACCTTCTTCAAGCAGTGGTACAGGAAGAAGTCTGCATCCTTCAAGAAAAACATGATTTTCATGCAGGACAATGCTCCATCACACGCATCCAAGTACTCCACAGCGTGGCTGGCAAGAAAGGGTCTAAACGAAGAAAAACTAATGACATGGTGTCCTTGTTCACCTGATCTGAACCCCATAGAGAACCTGTGGTCCATCATCAAATGTGAGATTTACAAGGAGGGAAAACAGTACACCTCTCTGAACAGTGTCTGGGAGGCTGTGGTTGCTGCTGCACGCAATGTTGATGGTGAACAGATCAAAACACTGACAGAATCCATGGATGGCAGGCTTTTGAGTGTCCTTGCAAAGAAAGGTGGCTATATTGGTCACTCATTTGTTTTTGTTTTGTTTTTGAATGTCAGAAATGTATATTTGTGAATGTTGAGATGTTTTATTGGTTTCACTGGTGAAAATAAATAATTGAAATGGCTATATATTTGTTTTTTGTTAAGTTGCCTAATAATTATGCACAGTAATAGTCACCTGCACACACAGATATCCTCCTAAAATAGCTAAAACTAAAAACTAACTAAAAACTACTTCCAAAAATATTCAGCTTTGATATTAATGAGTTTTTTGGGTTCATTGAGAACATGGTTGTTGTTCAATAATAAAATTAATCCTCAAAAATACAACTTGTCTAATAATTCTGCACTCCCTGTAAATAAATGTATTAAATAAAACAATGTTACAAAATGTTTTGATTGCACATTTTTTTCCATGAGATCTTGCTAGTTTAGAAAACTATAGAGGTATACTCTCACCCCATAAAGCATTAAAAAATGTCACACTCATAACAGCTCAAGAATGTTTGTTTGATGCACAAGAACATATCCTTGCATGTCTAATCTAAACCTTGCATGTCATGTTCCTGTGCATCCAGCAGGTATGGCTTAGCTTATGTGTTTGCTGATGAATTAATACTGTATCAGTCACTTTAAGTGATCTCCCTGTTAATGAATGGAGGTGCAGAAATCTCTTAGTTTTCGTTAAAAATATCTTCATTTGTGAGAATAAATGATGACAGAACTTTATGGTGGTCGAACTAATCCTTTAAAGGTGCCCTATAAAGAAAATCTTGGTATATCTAGATGCCCATAGTCGAATAATAAGAGATTAGTATATAAAATGGCCATACCATGAGCCTCAGACACCACTGTTTTCTCATTCTCAAAAGGATAATCAGAAAACAAATCAGACTGTTGCGTGACTCACAGGATACGCCCTCAGCATTTGAGGAGCAGCCGCTACTAGCCAAATCACAGACTGAAATGTTGATTTGGGATCATTAATATGCATGCCTTAGGCTGCATTTGACAAGCCACAATGTTTCCTATAGAGACAACAATGATAATTTTCCTCCCTTAATTATTTTAACTTAGTATGTATGTAGGACTTTATTTTAAAAACGGAAGATACAAATAGTTTACTATGCGTTACTGAGCATCGATTGCATGTGTTCAAACTCCAGCGTCAGGATGCAAAATGCAGGATCTACAGATTATACATCAGCTCCACCCTGAAGAGGCATGAGGTATGTTTAATTGTATATTTTGTAAATTTATCGGGTTTATTGTGAAATTTAATGAAATTTAATGTGTTCAACAAACACATGTAGACTGCTGAATCGTGCCGATCACTCAGCTCAACAGTTATCTGTTCATGCAGAGGTTGATATTAATTCCTGGATATGTTTTCATTGACATTATACCTTAAAAATACAACAAAACTGTCTGTGTCTGTGTCTGTGAGAGCTAGAGCAGAGCTCATTAATATTCACAACCAATCCAAATATGGTCAACATGCAAATTCTGATTCAAAGAGCAGTTTAACTTATTGAACCAATGCAGTATATGACACCTTTATCCAAACATAATTTCAGAAGCAAAAATGTAACCAGAATTAGAACCTGCTCTCAGTTTGCAACCTTGCTAATGGCAGATAAGGGACGATGCAGACACACAAATGGGTGTGTGGAATCATCCAAACTTTTAACTTATTCTGAAATGTATACAGCCTTCACACCTCCATCTGGCCCCACCATGCAGCGCTCGCTTAAAACAAATGGAGATGAAAAGCTCCTGCAATGGGCTGCCTGGGATGAACAACATTACACTGACATGCCCTTTAGAACAAAATAAGCCAACAATGTGCAAGTGTGGGCACGAACAAGAAAGAGATGTCTTTGAAATAGGTGTGAGTATGTCTGTGTGTGTGTGTGCACAGGGTTCATGGGAAAATGGGTAACTGAGTAATTCTTGTAGCCTGACCAAACCTATCACACAAATTACTTCCAACTTACGCAAGATTTCTCATGAGCCAGGCCAAAGCCTACCTCTGTGCACATCTGTCACACAGACTAATGCTCTTTTTCTCTTCATACACTATCAGGCACTTGCCTGTCTTGACAAATACTCACTCTGACACTCACAGACATGCTCTGCCAGAAAACCTGCTTGCCTGAGTAACTCAAAGCTTGGGCAGACTTGCACAAAATATTTGTGTTTCACTTAAAAGAATAGTTCACTCAAAACTGAAAATTCTGTCATCATTCATGTGTCACAAACCTGTTTGAGTTTATTTTTCTGTAGAACACAAAAAATAAGAGATTTTGAACCATTACCTGTAACCATTAACTTACATAGAATTTGTTTTCCTATTATGGAAGTCAACGATTACAGGTTTCTTACATTTTTCAAAATAACTTATTTTGTTTTCAACAGAAAAAAACTCATAAAGATCTGAAACTACTCGAGGAAGAGTTAATAGTGAATTTATTTTATTTTTGGGGTGAACTATACTGTATCTGGGCAGTGGGACATTTCACTCTCTACTTCTAACTAGAAGAGAACTGTTTGCTCTTAAAGCATAAGCTCTAGATTATAAGCTTTCTATAATGTGTAATCATATAATTAGTTGTTTACCTTTATTTATTAAATAAGCAACTCTTAAAAAGCTAAGCAATTCACGTTTATATCAATAATGTAATTTGCCTCATGTAAGTCTTGAAAGCAATACATCAAATTACCATTTATACAGTTAAAGGTGCTGTATGTAAGTTTTTGAATCTTCTAAAGCATAAAAATACCATAATATGTTTGCAGATATTTAAGAAACATCCCAAGTGAACATACTTGTTTAACTGAAAAACAATGCTGAAGTCAGATATTCTGCTTTGAAAATGGTTTTTCCGTGCCGGAACGCTGTCTTTGTTTAGGTAAAGTTAACCTGCAGAATGCCAGTTTAGCCAATTATAATTCAGCACTCCGGGTTGCCTTGTTGGAAAACAGCGTATTTCATTCATTCATTCAGAAAGGCTCTGAAAGCATGCGCCCGTGACCGAAATGGACAGTATCAGACGTCGAAATGAGACAGATTCAGTTCCACATGAGGTTATTAATTAGCAAATGATATAAATATTACGAACGTAAACATTAGGTGAGCAGGTTACATTGTAATCTCGTGTCCTAACAACACGCAAACAGCAGTTTGACTCTTTGCACCAGACGAAACACGACAAAAATGTAAATACAGCCTTTCAGAAAGCACAGAATAAGCACTCACTCACGAAACGGTAAGGTTTAGAATCCATTCAAACTCACATTGTTAGCATTTAGCACTGAATAAAACACACGAGGCTTACCTGAGGTGCACTGTCATAGGTTTCACATGTTGAGCTGTGAGAAATAGAAGCCGTTTCTAATATCTCAATTCGAGGTGTTGGTTAGAACTAAAACTCCTTTTAATGTGGAACATAATTCCTTCTATCGCGTGTCGTTGATTTTATTTAGAACACGGTTTAAATCACTCGCTCCTGTACTCAATCTCTGGCATCCCACGCGTGTGTTTATTTGATCTAGGAGTGCAATACCCAGTTCAACCACTGGGTGTCAAACTTACATACTGCACCTTTAAAGTCAGAATTATTAGCACCCCTTTGAATTTTTTTCTTTTTTAAATATTTCCCAAATGATGTTTAACAAAGCAAGGTCATTTTCACAGTATGTCTGATAATATTTTTTCTTCTAGAGAAAGTATTATTTGTTTTATTTCGGCTAGAATAAAAGCATTTTTTTTATTTTTTTATAAACATTTAAAGGTCCAAATTATTAGCCCCTTTTAGCTATATTTTTTTTTCGATAGTCTACAGAACAAACCATCGTTATACAATAACTTGCCTAATTACACTAACCTGCCTGGTTAACCTAATTAACCTAGTTAAGCCTTTAAATGTCACATTAAGCTGTATAGAAGTGTCTTGAAAAATATCTAGTAAAATATTATTTACTGTCATCATGACAAAGATAAAATAAATCAGTTATTAGAAATCAGTTATTAAAACTATTATGTTTAGAAATGTGCCGAAAAAAACTTCTCTCCGTTATACAGAAATTGGGGAAAAAAATAATTGAAATAATGTGATTGGGGACTAATAATTCATTTTTTATTCAGGGGGACTGCAACTGTAATTGAGTGAATGTCCCATTTTATTCCAACCATTATTCTTGTATATGTATACAGGAGGTCACCTTTCAAACACATCCAGTGGCATAAAGCTCTGATGTTTAGTAGTTTCATAAATTAGAGCTCCTAATAGCTCCAAGTATATAGGCTGCAACATAAGACTGGTGCAACCGGCCCCTGGTTAATTGTTTGCACTGTCATTACCAACCCCAAGCAGGACTTACTTTGTGAGCACTACTTAAGAAGTCCTCAGTTGTTCATGTGTCAACAAACTAAAGACATAGACAGGAAACTATCAGTGGTTTCCTCAAAAGCTTGAACTAAAAGCAGAATTTGCTGAAGCTTACATTTCAACTCACATTTGAGGCAAAGTCCCTGTGAACATGAGTGTAAATAAATGAGATTAAGAAGGCCAGATTATCCATATTGTTTAGGTTTGTCTTTAATTTCAAGAATTCACCATTAGCTCATGATTTAAACATAGCTTATTTGGCATGCTGTCCCGGGAGAGAGCCCTGAGCTCAAGGGATCCTCGGGCCCAGGGCTCCCTCCCTTTCGCAGGGCGAGGGGAGATTGAGCTCAGGTCGATCTCAAAACTCCCCCGCTGCTGAGGCTAAGGTGAACTTCCTGAGAGTAAGACATTTAGAAAAAGATTTAGGCATATTTTGTCTATGATATAGAGCATATTTGGACGTTGGGAGGAAACTGGGGAACCCGGGGGAAATCCACACAGACACGGGGAGAACATGCAAACTCCCCTCAGAAATGCCAGATGGCCCAGCGAGGACCTGGTGCCATTGGTATTCTTGCTGTGAGGCAACAGTGCTAGTCACTGGGCTACGGTGCTGCCCATTCCAGATAAAGGTGGAAGAAGGGGAGGAGGGGGGTTTCTTCCAGATGAAAATAGTTGTAGAAAGGAAATGAGGATATATATATACAGTTGCAATCAGAATTATTAAACCCCCTGAATTATTAGCCCCCCTGTTTATTTTTTTCACCAATTTCTGTTTAACAGAGAGAAGATTTGTTCAGCACATTTCTAAACATAATAGTTTTAATAACTCATTTCTAATAACTGATTTATTTTATCTTTGCCATGATGACAGTAAATAATATTTAGTAATTAGGCAAGTTATTGTATAATGATGGTTTGTTCTGTAGAATATCCAAAACAAATATAGCTTAAAGGGGCTAATAATATTGACCTTAAAATGGTTTTTAAAAAATTGAAAAATGCTTTTATTCTAGCCGAAATAAAACAAATAAGACTTTCTCCAGAAGAAAAAATATTATCAGACATACTGTGAAAATTTAATTGCTCTGTTAAACATCATTTGGGAAATATTTAAAAAAGAATAAAAAATTATAGGGGGTTTAATAATTCTGATTGCAACTGTATATTTATATATATAGATAGTGACTTAGGATCCTTTGATTGGAGGATCGTGATTAGCTAATGTGGGGGTCAATCATGTGCATGTGCTAGGGGTGTAACGGATCACTGTTGATCCGTGATCCGTACAGATCACAACTCGCGGTTCGGAACGCACGTGACCCGCGGATTAATAATTTATTTTTAACTTGTCCTTAATCCAACATTTATAACCATTGCAGAGAGATCGCCTCCCGCGTCATTCAAATCGCGTGCATGAAGCATTTTGGCTGCCCTGTAAGATATAATGAGGACGGGAAAAGTGGTGGTGGGACCTACCCAGTGCTTAATTTGTGACTTGCGAGGTCCCGGAACAGATCAGGGTAACGGATCCGGCATGTTACCCGAGGATGGAGAGGTCTCGCGCACAAAAGTGGGGAGCTGGGGGAGGCGGGTGTTGGTGTTGGTGCGGTGGATGGCGGAGGGGTGTCACGGACGAAAGTTAGCGAGGCAGGGGTGTCGCGGACGACAGTGAAGAGGGTTGGGGAGTTGCTGAAGAAAGTGAAAGTAAACAGCGGATGGGGGAGAAGGGCGGTTGAGGAGGGGGATTGGTAAAATGAGGTGCCAAATTCAGCCCTGGACCTACCTAAATGCTTTCTTAGGCTATTAATTTAGAGTGTTTTCTGTCACTGCTTGTTTAGCCTGCATTAATGCATTCAGTGTAAAGCTGCACAAATAAACATTAAAAGATCGTGATCTCAGTTCAAACCCCCACAACATGAACGATAAATGATAATGATTTGCATATGTTTATTAATGCATTCAAATCTGCATCGAGAGAGATTCAGTTTTTACACTTTTTCAGTGAGTTACAAACAATTAAATTCACAGAAGTGCTGGAAGAACAGTTTACATTTCTGATATAAACACTGATGTTTATGGTAAGATTAAAATCACCGTTTAATGAAACATGACGCTGGTGAATTTTTGACGCTGGTGAAAGCAATTACATTGTGTAACCAACAGATGGCGACATACAACCATCAAAATGATGTCACTGAATAGGTTTTCAAAAATAATACACCTACAGTATAATAAAACATGAAGTTTTATGTGTGAATTGTTGAACCATTAATTGAAGATAAATATGATCTGTTGTACAAGATGTTAGATTTCTATATTTAGCATTATCAGCAACAGTAGCAAAGATCATACTTAATATTGAATACTTTTCTTTTTTCAGTTGGTTCTTTCTTGATTTTTATTTTTATTAACATTACAGGTTCTAAGTTCGGTTTGTTAAAAGCAAGGTTTTTTTGCAGTAATATTTTTATAGAAATGGAAAGCAAATGACATTTGTCTCCTCAATTTTTTGCTGATCCGAAAAATGGTCCGATCCGTGACTAAAAAACCGTAGTGTGATCCGAACTGCAGATTTGTGATCCGTTACACCACTAGCATGTGCTCCTCTTGAAATTAGTTTAATATTAAACTTGGTGGGGTGGGGGGGGGGGCGGCAATCCAAACTGAGATGGCAACATAGGTCGTACTCACACTATGTACAGTTGCCTTGAATCGGACCAAAGGACGCCCCTCCCGTCTCCCCCAATGGCCCGCACTCACATTACATTCGGGCCTGGGCGCGCTTCCGTCATCGATGACGCTCTGCTCAGTAAGCGCTCTCGCTCAGCACAGTGGATATTTCTTTAGTTATGTCATTTAAGTCGTTTGATATGCGGTGACACGCAATCTAATATTTCGCAGAACAGATCAGCCTCCTTTGACGCTCATAAACAATCATAAAGTTCTCGTGCTGCAGGAATTAGGAAGTTTGCTGAAGGCGCAGCTGACGTGCATTGAGGGGGTTGCGTCTTTAATAATCTACGACAGTTTGCGTTCATTGAACAGTACGAATGATTAATTAATCCATATCAAACAGTCCCTTAAAAGTCACATCTCGCTTTCAGTTTCGGGCTCAAGCACGCTTGCACTCACACTGTAAGCGTACCACGCCTGAGCCCAAGTGAACCGCGCTCTGGCCCACCTCTTCCAACCGGGCCAGGGCCACCCAAGTGTACCGTGCCTGAGCCCGATTCAGAGCACTCACACTTCTCAAACGATCCGGAAAACGGGCCTGGGCACGGTTCGAATAGCATAGTGTGAGTAAGCCCATAAAGGCAACCGATTAGTGGCACAGCACTTCTTAACACCACTACAGAGCTTATGATGGCACATCAATAATACACATCTCCATCTGTTTTGGACTACAAAGAGCAGAGCAGATTCCAGGAACGCTGGAGTCTATGGCCAAGCCATGTCACAGGCGCACCTGCCATATCAAGGGCATTGAAGGGACCAAAAAGTTCTACATATTCAACAATAATATTCAACACTAAATAAACCCACTGACCTTCAATCATATCGAAGGCTATGATATCATTAGACTGTTCATTGATGATGTATTATTCTATTATGGTTCTGTTGTTCTATTATGGTTCTATTGTCTGATAATTAATTGTTACTCAAGACAACTAAACTCAAGACAATCAAACAGGGATATGACAGGTGATGCTCTATTTGGTGTACCACTGTCAGCAATCAAATACACAGATTATAAACAGTTTAGGACTGATTTGAAGAATGTAAATGCAGTGTTTATGGCTACGCATGTTTGAATTATAATTGTGCTACTCTCTGGATATGATTTTACATCTAACTTGGGATGTCCAGATCCGATCACATGATCAGAAACCGGGCCGATCGCACGGTTTCAGACCTCTTCCTTGACTTCACACATAAACAACAACGTGTGCGGCATGACGTCACTTTGTTGCAGAGATGCTATTGGGTAAATAAATGCCGGCAAAGTAGAACATGGAAGCAGCTTGAAGTGGAAATCGCGAGTATGTCTACGGTCTGGAGGTATTATAAAGTTGATGACGACAGCATTGCCATAGCAAACTGTGAGATATGTAAACTTGGGATTGCCTGCTGGGTATTTTAAAGGTGCTTTCACACCTGCCTTATTTAGTTCGGTTGAATCGCACTAGAGTTCGTTTTCCCTCTTGGTGCGGTTCGTTTGGGCAGGTGAGAACGTAGCACCAAAATCGGACCAAAAAAGCGTACCGAGACCTGCTTGAAGAGGTGGTCTCGGTACGCTTTCAAACGAACCCTGGAGCGGTTCGTTTGTGGTGAGAACGTGATCCAAACTAAAACAGACCCAACCGCAAAAAGTACTGTGCCTTTTTGGACTAATCCAGCTGCCGTAGTGCGATGCGTTGTCTATCTTATGGGGTTTGGAGGAAAAATATTTGTTGACAGCGCTTTACCAACAGTTTTAACCACAGAGAGTGGGGGTGGGGGGGGGGGGGGGGGGGGGGGGGGCATTACCTGATGGATCTTTGGTGATATTTCCGAAAGATGACCATGTCGCAGTTTAGCTAAATTATTTCACGCCTTCTCCTAATGCTTTCGCCGATTGCAATGCATTAAAACATTGTTTTCCAGCCCCAGCCGCCCTTCATTCTCGAAATGTATAGTTTGTCTAAAGTGATGCATACAAACTACATAGTATACTATGAGCAGGGATACTGCGTCAGCCAGCGCAGCGACATTGTGTGTCTGCCGGTTTGTTTATTTGCGGTAGCTCCACGTGAATTCTGACCAATTGAAAAGCAGTTTAGGAAATGCGTTCAATAACATCTGGCCAGTGAGTGATGTAGATTTTGTCACATGACTGCATTTTGGTTCGTTTCAACTGGTTCGGACCAAAGCAATCAGTGTGGTGTGAAAGGGACCCAAAACGGCAGAAAAATGCTACAATGTATCATTTGTTGCCTTTGTTCCGGACCAAATTAACCGAACCACATATGTGAAAGCACCCTAAGTTGAGGTGCTTATTGTTTTTATATGCAATATTTTTTTATATTTACTGTTGCACTAAAGTGAAGAATTGATGTTATTTTTTACTTGACTGTTCAAGCTACCTCACAGAAGTGCTCTGTTTGTTAACAGAGTTGTTGAATGTTAAAATAAGGTGAATTAAATAAAAAATAAGGAACATCCTGGATCTGTTTTTTCGCTCTTCTTATGTATTATAGAAGTATCGCATGGGGTTTCCATATCAGTAGATACTCAAAATCAAATGACTCAGACTCAAGGCCAACAAAAAAAAACAGATCGGGATACCCTTACATCTAACGGTTGTTTTATGAAGTGCTTCACAAAAGTATAACAGAAATTTGGCTCTCATTAAAATATTTTGAACTTTCATAGCCTGAAACTCATAACTAACAATTAAGAGACCATATCAAAGATGTTATCAGCTCTGTAGATTTGCCATTAATACATTAAGTACATGCTTTGAGTAAAAAGTAAGTAGGGGCTACTTCTAACATTATTTTACTTATAACATTTTATATTGCATGAATAATATGACTATATTTTAATTAAGCTAGATTCGTTTACATTACATGTATTTTTAATCATTTCATTGTTAAGTTACCTGACAAAAAACAGAATTGTGCGCACATCTAAAAAATCTTGAAGGCAGGTGCTCGATCAAAAATAAACACAGTAGCAAAAGATGAAAAAAAGGCCTGATGAAGACCATGTAGGTCGAAGCGTTGTGTGAGTAATAAAGACTTCTTTTGAGAGCTAAAGTGGCAGTGTTGCCGATTTTTTTGATCTTAAGTTATCTGACAAAACATCGTACAGAGTAGACCGATGTGTGAGTGCATTTGTCAGTCACAAAATATCAGATTTAACCTCAACAGATTGAAAGATGTAAACCGTCTGGCCATTTGCCATCAGATTATCACGCCTGTATTAATGAGAGCTGCAAGGCTTTTTGCAGCTGCAGAAATATTTATGACATTCAACCAACCTCTTTCACCGTCTCTATGCAACCGGGGTTATCTGAGCATTCATCTGAGGCTTTTGCTGCAGAAATGATGCAGGTGGCATGAAAAAGAAGAAAGCAACCCAACTGCTGCTAGCATACGACACAAGGAAAGATACTTTCTCTTTTAGTTGAGTTATATTTTGAACACTGAGGCTGTTTTCCCAAGAAAAGTAAACATCACACTACTTTACACCGACCTCTTAAACCAATTGTAGGTGTTTTCTATTTCTGTTAAGGCGGTGCATGGCACTACATTTGACATTAATTTGTAGTCATGTCTTTTTTTATTCAAAAATGCTTTATATATATATATATATATATATATATATATATATATATATATATATATATATATATATATATATATATATATATATATATATATATATATATATATATATCATCACCTTAGAATTATAAGGTTCTATCTGACATTTTTGTTAAAATTGAGTTATTGACATATTCTTATTAAATGACAACTTATTTACATTATGGGATGTTTTTTCATAAGTTGTTTATATTTTAAGACTTTTTATTAAAAAAACAAATGTTACACACATACTGTTTGCTATGTAATGCAAAAACTTTGAAGCTCAGTATCTCAAAATCATTCAAAACGCAGATAGAACCTTATAATTCCAAGGTGACGAGATATATACTGTATATATATTCATTTTCTTTTCGGCTTAGTCCCTTTATTAGTATGGGGTCGCCACAGCAGAATGAACCTCCAACTTATCCAGCATATGTTTTATGCAGCGGATGCCCTTCTAGCTGCAACCCATCACTGCGGAACATCAGCACAATCTCACGGCAATTCGTAACTTTTTGATTTAGTGGCTAATTCGTATGAATTCATACGATCTAATTTGTATACTTTAGTACGATTTGCTCATCCCCAATGACGGTTGGGTTTAGGGGTGGGGTTAGGTGCCACGCCTCCTTTTTAAAATCATACAATTTCATACGACTGAACTCGTACAAATTAGCCACTAAACGGACAAAACGTAAAATACTTACATTTTCTCGAGAGATCAGACTGGGAACACCCATACGGACAATTTTAGCTTATCTAATTCACCTATACCACATGTCTTTGGACCGAAGCACCCGGAGGAAACCCACGCGAACACGGGGAGAACATGCAAACTCCACACAGAAATGCCAACTGACCCAGCCGAGGCTCAAACCAGCGACCTTCTTGCTGTGAGGCGACAGCACTACCTACTGCACCACCGTGTCGCCATATATATATATATATATACACAGAAAATGTTTAATTATATATATATATATATATATATATATATATATATATATATATATATATATATATATATATATATATACTGTATAATGTTTTGCAATGTTAACATAATATATAATAATATAATAATAATATAATATATGGTTGCACACGGTGGCGCAGTGGGTAGCACGATTGCCTCACAGCAAGAATGTCGCTAGTTCGAGCCTCGGCTGGGTCAGTTGGCATTTCTGTGTGGAGTTTGCATGTTCTCTCCGTGTTGGAGTGGGTTTCCTCCGGGTGCTCCGGTTTCCCCACAGTCCAAAGACATGCGGTACAGGTGAATTGGATAAGCTAAATTGGCCGAAGTGTATGTGTGTGAATGAGTGTGTATGGATGTTTCCCAGTGATGGGTTGCAGCTGGAAGGGCATTTGCTGCGTAAAACATATCCTGGATAAGTTGGCGGTTCATTCTGCTGTGGTGACCCCAGATTAATAAAGGTACTAAGCCGAAAAGAAAATGAATAACATAATGTTTATAATGTTAATCTATGCTTTTCACCCCTTAATTTATGCATGTGTTTTGTTGTTTGTTGTCTTGTGGATGTTATGCTAATTTCGGTTTTGTTTTGTTGTCTTTTGTTATTTGGATGTCCCACATGTTGTCAAGTGTTGACATACCGCCCCATGCTTGCATTGGAAAGTCGTAGCAGCTTGGTTGTTATGGTAACCCATTTCCGGTTAATGCGAAATTCCTTTTGCTAGCATTTTGGCCTCAGGTGTTGCCATCTCTGATAAGATAACCTAACTTTTGCAGTTACTGAAACATTTACTAGCACTGAATGTGTTATGTAATAACAATAAATTACAGTTTTTGTTTGAGTGGAAAACCCAGTTTAAACCATCGACTCTTATGGAAGATGAACAATTTCTGATCTTAGCAAGCAGACATTGTGATTGGTCGTAACTGCTGGTTTGTGGAATATTATGGCAAATAATGACCAATTATTTCCAATCACAGCAAGCTATTTCTAACAGGTTTGGGACACTCTAAATCGGACAGTGATAAAAAAAATAAATAAACAATAAAAGACATTACCCAATCCTCGAAGTGTTTGCTGCCATTATGCAGCAGTTCCTCGAACTGAATGGTGCAGTTGGCTACAAAGTCGTCGTAGCCAATCGGTGCATCATGAAACACCGACAGCTCAATCTTCCGACCATCGTGCACCTCCGTCACAAACTCATCGTGCCAGGCGGGACTGTTGGTCTTCTGCTTGGTCGAAGTCTGACCCACGCGAAAGTCATCTACGTTGAGGGCGATGTACGTGTCCAGCAAAAAGGTTTGAGTCTTGGGTCCAACGGCGTGTCTCAAAGACCAAGCTGTAGGCTTTAGGTCCAAAGCCTCGCCGATCTTAATTTTCAGCAGACCGTTAAAAACCACCATGGCCACTTTCGAGAGCTTTAGTAACAATATTCCACTTCAGCGCCTGGTTAATTATTCAACCAGTATATGTCACGGTCCACCGGTTTGTTTTCGGGATTGTTTTTATTTATGAGATAGCGGGAAATGCCCTTCCTCGTCCTCGTGGATCTTCATGCAGTGTGTAGAAGGTAGAGGGGATCTATTGCTATGACCTACGGACAACCTGCATGTGATCTTGAAGCTGTCCAAACACCCTGTAGGCAGTCAGCAATCCAAGTTGGAGCGAAAAGACAGAGCTACAGCTTATCAGCAGCGACACGACCAGCATTCCACACCTCAAAACATGCCAGAAATATATGCTGGATCTCCTCGGGCTGAGCAGCCCGTTCCATCGACTGGCTGGAACCCTGGACGTGTCTCCTCCACGCATTGGGAGGAAAGTTATCTCCGCAAAAGCGTCTTTCGATGCGGTCCTGACAGGAGAAAGAGTGTTTTCAAGGGTTCCGTTCTCACTTGCTTCTCCCAGGATTCTTGTTTGTCCGTCGGTACTCAGTTTCCTGCAGACCTGCCTCCTTTTCTCCCGACTGTATGTGTCTGAAGGCTGGTCCAGGAAATGCGCAAAACACGTCAGTTAGTGCGCGGAGAGGGCTGAGTAAGTGCGGTACTGGAGCAGCCCTGTTGGACCCGACGCTGCTGCTACTCTCTGATCAAGCATCAAACACAGGCTGTAAAGATGAAGAGCGAACGTGGAGACCATATGTGAATAATGCACCTTGCCCAAAGTCATGAAATGCAGATGAGACGACTACAGACCGCGTGAACGCCGTTTGTTTCTTAATTACTAACAATCAGATATCCTAATACAAATTAAGGCTACTTAAAGCCTAAAATTTGTGAATATGCGAAAAGGCTGGTCTGTCCCCACACTGTAAAACGTATAGTCTCATTGGAATTCGTTAGGGTGTGATCCTCAGATGTTTCAGTGTTGTACTATGACTCCAGCTGCACTGTAAATGATCTACCCATGTTCCACTCTGATTTTATTCAAGAAAACTCGAGTTAATACTCAAATAAAACTGAAAACATGAGATTGTTTTGAGCAAGTGGTGCAAATATGTTTATGTTAGTGTGTAGTTGCAAAAAGAAAAGACAAAAAACTTAATTAATATACCATTTTCTATGTACATGTAATTAAAATCTACAGTAGGATGTGAGTAAAAAAAATAATAACACTGAAATATTAGATCTGAAGAAAGGCTTCGGATACAGACACAGCTGTGGACAACGGTACTTGATAATGTAATACATTAGAGGTCCACTTTTCTAAACCATTAGTCAAGCAAAAGCGACATCTCGTGGTTGGAATTTCTATTTCAACGCCAAGCCTAGTGGGTCATGTATGATATAGAAAAGAGTTATTGAAAAAATAGCCTATTAATTCGTACTGTCTGTTCCACCATTCATTTAACATTCAAAGTGCCGGCAAAATGGCGCTTGAAAATACAAACATTTTTAAAATCATGTTTTATAAACTCGTCTCCATTCATCTTTTGTCTTTGTCTCCTTGATATAATGGGAAAAAATATTTAGCAAAAAAAATGTTTTATAAAATAAGACTGCTGAGCTCTATCTCCTTGTCATTTTAACAACTAATAACGATTAAGATTTATTTATATTATGCAATCCTTGAAGTCCAGTAGATGGCAGTGTCTTTACAGGAGTTTTAGCTGATAAATACTGCCATCTTATTACTTTACAGTACTTTCAAAAGTGTAAACACTTTTTACATATATTGCATGATTAATGTTAATATATGAGCATAATTCAGTACATAAATTAATCTCAAGACTGCATAATAAATCAAATACATTATGTAAAAGTATAAGAAACATAAAAAATACACTTAATAGTGTCTTAATATACTTACATATATTAATGTAGTGTCAAACGTGACTAGATTAAATATAGTTTTGAAATATTGTTTAAAAAATAAATAACAGGTGGTTCATTCCGCTGTGGCGACCCCAGATTAATAAGCGAAAAGAAAATGAATGAATGAATGAATGACTAAATATCATTAGTGGTCCCTGTATGCATCCCAGTGTGGGAAGACTTTTGTTCTTATATGACTATGTCTTGTAACACAATTTAAAATTACTCACCAGGTTCTTTTAATAATATTGTACTTTTGTCCATTGTAACCACTGCACTTTATACATTCTGGCTTTACATTTAGTAGGCCACCAGTGATCATTTGTAATATGCGTTTGTATTATTTTGTCATGAACCAGAAGAAAACTTGAATGAAAAAAATAATTAATAAATACCATTATTCCTGCATGCTTTACAAATATTATTATTATTAATTAACATTATCTTGTAACACAGCAACATGTAGCACAATTAGTCTAATGTTTGAATCCCTTTATATATATATATATATATATATATATATATATATATATATATATATATATATATATATATATATATATATATATATATATATATATATATATATATACACACACAGTTGCAATCAGAAATATTAAACCCCCTGAATTATTAGCCCCCTGTTTATTTTTTCCCCCAAATTTCTGTTTAACGGAGAAAAGATTTTTTCAAAACATTTCTAAACACAATAGTTTTAATAACTCATTTCTAACTACTGATTTATTTTTTCTTTGTCATGATGACAGTAAATAATATTTTACTTGATATTTTTCAAGACACTTCTATACAGCTTAAAGTGACATTTAAAGGCTTAACTAGGTTAATTAGGTTAACTAGGCAGGTTAGGGTAATTAGGCAAGTTATTGTATAATGATGGTTTGTTCTGTAGACTATCGAAAAAAAATTTAGCTTAAAGGGGCTAAAAATTTTAACCTTAAAATGGTTTTTAAAAAATTCAAAACTGCTTTTATTCTAGCCCAAATAAAACAAATAAGATTTTCAGATTATCATTATTACTGTGAAAATGGCCTTGCTCTGTTAAACATCATTTGGAAAATATTTAAAAAAGAAAAAAAAATCAAAAGGGGTTAAAAATTCTGATCGCAACTGTATATATATATATATATATATATATATATATATATATATATATATATATATATATATATATATATATATATATATATATATATATATATATATATATACGTATATATATATATATATATATATACACAGTTGAAGTCAGAATTATTAGCCCCCTTTGAATTTGTTTTTCTTTTTAAAATATTTCCCAAATGATGTTTAACAGAGCAAGGAAATTTTCACAGTATGTCTGATAATATTTTTTTCTTCTGGACAAAGTCTTTTTTGTTTTATTTCGGCTAGAATAAAAACAGTTTTTAAATAAAAAAAACATTTTAAGATATTTTTTTTTCAATAGTCTACAGAACAAACCATCATTATACAATAACTTGCCTAATTACCCTAACCTGCCTAGTTAACCTAATTAACCTAGTTAAGCCTTTAAATGTCACTTTAAGCTGTATAGAAGTGTCTTGAAAAATATCTTGTCAAATATTATTTACTGTCAAAAATCTTCACTTCGTTAAACAGAAATTGGGGAAAAAATAAACAGGGGGGCTAATAATTCTGACTTCAACTGTGTGTGTATATATATATATATATATATATATATATATATATATATATATATATATATATATATATATATATATATATATATATATATATAAAATTATTTCATGTGGTTTAACATGAAATTCAGTTGCGATGTTAGATAGAATATTGTGGTGTTTCTTGTTTTGTTAATTTCTACCTACCACATTGCAATTGAATTTCATGTTCGCAATATATATATATATATATATATATATATATATATATATATATATATATATATATATATATACATGTATGTATTATTCTTTTTTGTTTTTGATAAATTACTTTTTATTATTGTAAGTGTAAGTCTTGGAATCACTGAAGTCCAATTATGTGGAATCATCAGTTATATCTTTAGATGAACAAATGCATATGATAAAACATATTTTACATGTTCTTTAAAATGGTAAAGGATGGCGTAGACTTAAAAAAAAACCACTCCATTTAATGCAATTCATTTCGAGCTGTGTGTCCTTTTGTTTAAGACACAATAATTAGATGAGTGATGTCTACTGGAGGATGAATGGTGATGTTGTTTCAACATCAGGACTTTTCCCTGAGGCTGATTCTCAGCTTGCAATGACATTAGTCAAAGATGTTCTAGCTTACATTATATGGCCTCACACAAGTTTAGCGTGTGGTGTGACTCCAAAATGATGACATCACCAGTAGGAGGAAAATAAATGCCCCTTTCAAACATTGATAGTGTGGGGTTTATGAGTGTGTAGGCTCTGTGTTGCAAGAATACAAGCAGCCATTTACGGCTTTTTGAGGGTCTTAAAGCTTACTTCATTCCACCCCCAAAATGTCAATGTCTATGTTCATATAGTCCGTGCAAATCATTGTCGGCAACTGCCAGCAGAAATCAGATGTCTGGGCACAGTGTTTCTTTGTCTGGACATAAATAGACACATGAAAGATTGCTCTGAACAAACTTAAACTCATGACCAAAAGCATAACACATTCAACTGTGTGCTTGGATTGTATGAAGAAAAAATATATTTTCCAGGAACTTTATTTATTCATTCATTCATTCATTTTCTTTTTGGTTTAGACCCTTTATTAATCTGGGGTCGCCAGAGCGGAATGAACCACCAACTTATCCAGCATATGTTTTACGCAGCGGATGCCCTTCCAGCTGCAACCCATCACTGGGAAACTGGTGTAAAGTAACTAATTACAAATACTTAAATTACTGTAATTGAGTAGTTTTTCTCAGGAATTGTAATTTACTGAGTAGTTTTAAAAATGTGTACTTTTACTTTCCCTTGAGTACATTTTTTGTGCTTTATCTGTACTTTTACTCCACTACTTTCCTTCAACCTGCAGTAACTACTTTATTATTCTTGTCCATGGGGATTAGAAAAATCAGTCCTGAGATTCCTGTCCAATCAAATCGCACATACCGTAGAAGGTAAATCGCATCACAATGAACTACCTCAAGACGTGTGCACTTTATAATTGCAGCAAACTGTTTGAAAGTATTAAAAGTGTCCATGAAGATGTTAAAAATCTTTACGCGCATTGACCCAGAGACTGTTTAGAGCAGTGGTGGGCAAACTTTTTAGACCCGAGGGCCACATCAAGTTTTGCAAACCAAGTAAAGTGCCACATGTCAAATTCTTCAAAAAATACCTTTTATTTATAGTGGCAGTATGCATGAAATAATATGTAATATCGGACAGAATCATGTCACATTAATACAAAACCGATTATGTTAATAATAGTTATAATTAAGTCAAATTTACAAGTCAAATTAATTTGCATTGCTATTTATATTTACTTATTAATCATCATAAAACAATAAAGTATAGTAATACTATCAATAATAATAATGTAATAATTTTTACAGTGGAGAATAGAAAAGATATTGTTTGTTAATACGAGATTTTTTCTAACACATTAAAAATAATTCTTAAAGTTTACTATTCAGTCAAATGTACATTAATCTAATTTGCACTGCTTTTAGAATATACAGATCAATCATCATAAAACTTGATGAAACCACAAATCTTTGATAAAAGAACTTTTTAAAGTGGATGTATGCATGGAAAATATATTCTATGACAAAAATTAACACATTTAACCAGCAATTATTATACAATTTGAGTCAAATTCACAACAATCTTATTTGAGCTTGTATTAATATGCTCATATCAATCATAAAACTATGAGATAAAACGGAAGAAGAATCTGAGGGCGTACTCACACTATGTACAGTTGCATTAAAGATGAAAAAAAAAAAGAGAAGCGCATTTTGCGTGAAAGTGCATTTTAATATCAGAGAGTGTTCTAATTCTACTGGTTGCGCTAACTGTACCGCCTGCAATACTGCCACCAAATGGCGTTCACTTGTATTGCATCATTAATTTACTAGTTCTGAAACCAAACCACTCAGAAGCAGCATTTTAAAAACTCCCTCGCGGGCCGGATGAAAGTGTTCAGCGGGCCGCATCTGGCCCGCGGGCCGTAGTTTGCCCACCTCTGGTTTAGAGGCATGTCACTGATGAGAAGATGACGGATGTTTACTGTATGATGACTGAAATGGCCTCAAACACCCAGCAGGCACAGGACGTCAACATGATGTCTGATTGATGTTGAACCCTAACGTCATGGGGACTTTGGGGAAATGAAAATTTGGTTGACGTCAGAACTCAAAGTCAGGCCAACATCAATATCCAATGTCCAACCTACAACCAATCAAATATCAACGTCAATTGACGTCATTATTGGACATCATAATAACGTTGTCCTTAGATGCTGGCTTGACAATTGATTTTGGTTACCTGACATTACAACCTAAATCTAACCTAATATTAACGTCTCATGATGTTGTGTGCCTTCAGGGCAATAACTAAATGCACTACAGAATGTTACGTTTATGGCCCGTTTCCACTGAGTGGAACCGTACCACTTTTTCGGCACCCTTTCGAAAGGGTACCAAACACGAGAAAGGGTACCAAAAGGTGGAGCTACACGCGCAGCTGAATGCTGATTGGTTACAGAGATACGTCACGATCTCATGGAGCTAGCCAGAATGAAAACAAAGGAACAGCCATGTTTTTTAAGCCGAGACATTACATGAAAATACTCTATGCATATAATAACAAGCCATGGATGACCCGAGCATCAAACAAACCTTGTCGTTGTCTTGATGTACAGCCACAAAGCCAAGAAGAGCAAAATCTGCCGTGTCCTGTTGTTGTTTTACGAGTCCGTCCAAAAGTGCGAGTGGTTTTCGCTTTCTCCAGGGAGCTCGCGATCGCGTCTATATTTGACATAACGAACTTCTTGAGCTGATGATAATAACGTGTGTGTGATTATTGAAGTGTCTTCAACATCTGATCCATTCAGAAAGAAAAGGACAAACGCGAGAGTGAAGCCCGACAAAACACAGGAGCAAATTGTTTCAGCAACCTGAATCATGAACAAACTGCCATGTTTATAATCGCCTTTTGGACTATTATGAACTCGGAATGACAGAATTACTCTAACGGAGGCTACATGTGCTGCTAAAGATTACAGACACAGATGAGAGGTTTGCTCTGACCGGGCTATCTTGCGTGTTGTTTTTGAACTCAAATAAGGACTTAATGCATGCTGTGTGTAGTTTATCTGTAATTGGTAACATATCGGAGACTGTTAGGTCTGTACAGTATGTGTTCATATAAGTTGCATTTATTTATTTTTTTTCATAATTGCAGACGTTACAGTAGGCTATTTCGCACTGTCATTGATCTACAGTTATAATCAAATCATGTTCATAGAAAAGTTAGTAATAAACATTTATAAACAAGTATTTATGTGTATAAAGCATCTGTTTTGTGAAAAGAGCGTCTCATATGTGAAGGACCTGTACAGCTTTACTGTAGACATTTCCTCGAGCAAAAATGACGTCGACTTAAACTTTCTGTCGTACACCACGGCCACCAAAAGGGTACCCTTGGTAGTGGAAACGCAAGCCTGATAAAGGTGACCCGTACCGACCCGAACCGTACTGTACTCTACCACTCAGTGGAAACGAGCCATTACACACACATGCACAAATGACATGTAAACATATCAGCTTTTGACAGCATAATACTCACTACTATAAAAGGGCTACTTTTTACTCATACTTTGAGTAATATTTTCAACAGATACTTTTACTCTACTTGCACTACATTTTTTGGCAAGTAATGGTACTTTTACTTGAGTATGATTTTTCAGTACTCTTTCCACCACTGCTGGGAAACACCCATACACACTCATTCACACAAATAGACTACGTACAATTTTAGCTTACAAATTCACCTGTACCACATGTCTTTGGACTTGTAGGGGAAACCGGAGCACCCGGAGGAAACCGACACGAACACAGGGAGAACATGCAAACTCCACACAGAAATGCCAACTGACCCAGCCGAGGCTCGAACCAGTGACCTTCTTGCTGTGAGGCGACAGCACTACCTACTGCGCCACTGCGTCACCCAACTTTATTTAACGTTGTTAAAAGGTGTTAGCCTAGCAATACAAATAAAAAATATATATAGTTCCACTTCAGGATGTGGTTTAACATGAAACTCAGTTGCGATGTTAGATAGAATATTGTGGTGTTTATCGTTTTGTTAATTTCTACCTACCACATTGCAATTGAATTTCATGTTAAACCGCAAACTGTGGTGGAATTTGTGTTGTTAGGCTAGTTTGACTGTTATTTTATGCATCCCATTCCCGAATAACCATAACACATTGACATGAGTCTTTTAAAAGAGTGGGTCACACACTGTATAATATATTCTATTTTCCTACCCCTAAACACTTACAGTGTGTGTGAGTGTGTGCGCGAGTGCGCGTGCGTTTGCGTGTGTGTGTGTGGTTTAAAACGTCACACTACATTCATACAGATCCTCACCTTTGGGAATTTCTGTATTTTATTGCTATTATTTATTCATGACGTATTTTTATATTATACATTAGACTAACTGCGCTAGACTATTGTTATTTTTGAAATTCAATAACATTATGGATGACTCTCCCGTTGATAAGCAACACACACACACACACACACACAGAGAGAGAGAGAGCTGTTAAAGGCAACAGATGGCTACTTTGTCTGATTGACTATAATCATTAATCATTCATCCCTTGGCACTCATGCATTATCTCGAGTCTCCACGTTTTCAGGGTGGCAACGGAGGCAACGTTCTCTCAACTTGCAATCTGATTGGTTGGCCACCACGCTCGTCTGTCCCCCATCCGTCGGAAGTACGTTCTCGTCCTGCGTCTCCCTACAGTCTCAACCCGCCCGCGAGCGCGCATTATCGGCCTCTTCTTCACGCCTTTGCTCGACTTGTCAAGCAGGAGTACTGGCTCGGTGGACCGGAGATTGGCGTTGGATTATGCTGCTTTTCCATCCGAGAAGAATGACGCGAGATTCAGCCGTTCGCCTGCTTTATAAAAGCCAACCTCGGGAACGAGCACTTCTGCCCCGTCGCTCGTGTTTTATTCGCCAGGACTGAGCGTATGCGGGACAGTAGGGAGTACAACAGCTTTAACAGCCTTCTTTTGTAGACAAAAGACGGCTGCGAAGTAATATACACCAATAAAAAAGGTAAGTAAGCCCGATTTACCAGAAGACATCGTTCTCTGGAATGCAATGCACCACGGTCTGCTCTTTTTAACACGCCTAGTTTCTTGCTTCTTTATGTGTGATTTCATGTAACGGAACGCGAGTGATGTCACCGCTGGTTTAGCATGTTTCTCCTCTACCAATGTTACAATGTAACATTCCAACATCCTCCCGTGTGTCTCTCCCGTGCGCGCGCGCCCGCTCGCTCGCTCATTTCGCTCCACGTTGCTCGGCTCACTCACTCGAAACCTGACTATCAATTCCCCAAACACTGGTGATGGCAAACGTTAGACCCTTTTGTGAAAGCTGTTTTGGAGCTGAATGTGTCACTAGACTTGATTAATTTAGCAGCATAAATACAGTATCTGCTGACATTTACATACATTTTAACATGAATACGCAGAGTTTAGTGAATCTACATTCGAGCTTTCAGATGGTTCAAGTTTCTTATCTTTCTCAGCAGCAGTTTGTAGCTAACTGATATCACTTGGGTCGTAGTAATGAGGTAAAGTCGGTTTTATATTCACACATTCGTTCAGTGACAACTTATGACACACTCCCTATATTGTTGACCATGGCACTTTGAATATTTGACTGAAATCACATGTAAATAGTTTGACTTCAAAACAAAATTAGTACTATTCAATTGGTTGTGAACAATGTTGTACTTTGATATTCGCCGGATGCTAATATAATTTCACTATAAAGTATTTGCAAAGAATACTTTTTTGAAGTTATATTATTAAGTAGGAAGTCCGAATGTGTGAATATAAAACCAACTTTACCTCAATGGTCGTAGTTATGTACTGTAGTTATAACGAGTCCACCATCAAAATGTTAGGTATGTTAAAGTATTAGCATCTTTATTTGTTTATCATTTCTTTAACCTTTTTATAAGCAGTCACATTAAGTTGTCTAAATGATAGTATATTATGTTTTAAAGAACACATTTCACATGTAATCCCCTTAAACGTTCGGAAGACTTAAAAACATTTCTTCTGCCTAATTCCATGGCATTCATCAGTTGTTAAAAACATTAATTTGTTTGTAAGCTCACTTCTCAGGGATTGGCGTCGCTGTACACCGATTCAAGTCTTTGTCTCTGAAAGTAATGGTCCACAAATTACTATTCTTTACTTGTTTTCTCTTTCCTTTTTCCCGAAAATGCACTTCCGCCCCTTAATGTTGTCCAAACGCCAGGCCACTCATCTGGACCCCATGAGATTGGGCGTGTCGAACTGAGAAATTGCAGAGGATATTTTCTGGGTTTAATATGGGCTTCTTAACAGTAGTAGGGGAGTAGTAGTTTTGGTTTTGGCCAAATAATGAACAAAGTAACGGGGTTAGACAAACCATTTGTATTTTACCAACAACACACAAGCCTCTACTACAAATGAGCACTGGTTGTATGATCACTGAACTTGTGGTTTCTGTGCAGTATTGCCAAAAATGCCAGGAGTATAAATGTTACATTGAGGTAAAGTTGGTTTTATATTCGGATATTCAGACATTATCCTTAATAACATAATTTTAGAAAAGTATTCTTTGCAGATTCTAATGAGGAAATCATATAAGCAGCCAATGACTATCAAAGTACAACATTGTTCACAGTCAATTAGATAGTGTTAATGTTGTTTTGAAGTCATACTTGCATGCTAATTCCGATGGATTATTCAAAGTAACATGATAAACAATTTTGAGACTTCTAATTGAACGAATGTGCGAATATAAAACCAACTTTACCTCTATAAATGTTACTATTTACCCCACCTGTTCATAGGGCAAGTTGTAACAGACAGAGAGTTAGTTGTAACATGCTTAAAAAGGTAGATTTTTACACAATTAATTTAAATCCAGTTTACTTTAAATAGTAGCTATATTTCCTCAGTACTTAACTCAATTTATTTTTTATTCTACATAGCACAGTATGTTTTATTTATTTATTTATTGGATAAACGCATTTGGATTTATTTGCATTATTATCCATTATTATATAATGTATTTATTTACATTATTAGCAATAAAATATTTTTTTTGACTATTAAAAAATATTTTCTATTAAAAAACATTTTATTTAAAAAGTTTTTAACGTTACACTCAAAATTCAACAATTATTAATTAATTCCTTACATTTATATAGCGATTTTCTGGGCACTCAAAGCGCTTTACACATAGGGAGGGGGATCTCCTCATTCACCACCAGTGTGCAGCATCCACCTGGATGACACGACGGCAGCCATTTTGTGCCAGACCACACACTGGAGAGGAGAGTGATTAAGCCAATTATGATATGGGGATGGTTAGGAGGCCATGATGGACAGAGGCCAGATTTGGCCAGGGTGCCGGGGTTAAACCCCTACTCTTTTTCGAAAGACATCCTGGGACAGATGATGGGACCTCGGTTTAACGTGTGTAACGGCTCTCACTGAGCAGTATAGAGTCCCCGTCACTATACTGGGGCATTAGGACCCACACAGACCGCAGTTTGGGTGCCCCCTGCTGGCCTCACTAACACCACTAACCTAGCTTTCCCATGTGGTCTCCCATCCAGGTACTGACCGGGCGCAGCCCTGCTTAGCTTCAGTGGGCGACCATGTGAGAGTTGCAGAGAGCTAGCTGCCAGCTATAGAGAGCTAGCTGCCGGCTATAGAGAGCTAGCTGCCGGCTAGCAGTCACTGTGTGTTTTTTCACATCTTTCAAAATGGTTCCATCTTTTAGCCTATATAAGACGGTAATCACAACAATATAAGATTTTACTTACATATTTTTACAGATTTAAAAAAAAAAAAAAAAAAATTGACTATAATAAAAATACTTTTATGCTGCAAAAAATGGTTTCTGCTGTGTTTCTCATCC
Source organism: Danio kyathit (assembly GCA_903798195.1). Lineage (NCBI taxonomy): Eukaryota > Metazoa > Chordata > Actinopteri > Cypriniformes > Danionidae > Danio > Danio kyathit. The sequence goes on from LR812531.1 coordinate 11,727,942, forward strand.
AAATATTGGCAAACTTTTTCAATAATTGGCAGGAAGACGTCTGCCGACACTGTGGTGAATATCTTGGAGGCATGCCATGGTTAACCCTAAGCAAATACCTTAAAACTCTGTGTTACATTTTACCCCATGTTACTTTGTGCCCCACGCTCCCCTAATCTAACTTTATCTGTCGATTTATTTGCGTTAGGGTTATGGATATTCTTGTAGCTGATTTACTGTATCTTGTGTATTTCAAAATGAAATTATTTATTTAATAAAATTAATCTGTAGGTAATGACTTCCCTTTTTTCAATTTAGATTAATTGTATATTTGGGTATGTCCCCTTGAAGATTAACACTGTCAATTGTTATTTTTTAGGACTCTACAGCAAATATGGCATTCATTGAAATACAGTTAGATTATATTTATTTATCCAAGATGTTTACATTCAGTGGACATTTTCTTGTGCTGTGTTAAGGCAGGTCAGTGCCAACATTTCTACTTTAAATATTCTGCTCTGAGTTTGTAAAATCCTTTTTTTTTTTTTTTTGCATTGTGCAATGTCTGTAGTTTAACACCCCCTTATCCCAGTCATACTTCTTGCACACATGCTTCCTCTTTCTTCCCACACATTACAGTGCATTCAGGTCACTCATGTACTATTTTCAGAATAGCATTTTCATAGAATAGATAATCAATACAGTCTTATTTTAGGTCACGTCTTTGCAATGCTTCGCATCCTTTTTTAGATCTGATCAGAGAGAAGCCCATTTAATGAGACACAGGGGTAGATGAGCTGGCGAGCTCATAACACTTATTCGCGCTGGCACTTCATCCATGCACTCATGACCCACACACACACCACCAAATTAAAGTGCCTTTATGTAGGAGAGCTACATCAGAGGAGTTTTATGTCCAAAACCGCTAGTCTGATAATGACATGTGCTTGAGCTCTGACCTTGTTTGTTTTGAGGAACTCTCATTCTTTTCTGCATTTTCTCATTTAAGTTAGAGCAGAATCAGGGCAGTTTCTAAGCAAAGACAGACTGTCCCTATTTGACAATCTAATTAGGAGTCTAAGAGAACTTCCAAACGTTTTGCGTAGTCACATAATATTATCAAAACTGATTATGCTTCATCTCCGCTCTCATTTGTTAGCAGAAATATGGGAGATTATTTATGTAAAGATGAAGCACTCATCTTTATCATTCTGTTTTGGTGTTCTTAAAGCAGTAGCATCTAATGTCATGTTTATTTGAACAGATCACATAAAAAATATAACCACCATCTTATTTTAGTTTAGTGCTGCAAGAAAAAATGAACATTGCGACTAGGGCTGCACAATATATGGTTTCAGCATCGATACACCCGATTTGAATGTTATCATTCGATTGAATAGGCATTATCAGTGGATATCAGCTGATAGATCTGGGCCAGTAGGGGCCTTCTGTGCCTACTAGTAGGCTCAAAAGGTGTTATCATCCATCCACATGGTTAATCAGATATAATAATAGAGAAGACTCCAGATCCAGATCTGTTTTACATTACTGTGACGGTTGGGTTTAGAGTTGGGTTAGGGGTAGATGCTAATAAAATACAATAAATGGAAAATGTAATAAATAATATAAGTAACTTGTTAACTTCCGGCCACAGCTGTATGTGATCTATAGCTGATTAACCATGTGGATGGATGATTACAGCCTTCTGAGCCTACTAGTAGGCACAGAAGGCCCGTACTGGCCCATATCTACACTGTAAAACCCAACAGTCAACTTTATCTACTGAAATGAGTGTAGTTAACTCAAAATGTACTGAAAGTTAATTCTACCCATTTGAAAAGAGTTTTGAACTCAGTGTTGAAGGTAATGAGTTAGTTAAATACCTCATTACTTCAACTTAAATGGAGCAAGTTCACAGTACTCATATAAATTAGTTTTTTTAACTCAAATGGTTTGTAGCAATCGGTTTCCTCAAATGGTTTGAGTTGCCTTAACTTATTGGGTTTTACAGTACTTAGTTGGCTTGAGTTCTCTTCATTTATCGGGTTTTACTGTGCTCAGATTGCTTCGTTTACTCAAATAGATTAAGTTCAGAGTACTCATTAGGATTAGTTTTTGAACTCAAATGGTTTGTTGCAATCAGTTTCCCATAAATGGTTTGAGTTACCTTAACTTTTTGGGTTTTTCAGTGTACCAGCTGATAACCACTGAAAACATTCTAATCGGCTGATCAATATTGCAATGTGATCATTCGTAATAGTCACATCGCAGGATATATGCAATGTTGAATTTGTGTTATAATTTGTCATTTGCATGTGTTTTTGATGCCTGTGATTGTATAATGATTTTAAAAGCATTCAGGTATAAGAAATTGTACCATTTGTAACCTTAACTATGATTCATTTTATTGAATTATTTTTATTTTTATAATTTAGTTACTGTACTTGAATACCCAGGACTCGGGAAACGATAAAACACTTTATTTCAATTGTATCTTTTCCTTGATTACGTTTATAGATTGTTATGCAGGAATATACTCACAACACATGCAAATACAGAAATGCACTGCAAATAGCACAGAAATCAATGAAAATGTGTCGGGGGACCCCAAAAAGTTTATAGATTATTTATTAGATTTTGTGGAGATGCATTCCCACGCCAGAATCATCCCAATCGATCCAACATTGTAAACATTTTTCCAAATAGAGATATTAAGTAATCTGGTGAGATTGTATTCATATCGCTATATTTAGCGATTTATAATTAGGTTAACTAGGCAGGTTAGGGTAATTAGGCAAGTTATTGTATAACAGTGTATATTGTATAACAATAATAATTTTGACCTTAAAATGGCTTTTAAAAAATTAAAAACTGCTTTTATTCTAGCTGAAATAAAACAAATAAGACTTTCTCCAGAAGAAAAAAACATCAGACATACTCTGAAAATGTCTTTGCTCTGTTAAACATAATTTATGAAATATTTAAAAAACAAAAAAAAAATTCAAAGGGGGGCTAATAATTCATCTGTGTGTGTGTATGTGTATGTGTATGTATATATATATATATATATATATATATATATATATATATATATATATATATATATTATATATATATATATATATATATATATATATATATAGTCTACAGAACAAACCATCATTATACAATAACTTGCCTAATTACCCTAACCTTGTTAACATAATTAACCTAGTTAAGCCTTTAAATGTCACTTTAAGCTGTATAGAAGTGTCTTGAAAAATATCTAGTAAAATATTATTTACTGTCAACATGGCAAAGATAAAATAAATCAGTTATTAGAAATTAGTTATTAAAACGATTATGTTTAGAAATGTGTTGAAAAAATCTTCTCTCCGTTAAACAGAAATTGGGGAAAAAAATAAACTGGGGGGCTAATAATTCTGATTTTAACTATATAGTTAATATATATTGCGATATAAATACAATCTCACCAGATGACTTAATATTATATCGATATTCATATATATTCATATATATATATATATATATATATATTGTTTTTATGTGATATACGTTGCAATTTGAATGTAATTTCACAAAATAATTAGTACCACTTTACTTGAAATGAGAGTTGTTCATAAGACAGTCATGGAACTTTTATAATCATGACATGACACGTCATGAATGTGAATGACATTTTGCATGCTTATGATAACTGTTATTAAGTGTAATTTGCTCCGTTATGTCATGCAAAGATGACATTGTTTGTTATGACAACTTGTCATAAACAAATACATCACATCCAGTCTTTATATTTGTCATGACAGCTTGACATTACCAAGACAATGTAACTTTTCATAAATCTGTCATAAACATGATTGTCATGATGCCGTTGTAGTTGTCATGAATATTTTTTCTGATAACTTTTTATCATAATTGTAATTACGATTGCAAAAATAATACAATAGATTTTTTAGATCATCATTAATATTTAACATTAACAATATAACTGAACGACTGTTCAGTTATTCCATATTTATAATGGCTTAATGTCAATCATGTTTATGACAGATTTATAACGTGTTTTGTTGTCTTGGTAATGTCAAGTTGTCATGCGAGACAAAAAACAGGTTGTGACGTACTTGTTTATGTCAAGTTGTCATATAAACAATGTCATCTTTGCATTTAAAATGTCATACATTCATTTATTCATTTTCTTTTCGGCTTAGTCCCTTAATTAATCTTGGGTCGCCACAGCGGAATGAACCACCAACTCATCCAGCATATGTTTTACACAGCGGATGCCCTTCCAGCTGCAACCCATCACTGGGAAAATTTAAATTGTCATAACTGAGCAAATGTCACTTAATAAACATGCATAAAATCTCATGTACATTCATGATGTGTCATGTGATGATTATAAAGGTTTCATTAAAGTCTTATGAACACCATTTCAAGTAAAATGTTACTGATAACTTGTATAACTATTTGCGAAGAATTCCTAATTTTACACGCATAGATTGTATCTGCATAAAATATAATAAGAAAATTACAAGCATAAATTCAATAGAACAAAGATACAAATGAAATAAACTGTGTTTTAGAGTTTTCTAGAGAATCTAACAGTTGATAATTTAAATTTAACAGTAGATAAATTAAATTAACAATAAATTAAACTATAAATAAATTAACAATAAATTAAATTACCAACAAATTGGTTATAAATTAAACAATAAATAAATTAACAATAAAGTAAATCACCAACTGTAAAATACCAATGTATACATTAGTCAACATTTGGATCAAAACCTTTTAGGGATGATAAATACTATTTTTAAAGTTATCGTTATCGGTCCGATATCAAAATTAGGCCGATATCTTTAAGCCGATAGATTATGTAATTGTACAGAACTGCCTGCCTCCTGCATGTGTGGGTCAAACATGTTCAGACTTGTCCAGTGCACTATAACAGAGCTTTCCTCACATTATTTATTCCTTAAAAGTCCGCCCTTTCTTTGTGTGGTATTGCTGTGCGTTAATTACTCAGTAATCAGCCATATTCCTTATCATTTTGGTTTAATTCTCAGGAAAAATATTACATGTGTAAAAATAATACCAGCGATGCACACATGCTACGCAACTTGTTGGGTTGTTTGTAATCTAATATAGTTATTTGTTATTATCAATGTGTTGTTGATGTCAAATTGTATCATCAGATAATCATCATAAATCTTTTGTCGATCATTTTTCCCGCAATTGACAGCAAGAATGAACGTAGAAGCGCTGTCTGATTGAGAAGCAGCATCTACATGTGTTCAAAAGAATCTAAAACGCCAAATGGGATGAATTTATACCACATTTTCTTAAGCAATACTATATGTATTTAGGCCTGTCACAATAAGGAATTTTTGGTGTACGATATATTGTCACAAAAATTGTTGCGATATTATTGTCATTTTGAGATCATTTTATGCCACTGATTACATAATAATTATATAACAGCATAATAATGCAAACAGCCATAAAATACTTCTTCCTAAGGTTATTTAGATTCTATAATTTGATGTTAAAAAGGTAAATGTCCTATTATATGAACTATTAAATGTCCTATTAGGTAAATGCCCATTTATAAACTTCAGTGTAAAATGGCTTTAACGTTATTTGTGAATTTGTAAATATATATTGCAATGGCAAAAATTATTGAGGTCATCTCCAAGTATTTCCAGATAAGTCGATATATTGATTATTGTGACAGGCCTATCTGTATAGCTTTTTTGCTTGTACGGTGACTTTGAACTGTCAAAAACCTCTCAAACTGCATTTTTAGACATTACATATTTGTACACTGCTGTACATAACACGTTTTAATTAAGAACATATGAGCTGGTTTCAGGTCTTAGTTCTTTCATTTTCATTTTATTTAAAATATATTTATTTTACTTTTTTGTTAATTAAATCCCATTTCATTATTTAATAAATTATTTATATGCAACAGTCAAGTTGCATGTTAATTTGCTATGTGAAGAAAAGGAAATAATTTATTTTTGGCATGCTGATTTATGGGAAATCCTGAATATAGGTCTATATAATCACCTTGCAGTTGTGAAATTGTTGCTTTTTTTGCTTTGAGTATAGGCTATTCAGTTCATAATATCAGTTCAAACTTTTATGAAGTTTTTAAAATAGTTGTTTACTGTATAAAAATATATATTATAAATATTTATATTTATCTGCTGATATATTGGCTATCGGCCTCCAAGTCTTAACTGTACATACACACCGAAAGCAGTGAGAATAACAAAGGTCGCTCTGGCCGCCCTGGCGACAACGCTGTCTGCCTTCAGCTCCGGTGGCGAGAGCGTCAAAATTCGCTACATTGATCTCGTATTTAAAAAAGCCGTTGCAGCATATCAGCAAATCAGTTACATTCCCGCATAAAACATGCTTTCTAACGTGAAGATGTTGCACACTTATTATCAAATTCACTTAAATATAAAAAGATCTAGTTGCATGTGGTGTGGCTTTGCTCCACTTAATTATCCAATGTGTCCATATGTCTGAAATATTCTGAAGCAGCAATACTGTTTTGTATTGTCGCATGAGATTTCCGCTTTTTAAAAAAAAATATAGATAAATATATCATTAATGCACATCAGTAACTCGCCAGTAATTTTTTTTAATGTATGTTCCTGTAAGAAAAACATTGCAAATAATTAGAAATCCAGCGACCACAATAATCAAACCCTTGCGAACAACTGTGGTCTGAACCAAAGTTCACAGTGACTGTGTTCTCTGGACTCCTTTTAAGCGGTGGACTTCTACATTCCGATTGCTTACCGCTGAACCGCATCACGGCTTATTACCATAAAGTTGACTTGATTTCAGCTCTCCTCGACGACCACAACGGCGAAGACGCCCGCGCTGCTCCACGCTGCTTATCGCCGCCGTCTCCCATTTGACGCTCTCGTCGCTTTCGGTGTGAACGTACAGTAAGAGTTATCGGTTCTCGATATCAGCCAAAAAATACATATCAGTGCATCCCTAAAACTTTCCATTCTTTTTTTTGGAAAATGTTCAAATGCTGACAACTGTAGTCTTTATATAAATAACACAGTCATAGACCTCACATTATAGACTTCACATTATTAGGGGAAACTTTCCATTTAAACTGGTCAATTATAATATTAGTTGGACATTGTAGATCCTGCGATATGACTATTGCAAATTCTCACATTGCACATATCATTGTTGAAACAATATATTGTTCAGCCCTCCATTTAGTCTCTGTGTCATTACAACCTTTTTGTTTATTTTTCTTTTTTCTTTTCTAAAACTCAAAGCTGTTCATCTAAACAAATTTTATATTGGTACTTTAACATCTTTTTTGGTTGCACTGAAGTTTGTCCATGTTTTTCCATATGAAATCGATTCGGACCTAGTCAGAATTCGCAATCAAATATCCACATTCTATCACAAATAGCATTTTTATTTTGGTTGTACATTTTTTTATTCTGAGGCCTTAACATTCTGGCTAATCTCCTTTGTTTCATGAAAAATAAAATTCAGATAGTTTTTGTCAAAAAAGACATGTTTAGAAAGGTTAAACGGACATCAGAAGCATTTGGAGTGAATGTAGTATCTGTGCATTCATTCTTGAAAGCTAGATTTTTTTTAAGTGATTTGCATAGACAAGGGAAATAATTGTGCCAACTCCAATGGAAAAACATCAAGGCTGCATCTGATAATAGATGTATCTGGAGGCTAAAAGGGTAGAGTTAGACAAAAGAAGTATGTGAAATAGGAATTTGTCACTTTGTATATTAATCTGCAGGTGCATTTTATTTATTTATTTATTTTTGGCTGTGATCATAAAATCTTTATAATTGTTGGTGTAGTGAAACTGGATTATTGGACAGCTTTTTAAAATTCATGTCTTGTATTACTATCTGCACATCATCCCACTGCTCTTCGCTGGCATGTCATTTAGTGTTTTACATGGGCTTAACCTGCCTTGTCAAATATTAATTTGGGAATGTTGGTATTTTTCTTTTAATTCCACAAAGGGATGTATTGTTTGAAGTCACTCACTTTTGGAATAGGAAATAGCATCACCTCTTGATTTTGGAAACAACACAAGATTCCACACTGACTACAAGTCATGTACTTTAAAACAACATTTGCATTGGTTCATTCATAGTGTTATTTAGTCTTTCAAAAGTTGCTTGGGAGCCAATTTATATCTTTAAATCATTATATTTTTGATTCAAGTAAAAGTATTTCAGCTAAATACTGTACTGCCGTGCATTAAAAATGTACATGGACATTTTGCAAACTTGAAAACCCATTTTTGGTGTGCACTGCAAATGTGATTGAAGAGAATGTTTGCGACATGTTAATTGTTTGATATGCCTCTTGACTGCCTAGAACTTTTAGAACTCCAGTTCACCCAAATATGAACATTTAGTCATCATTTACTCACCTTTACTTGCTACATACTAGAGCTGCACAATTCTGGCTAAAATCATAATCACGATTTATTTATTTATTTATTTTTGCTTAGATCACGATTTTCTCACAATTCTATAGATGTAAAATAAGGATTAATATGAGTAGGCCATTATTATAGTTATTTCTCAAACATAATGGTAAAAGAACAATAATAATATTATATATAGGTCTACTGTTGGTTAAAAATGCTAAATTTTGAATAGCTTTTGAATGGTGGACTTGAACAGACTTTAAATACGTCCTGGTCATTAATGCACAGTAAAGTGACGACATCAAAATACAACTATTCATAATTTTGAAGTTGAATTATTATGTTACAATCTGTCATTGACAACATTATTACACCATTTTTTTCTACTGGTAAAATGAGACATTTGTCATCAGATTCCCTCTTGCATTATATTTAACATTATATAGGCTAGAGTAGTTATACTCGTACTGTTAAACATTTATTCTCATTCACAACACTCTGTGTTCGCTATGAAAGAAAAACATATTAAATGCTTGTCCTAATCTTAACTCTATGGTCATTTAAATGATGTGCGCGCTTTTGGTTTCATTTTCATTGCTAAGTGCGGTTCATACTTCCCGCGCGGCTCCCAAACGATCGCTCTGTACCACAAACTGAATGTTATTTACAACTTTTTTTCCTGTTATTTATTCACAGCCTATGCAGGTTCTGTTCACTAAAGTAGACATCATTCACAGGGGCGCGCCCGCCCTCTCTGTGGTAACAGCTCACGGTCAGCTCACGTCACGTGTGTTTTTTTTGGCCGCAAATACATCATTACATGAAGACAGAAATGACATTTCTGGGTGAATTACAACTTATACATACAGTTTGTGACTCTTTCAACACCTTTTTAACTTGATCTTTTTTCGATTAATCGTGCAGCTCTACTACATACCAGTTTGAGTTCTTTTGTTCTGTTTAACTCAAAACATGATGTATGGAAGAATGTTGGAAACCTGTAACCTTTGACCTCCGTAGTAGGAAAAACAAATCCTACAGATGCCAGTTGTTACAAGTTTCCAACATTCTACAATAAATCTTATTCAAAAACTTCAACAGAACAACAATTTGGGGTAAATTGTTCCTTTTAATGGGCTACACAGTGGCTCAGTGTTTAGCACTGTTGCCTCACAGCAAGAAGGTTGCTGGTTGGACTTTGACTTTGTTGAGTTTGCATGTTCTCCCCATGTTGACGTGGGTTTCCTCCGGGTGCTCCGGTTTCCTCCACAGTCCAAAGACATGCGGTATAGGTGAATTGAATAATCTAAATTGGCCGTAGTGTATGTGTGCGAATGAGTGTGTATGAAAGTTTCCCAGTAATGGGTTGCAGCTGGATGGGCATCCACTGTGTAAACCATATGCTGTAGTGGTGTAACGGATCACAAATCACGGATCAAACTATAGTTTTTAGTCACAAATCAGACCTTATTTCCGATCAGCAAAAAAGGGAAGAGCCAAATGTCATTTGCTTTCCATTTATGCAATAATATTACTGCAAAACCATTGGTTTTAACAAACAGAACATAGAACCTGTAATTTTAATAAAAATAAAAATCAAGAACCAGCTGAAAAAAAGGAAAATATTCAGTACGAAAAATGATCTTTTCTACTGTTGCTGGCAATGCTAAATGTAGAAATCTAACATCTTGTACAACATATCATATTTATTTTTAATTAATTATTCAAAAATTCACACATAAAACTTCATGTTTCATTATTGAAAACCTATTCAGTGACATAATTTTGATGGTTGTTTGTTGGCACCCGTTGGTTATACAATGTCATTTCTACAACATTCACCAGTGTCAAGTTCCATTAAGCTGTGATTTTAATCTTTACCAAAATTACCATAAACATCAGTGATCATATCTGAACTATAAACTGTTATCCCTGTACTTCTGTGTTATTTAATTGTTTGTAACCAGTGGTGGAAAGAGTACTGAAAAATCATACTTAAGGAAAAGTACCATTACTTGCCTAAAAATGTAGTGCAAGTAGAGTAAAATTTTCTGTTGTAAATATTACTCAAAATATGAGCAAAAAGTAGCCTTTTCAAAAGTACTCAAGAGTAGTGAGTATTACGCTGTAGAAAGCGGATGCATTTACATTTAATTTATGGATGTGTGTAGACGTAACATTTTGTAGTGCATTTAGTCATTGCTCAGCAGGCACACAATGCCATAAGATTAGCTTAGGTTTAGGTTGAGATGTCAGGTGAGCAAAATTCAATGTCTAGCCAGAGTCTAAGGACAACATTATTTTGATGTCCAATAACGTCGTCAAATGACGTTGATTTTTGGTTGATTTTAGGTTGTGTTAGAAAGTGTCAAATCCAACAAGTCAACATCTTAAACCAACATCATATTGACGTCAAATACTGACATTTATTCATCAGGTATGGCAACTAAAATTCAACATCTGATAGACGTCATAGTGGTAACGTCCACACAAGGTCAAGCTATAACATCATTAGACGTTGATTTTTAGGTTGGAAGTTTTCTAATCCCCATAGACAAAGAAAAAATTAAGAAGTTTAAGCAGGTTTAAGGAAAGTAGGGGAGTAAAAGTACAGATACTGCACTAAAAATGTACTCAAGGGAAAGTAAAAGTACACATTTTTAAAACTACTTGGTAAATTACTATTCCTGAGAAAAACTACTCAATTACAGGAGTATTTGTAATTTGTTACTTTACACCACTGTTTGTAACTAACTGAAAAATGTAAAAACTAAATCTCTCTCGATCAAACACAGATGTAAATGCAGCGCTTCAAAGTATTAATAAATATACGCAAATCATTATTATTTATCATTTATGTAGCGCGGGTTTAAATTAAGATCACAATGTTTTAATGTTTAATTGTGCAGCTTTACACTGAATGCATTAATGCAGGCTAAACAAACAGTGACAGAAAACACCTTTAATCTATAGCCTAAAAAAGCATTTAGGTCCCACCACAACTTTTTTTTTCTGTCATCATTATATTTAACAGGGAAACCTAAATGCTTTCATGCACATGATTTGAATGATGTGGGACATGAAAAGGGACATGGGCCCCCTCGCCGTCCCAAATTCTGGCAACCACACACCTTAATTTAAAGTTTCAGTTCTACTTCTGTTTGAGAATGCCACTGAATACTTTGGAAAAGGTTGAATTTGAACTCAACAAAAGGTATAACAATGTATTTTGTTTCTAGATGTTTTTCTTTTTTCCGTGAATTTTGTGTAGATATTGCTCACATTAATTAATACTGTTTTTAATTTAAGACTGCTGTTTTAGAACTTATTACATACTTTTTCACTTGATAATATGACAGACATTTTTTTTTAGAATTTAATATTCATATAGTTGTTAACTGGATTGTGGAAAATACTATATTCAGTTTCTCGAATGTATCTATTTTGTGTTTTAGAAAAGGCCTGCACAATGTTTGTGAACATTAAAAGTTCTCAAGTCTCTTTGGCTAAGCAGCAGCCATAGTGTGAAACAGTACTGTTGATTTGGAAGTTATCAGATACAGTACAGTATATAATAATCACAGCAAAAGTCTTAAAGGGCCACGAAACCCCCCTGTCTCAGCAGGGTGTTTTCACACCTCTAGTTTGGAAAAAGTCAGGAAAGTGGGCATGTCCAGCTCTGTTTAGGTGGGAGTGTCGGGGGAGGGAATAAGGGAAGGATTTGCAAATATGGGAGTTTCCGTTTGGGCACACAGATGCAGGGGAGAAAGTGTCTTGACTGTGTTCATATGGACATCAGTAATCGAATTACTTGCCAAATTATTCATTTGTCGACTTTAACTGCAGTGTGGCACTTTCACTTTTTATTCAGGAACATTTCCTGTATGTCGCCCGTGACAAACGAGATATTGAAAGGGAGGAACTGCTGGAGAGTGGAGTTTTAATGGAGTGTTTGAAACCACACGGCGAATGGGAGAAAAAAATCCTCCACATTTCTCGGTAATTTACAGCAGATCTTTCAGTCTATAATATTGCAGTGATATTAACATACTGTAAACTTAGTAACTAAATCATTTTGACTAAGGTATGTCTTTAAACCAGAGGTGTAAAGAGTACCTGAAAACCATACTTGAGTAAAAGTACAGATACCTTACTGTAAAAATTACTCCATTACAAGTTACAAGTCACCAATTCCAATAAGACTTGAGTAAAAGTATTAAAGTATTCGATTTTAAAAGAACTTAAGTATTTTACTCATACTGAATGTAGGCTCAAAGAACGCCAAGAAAGGTTTAATTTTCCTAATTAATAAATTAAATTTAACACCTTAATGTTATAAAATGGCAGAACAAAATATATTTAAAAAATAGAACAAAAAGTCTCAAACTCAAATGTTCAAAAAAGGCACAAACAATTTATCAAAAAAAAGAAAAAAGTAGTAAAACGTAGTAAAAAAAATCAGAGCTGACTTTGATGTGATTCATCTCTCAGTATCAGAGGGGGGCAATATTTTTATTTTGAGTAGTTTTTCAATTGATTAATTATGTTTTCTCTGTATTAAAATTAAACAAAGAGGAGCACTGTTATTTTTCAACTTAGTAAACTACATATAAATTCAAGCTTCGGCTTCATCACTGGCTGCAGCCGTGTTGCTAATTAAACACCTGGTATTAGGCAAGCTGCTAATTCACATTCACATGATTTAGCTCATAAACAGCATACAGTACCTTCAGCACCCTGCAGATGGCGATATCGCCTCATCCACCCAACAAATTAGCTGTGGTAGATAAAGATGCCGACTTGTCGTGCACAATCACAATGTAATGAGTAACGCTAAGCATCCGTTCAAATGTAGTGGAGTAAAAAGTACATATATTCAATCAAAAATGTAGTCAAGTAAAGAGTAAAAGTTGCTTATATTTTTGATACTCAGTACAAGTACAAAGTAGCCAAAAAAATACTTAAGTAAAGTAACGAAGTCTATTTACTCAAGTACTTTACACCACTGCTTTAAACACTGAAAGAGCACTGCTGACGATACGAAGTAACTTTGCCATCTGAATGAACAAACAAAGGGCACTGCTCTCACACACACTTACCAAATCTGTAGAGACAGGACAATCAAACTGGAACTGTGTCTTTTTTTTTTAAAAGGAGACGAGCGGCAAATCCGAATTTCATCATTTCCAGATGAGAAAAGCTCTCGGATAAAAATGTTCCTTACAAACGCATTTCTGTCGCGTGCACTGTAATCCACACATGAGTCCAGCTGCGCTCTCATAGTGGGAAATGAAAACAAAACTTTCGTTGCAGCACACTAATAAATGCAGCACACTAATAAATGCAGCACACTAATAAATGCAACACTGACGACCCATGTCTCCAAATTCTTGTTCTTTCACTTGTTTTGGCAACACAACGTGGCGTCTCTCTGTCGTCTGAACACTGTAACAGGTAAAAGAGTCTCCGAAGCTATCATGCATATTAATGAAGTTGCGCCGCATACACAATAGAGCGCGCTGATTGGTTTGAACAAAGTCTTTCTCATGAATTAATGCCGCACCCTCAGAGACGTCACAATGCACTCGCAGGTACAGACATCCACTCTCCACGCTGGACTACGCGCAAGTATCTAATCACTTTGACGCAGCTTCAAAAATTCGTTTCAGACCGGAAGAACGAATTTGCTCAAAATAACGCAAAAACAACCAATTTTGATTTTAGTGCAATATATGTGTCCTAATAGTGTTTATAGCAGCGTTGGACACATATATGACTGTCAACAGCTCAAAAAATGTGTTTTGGTATTTCGTGACTCTTTACGTCAGAGGCTCAAATCCAAGTGAAGTCATTGTCTACTTTGAGTTACACGTCTTTCTTTTGTGTAAAATAAAGTTACATGTCATTAAAAAAAATAATTTCCAACATAGCCCTACAGTACTACTGACAGTGATACTGTGTACAAAGAAGAGTGAAAGCCATGAAACCTAAAGTTCAAAGCTCATGACATGGTCTGTATTAAGTTGGAGAACTTCATTGTAATTCCTATGTATTATCTTGGCATTAGACTAGTCAACCATGTATTTTGCTCTGTGAAAATGATATGTTTGGTCTACGCTTAAAATGGGGAGACCTAAGCTTGATCTGCTGGTGGCCTCAATTTAGTGTAATTTGTGCATTACAACCAGTGTTTTAAGCAAGATCAGCATTTTTTGGTTCCTGAAAAAAAAGATGGAACAGAAACCACCTCTCAGACAGACTGTTATGTGTCTGTCTAGATGTCTGTGCTCCCATCCATACTCTGACTTTACCTCTCCCTATTTTGTAAATGTATGTGTACATATTTGTGTGTGTGTGTGTGCGTGCTTGAGCTGCCATGACAGTGAAAGTTCTTGGTCAGGTCCAGACTGGCTCAGTAATACAGTACATACCAGCAGATCAGCTGGGAGCAGATCCTCAGTTCATTTATAGCCATGGCCTTGTGTTGATGCACGTCTGCCTGGCAACTCTGTGCTAACTCTACCACTCCTGCACCCACCCAACATACAGTATGCATGCAATTTTTGTATAACTTTATGAACAAATTCACTGTGCTCGCACTCTAAATGTTTTAGTGCTGTTTATCTGTGTCTAGCATGTTTACATTCCATTTTGTAAAACTGCATTAATACAGTTTACAGTTTGAAATAAACTGGTGCTTTAATTGCAAATAATAAGTGAGGATTTTTGCTTTTATTTATTTGTATTACTATTATTATTACTTTTTTTCTTTCTTTTCCCTATTCTACCTTTGCACAGCAGTTTGTTGAAGTTGAAATAATGTGCTAACATATCCTGCATTCAACCCAGGCTCATTCTGAAATTTCTGGAGATCACAAAATATGTGCCAGGAGGTACGTTTTTTTTTTTTGTTTTTTTTGCAGTTTTTGTTTTTCGCAAATCCACAAGAGGCCGCTGTGTACACTTTTTGAGATGTCAAATTTCTCTCGCTAGTGCCATTCGCGCCTGCTGTTCTCGTGTAAGTCCACCAGAGGTCATTGTCGACTGACTGACTGACCCACCGTCCTCCTTCCCTAAACCCAACCAATAGTGTTTTTATAAGCACCGATTGACCCGCCCACCCACTTTTCTTAACCCAACCAACCGTTTTAAATAGCAATCCAGAAAAAGAAAAGCCCTCGTCTGATTTTTACCACGTTTTCAGATTTTACCACATTTTCACCCTGTTATTTACTTGTTTATTTTATTTTTGGCTTCTGTTTTCATCTTACCTGCTTTCTGGAATCGTTCTTCACCAGACTCGAACTCCATCGTCGTGGTCGACTCCTCTCTGTGTGTCAAGTCCGCCGACGTACATGGCGAGCTAACTAGACAAACTGGTAACAGCGGGAAAGCCGTCTATACGGAGGTAAGCGGTCAGCTTGTAAGCACAGAAAGGAATGTCGTTATACCGCCCCGTAGCGTTTGTTTTAAAGACAGAATGCAGCCATATGTACATCTGGATACATAATTTGTGATTTCCAGAAATGTAAATAGGGCTACGTTTTCAGAATGAGCCTATGTTGCCTGCATTTATTTCATGGTCCTCCTATTAAGTGTACACCAAGAAAATGTCAAAAATACATTTTGTCCATTTTTTTTCCTGTTTTCACATGATCACTGCTTTGCATGTTATGATTTATAAATAATGACAAGAGATTCATTGTTAATTATTTGTTTCCCTGATAGGTTGTGGCCTCCAAACTTTGGAGAACGTGGGCAAGATGTGGGGTAATCTCAGAAGCCGATGCCAAGCCCTCTTCCACAGTGACGGCTCAGAGTCCCATCTGTGTAGTCAAGATTTAGATTGTGCTCACTTTGTGCTGGATTTGGGCAGCGGAGCACATGCAGAACCCTATGAAACCAGGTCTTCCACACCTTCACGCACCTTGTCACCTCTTCCACTGGTTACTGGTGGACGCAGAAGCCATAATTGTGTGGCAGATATTCCTCAGATAGTAGAAATCTCTATTGACAAAGAGAGTGAAGATGCACGGAGAGGCCCACTTGTTCGCAGGGACTCCTATTCGCGTCATGCTCCCTGGGGAGGTAAAAAGAAGCATTCTTGCTCAACTAAAACACAAAGTTCTCTTGAGGCTGACAGGCGAACAGGACGCTCAAGAGGAAGTACAGCCAGAAGGGAGCGTCGTTATGGGGTCAGCTCCATTCAAGAAATTAATGATTCTGTTGAAGCTGGCAGCAGCGGGCGCAGCCTTAGTAACCGTTCTCTCCGACAACGACTTCGAGACACCGTGGGCTTGTGCCTTCCTCTCCCCACACACCGCCGCTCTCAGTCAGCCAAAGGTCAAGTATCCTCAAAACGTAAGATTCACCTGACAGAACTGATGCTCGAAACATGCCCTTTTCCTCCAGGTTCTGATCTGGCTAACAAGTGGCACCTAATTAAGCAACATACAGCACCAGTCAGCCCTCATTCCTCTTCTGCTCTTTTTGATGCTTTTGATTCAGCCCATTCTTCCCCTGAGGACGAGGAGGAGAGGCTGCGTGAACGACGTAGACTTAGCATCGAGGAAGGAGTGGACCCACCTCCAAATGCGCAGATCCATACATTGGAGGCAACTTCACAGAGCTCTTCCCTCTATAAGCTAGGACCAAAGATGGCTCCTGGTGTTGGGGAAGCACTTGGGGAGGGCAGGAGCCTGGGAACAGTCTCCTCCATTTCTGGGGGATTATCAGGGATCGCTGCACAGGTTGCAGCAAGTATGGCAGTGCCATCCCACACGGTTGACTGTGACTCTGAGGAGGACTCAACTACCCTTTGCTTACAGACACGAAGGCCCAAGCAGAGGCATGCCTCTGGAGACACTCACTGCTCCAGACAGCCAGGGCCTTGGAAGGTCCACACACAGATTGACTACATCCATTGTTTAGTACCTGACCTACAGGCCATAACTGCACTTCCTTGTTATTGGGGAGTGATGGACCGGTACCAAGCAGAAGCACTGCTGGATGGACGGCCAGAGGGCACCTTCCTTCTACGTGACTCTGCACAGGAGGACTACCTGTTCTCTGTTAGTTTTCGA
The DNA here is from genome assembly GCA_903798195.1 of Danio kyathit. Classification (NCBI taxonomy): domain Eukaryota; kingdom Metazoa; phylum Chordata; class Actinopteri; order Cypriniformes; family Danionidae; genus Danio; species Danio kyathit. Next base: position 11,745,465 of record LR812531.1, read on the forward strand.
CGTTACAATCGGTCTCTGCATGCACGCATTGAACAATGGAATCACAACTTTAGCTTTGATGCACATGACCCATGTGTCTTCCACTCCTCCACAGTAACAGGTTTACTGGAGCATTATAAAGACCCCAGTGCTTGTATGTTCTTTGAACCCCTGCTCACTGCTCCCTTACACCGGACCTTCCCTTTCAGCCTTCAGCACCTGGCACGATCTTCCATCTGTAGACACACCACCTATGATGGCATTGGTGCCCTGCCACTGCCTCCAAGCATGCAGGACTTCCTCAAGGAGTATCACTACAAACAAAAAGTTCGTGTGCGCTGGCTGGAGAGAGAGCCACCATTCAAGGTCAAATGAGGTCTGGCTCTGTGCCTGAGAGAAGCTGGGGTGTGGGCAAGAGCTTTCCTTCTCATATTATTATGTGCTTCAGACACATGGCAATAGAGGATGTTTTGAACTTCCGGCAGTTTTTTTTTTTTTGTGTGTGTGTGTTTGTGTGTGTTAATACTATATATGGAATCCATACATGTTTCAGTGCAGTACATTCTATCAAACAAGCTTATCTTCTGAAGTGTTGAGCATGCTGGGAATGAGATGTTCTTATTCTCTACGCTCATTTTCCTTATGACCTTATATCAAGTGGATCTTCACTAACTTGTCTGCATGCATCCTGCATTCTATTGCCTAGAGTTATAAACATTGAGAGCAGGGTGGTGTCACAATAGTTAGCATTTTTACTGGGCAAATTGATCAAATCTACATAAGCTAAATTGAGTTTATATTTTAGTAAATTAAAATATATTCAGGTTATCTTGAATATTTGCTATCAAGGCATGTTAACTATATGACCATTTGCTAATTCATGACTAATTAATCACCATTACCTTTGAGATTCTTCACAGAAGCCTCCTACAAGGGTCAAGTTTTCTGAGGCAGCACTTATTAAGCCTTGTGTACATGGACAGGATTACAGTTATACCCGCACCTCTAAGCACTAAGCATGTTTTATTTTTAAAATCAAGGTAGACCGAAGTGAATGCATGGATTAATTGCACATGGTCGAGGGAGCGTATGTATGCAAAACGTTTTTTTTTATTTACCCACTGACTGACACAGACACAGTGCATCATTTGTCATAAGATAGAGGACAGATTATTGAATTAAATTTTATATCCCAGCATAGTCCTCATATTAAACAATCTATTTACCATTTTCTATTTTATTTTTTGGTTAGTAATAGTTTAAAATGACATAAGGCACTTTAATTGTTGTTTGTACACTGCACAATGACTTATAGACTCAAGTGCATACATATAAACAGATTCAGTTGTTTGTCTGTGTGTTCTTAAGGACCTGAGATGTCAGTTTATCCCTCATATTATCAGCATGAGTCAACTGAAGGTTATGTTAGTGTCAAGTATCTCTTACCTTGCCTGTGCAAATGGTATGTACTTGAGGCAATTTGTTTTTGCTTTTTTAAATAAAATAGTTCTATATGCAACAACCGAAAGTGGACAGTGAACGTCCTCTATAAAAATTGTATAGATACCTCTAAGATTCTTTAAACTTTAGATAGTGTTGAAACACAGACAGACGCCATCGATGTGTATATATTTAATGTTCATTGGATTGATGTCCAGTTCTGTTATAAATGTTGTGGTTTGTTCCACCACTTGATAATGTTGCACTTTCATCCATTATGAAGCATGAGGCCATGCTTCCCTCGTCATATTTGTCTGCACTAGTGATTGAGATTCCCTGAAGACTGTAAAGATATAGTTCTAAACTTTTGATGTTCCTGGTCTTACACAAAAATGAAGGCCAACAAAAGTATGCTTGTATGTTTAATATCAGATGTTCATCATTGCGGTGGTAGACTCAACATTCAGGCAGATGCTAGACCATTTAAAACTGGTACAGTATGCAGTATTTTAGTGTTTGATGATGAGCGACCAAAGGTGTGCATCTAAATGTTGTTATGAATGAGAAATCTTCCACCCTAAAACTTCATTCTTTATTATTTAAATGGAGCTTACTTATGGTGTTCATTTTTTTTGTTTTGTTTTGGTAGCACTCATTTTGAAACCATTTATTTCAATCCACAGTTAAACTCTGTCAGAAAGCACCTCAGTTGTTGCTTTAAGGAAGTGATTTTGGTAATGTTAACATTTTCTTTCACTTCATTTCCACTTGAATGGCCTGAATGAATACTCAAGATAACCGTCTTAAAATTTCTTCCACCCTGCATACTGTATGCTCTTTAAGACTAATATTATGTCAACTGTCTAGCGGTACACTTTAGATGATGTCATCAGCTTTTATGACTTTAAACCTTTGAGAATAATATAGCATTCATTGAATATACAGACAGAATATGAGCACTTGGCTGCAGCCAGCAGTTTCACATCTTTTTTTTTTCTGAGCTATCCTTGCTGAAGAAAAAGAAGCCAAAGCTTGTTGGCTGTTTTTAGTGGATATCCGAGGCACTTTTCTACTTATCAGGCTGGCAGACCAGATAGACAGAAATAAAGCCAGCTTTACCAGGCTGTAAAGCCAGCCTAAACTAATATAAACCAGCAAATCAGCTTAGGGTGGTTTATGCAGTTTTAGTTAATAAAAATAGGAGTAGTCCAGTATCTTATCCAGTATTTTATGTTAACATAAAACACACAAAATTGTTTTAAATAAATAACAAGGCAAAGCCATTTCCAAACATGCCATCGCAGTGGTATGTTTTTAGAACGTGTATCGTAGTAATGGTATGGTATACCTTTAAGTACTGTGGAGTATTTATACAGTGCTCAGCATAATTGAGTACACTCCATTTTGAAAATGAATATTTTACCCATTTCTCAGTGAATATAGGCAATGTATTTTGATGCATTTAAACAAAACAGATTTATTACAGATATATTTATTAAAATAATATTTGTCACCAAACATATTTAGAAATTGAAAAAAAAAAAACTATTAAATTCAAGAAAAAAAATTCAAAACAAATGACATCCTACAAAATTTCAACAAAATGTTTACATTTTTTTGCTTCTCTTGATTTTTTTTATTTTTTTTTCTATAACATATGTATTTGGGTGTATTAGTTTTTGGACCGTTATCATAAGTTATTTTGTTAGATAAGCTCCAGATTTGGCTTCAGTACTACTAATCTATTGTATATGCACGAATATAATATTGTATAGCTTCCTATTAAAAATATTAATTTAAAAGAGAGATTTGTGAGGGGTGTACTTATATACAGTTTGTCAGAATTATTCGCCCCCCTGTTTATTTTTTCCCCAATTTCTGTTTAACGGAGAGATTTTCTCAACACATTTCTAAACATAATAGTTTTAATACCTCATTTCTAATAACTGGTTTATTTTATCTTTGCCATGATGACAGTACATAATATTTGACTAGATATTTTTCAAGACTCTTCTATACAGCTTAAAGTGACATTTAAAGGCTTAACTAGGTTATTTAGGTTAACTAGGCAGGTTAGGGTAATTAGGCAAGTTATTGTATAACGATGGTTTGTCCTGTAGACTATCGAAAAAAAATATAGCTTAAAGGGACTAATAATTTTGACCTTAAAATGGTTTTTAAAAAATTTAAAACTGCTTTTATTCTAGCCAAAAAAAAAAAAAAAAAATTCCTCTAGAAGAAAAAATATTATCAGACATACTGTGAAAATTTCCTTGCTCTGTTAAACATCATTTGGGAAATATTAAAAAAATATATAAAATTAAAATGGGGCTAATAATTCTGACTTCAACTGTATGCTGAGCACTGTAGAAATCATGTTGTTATTTTCTGATAACTTTACTGTTACCATACTTTTTGTGAAGAATATATTTTTTTTCAACAAGGAGCAACAATGCGGAAATGCATGATGCCAATTACCATTTCAGTAATAAGTTTTTATTATTTCAATTACTGCGTTTTGACACAACTATTTTCAGGGGTGTTGGTTTGAGGACTGTTAAATCCTTAGCGACAGCCTGTTCCTCGCCATATTCTTTTAACGCTGAGGCACACTCTTGCAGTCATTTAGGACTTTCTGTGCCACTATATAGTAAGCAAGTCACTCCTGCCAGTGTTACACCCTGCCCTGTCTTTTAGGCACTAATCACAGGCTAAATTTAACATGCTAGCCTCTAAATTTACCACCTTCTAAAAGGACCACTCTGTGTTATTTGATTGACTGTGAAAAAAAGAGATGAGGGTCTTTATGCTCAAATTCTTCATGTTCATTTCTGGTCTTACCACATCCTCAGCATCACCCTCCTCCTTGTAAATGTAGCAGAAAGCAGATTGTTTGTCTAGTCGAGATGCTATGCTAAAGTTAGCTTTAGCATCAAGCTAGCTCACAGAATGCTCCATTGAGGAGCACTGCTGTGCTGTGAGGAATTGAAACCACAGTCATTATTTAGTTAATAGTTTAGAGAAAGTATTATGAGGGAAGTGTAACACCAAACTAATCCAACTCAGTGTTCTTCAGTTACTCAGGCCTGGTTTATTGCATTTAAAATAGGGCAAAATAGCAGCAGTGGTAAAGATTACAGTGAGGAATCTTGTGTTGAGACTTCTATGAGCTGTGTCTTGTGCTTATGGCCTGAGGATGCTTTGTCCGTGTTTTCATGGTTAACAACTTGATCATTTGAAAGTGCTTCTCTATATGGAGGAGTGATCTTCTCTCTGCCCTTTTTCCCCATGGGAAATGTCTTATGTCAGTCACTGCACATATTGACCGTATGACCATGTCAAGAATCTGCTTGTAATCTAGCTGGGGGGAAAATTGCTTAATATATGTGCGCATAATCAAACGTACCCATAATTGTTACATGTTGAGATGTACAAGAGAGAATGCTACCAACAGCAGCAGGGCAGCGATTCATCTTGAAGTTACTATTTCTTCTATTTAAATATTAACTGTTTTGACTCTCCTTTAGTGCCAACGTGTAAATTTCTGGGACCTCATTTATGAAACCTGCATGTGATCATCCTAAATGTGAAGGCATGATCATTCCTGAATAATTGATGAGTACAAAACAAAACTGAAGATATTTCCAATTATTTCCCCTCTTTCATTGCAACAAAATGCGGTTATTTGTGTATTTTGTGGATGTAGATATGAACATTGATTCATTTTGTTTAATTGTTCGAATCACGCTTGTAGGGATGTTCCGATCAAGTTTTTTTTTGCCCTCAAGTCCGAGTCATTACTGATCCACTTAATCATTCTTACTGTTCAATGAACGCAAACTTTCATAGATTATTAAAGACGCAAACCCCTCACTGCATGCCAGCTGCACCTTCAGCAAATTTCCTAATACCTGCAGCACGAGGACTATTATTATTTATGGGCGTCAAAAGTGGCTGATCTGTTCGGTGAAATATTTGACTGCTTGTCACTGCATCTCAAACAACTAAAATGATAGAACTAAAGAAATCTGAACAGTGCATCATCAATGATGTAACTGTGCTCAGGCTCGGATGCAATGTGAGTGCGGGCCATCGGGGGAGAAGGAAGGGGGGGCTAGCGTGCTTCGGCAAAGTTCAAGGTAACTGTACCTAGTGAGAGTACGCCCTTAAACCCTGATTTGTTTTTATCAAATCCATAGATTCTTGATTAAATTTAGTTCAATAAATGAGGCCTATGATTTTTTTTGACTTTGGTGCCAGAATTAGTTACAAAAAGAGAGTTTTATGCAAGAAAAGTAGCATTTCCTGATTTGTTATTCTTTACATACGTTTTATCTCTAACACACAAGTGTGATGTAACCATTGTTGCAATCTTATGTCACTTTAATGCTATTCGTGCGTGCTTGTAGCAGTATGTACAGTATGTGGGCGCTGTGGTGACAGGGCTTGACGATGATGGGGGATAATGATTCTCATTCTGCCTCCTCGACCGCCTTATACATTCTGACCAATCACATCAGCCTTGTCAGCTGCCGCAAATCTTTACAAAATCACCAAATGCTACTCACTATTCTTTTCTCATTTTATTGACTAATATATGGGTGGAAGACGTGATTTAGAAAACAAAAGTGTTGACATTTTAGTTTTTATATTCTGTTTGTCTTCTCCGCCTCTGACTCTGTTGTTTTATTCGTTGTATAACCTGTTCACCGTTACAGCCAATGCACTTGTAGATGTCACTTTTGGTGCTTTGTGAATGCTTCATTGTCTTAATATTATTAATAAACTATTGAGTGTATTCCACGAAGTGAGAGTATAGTTTCACAAAATTGCTTTACTGTCATCTAGTTATTTTGCTTTTATACTAAATATTTATGCATATTTTGTTGACAATTGAACTGACATTCTGTTCCAGATGTAGAAAATCACCATGATTTTTTATATAAACACTCACCGGCCACTTTATTAGGTACACCTCTCCAACTGCTCGTTCGTGCAAATTTCTAATCAGCCGATCCCATGGCAGCAACTCGATGCATTTAGGCATGTCAAGATGATCTGCTGCAGTTCAAACAGAGCATCAGAATGGGGAAGAAAGGTGATTTAAGTGACTTTGAGCGTGGCATGTTTGTTGGTGCCAGAAGGGCTGGTCTGAGTATTTCAGAAACTGCTGATCTACTTGGATTTTCACGCAAAATCATCTCTAGGGTTTACAGAGAATGGACCAAAAAAGAGAAAATATCCAGTGAGCGGCAGTTCTGTGGGCGGAAATGCCTTGTTGATGCCAGAGGTCAGATGAGAATGGCCAGACTGGTTCAAGCTGATAGAAAGGCAACAGTAACTCAAATAACCACTCGTTACAACCGAGGTATGCAAAATACCTTTGAATGCTCAACACGTCCAACCTTGAGGCAGATGGGCTACAGCAGCAGAAGACAACACTGGGTGCCTCTCCTGTCAGCTTAGAACAAGAAAAACTGAGGCTACAATTTGCACTGGCTAATCAAAATTAGACAATAGAAGATTGGAAAAACGTTGCCTGGTCTGATGAGTCTCGATTTCTGCTGCAACATTCGGATGTTAAAGTCAGAATTTGGCATCAATAACATGAAAGCATGGATCCATCCTGCCTTGTATCAACAGTTCAGGCTAGTGGTGGTGGTCTAATGATGTGGGGGATATTTTCTTGGCACACTTTGGGTCCATTAGTACCAATTGAGCATTGTGTCAACACCACAGCCTACCTGAGTATTGTTGCTGACCATGTCCGTCCCTTTATGACCACAGTGTACCCATCTTGTGATGGCTACTTCCAGCAGCATAACGTGCCATGTCATAAAGTGCAAATCATCTCAGACTGGTTTCTTGAACATGACAATGAATTCACTGTACTCAAATGGCCTCCACAGTCACCATAACTTAAGCCAATAGAGATTCAGGATTGAGAAACAGGAGATTCGTATCATGGATGTGCAGCCAACAAATCAACAGCTACTGTGTAATGCTCTCATGTCAATATCGACCAAAATCTCTGAAGAATATTTTCAGTACCTTGTTGAATCTATGCCACAAAGGATTAAGGCAGTTTTATATATTTCTATATATACTGTATGTATATATATATATATATATATATATATATATATATATATATATATATATATATATATATATATATATATATATATATATATATATATATATATATACACATACACACACACACAGTTGAAGTTAAAGTATTCCTCAATTAATGTTTAACTGAGCAAGGAAATTTTCACAGTATGTCTGATAATATTTTTTCTTCTGGAGTAATTCTTATTTGTTTTATTTCGGCTAAAGAAAAACAGTTTTACATTTTTTAAAAAAACATTTTAAGGTCAAAATTATTTATAATTATAAATTATAAAATTATATATTTTTTTGATAGAACAAACCATCGTTATACAATAACTTGCCCAATTACCCTAACCTGCTTAGTTAACCTAATTAACCTAGTTAAGCCTTTAAATGTCACTTTAAGCTGTATAGAAGTGTCTTGAAAAACATCTAGTCAAATATTATTTACTGTCATCATGACAAAGATAAAATAAATCAGTTATTAGAAATGAGTTATTAAAACTATTATGTTTAGAAATGTGTTGAAAAAAATCTGCTCTGCATTAAACAGAAATTGGGGGAAAAATAAACGGGGGCTAATAATTCAGGGGGGGCTAATTCTGACTTCAACTGTATATATGTATTTATATATATATATATATATATATATATATATATATATATATATATATATATATATATATATATATATATATATATATATATACTCACTACTGAAAAATCAGATCTCAACTTCTTTCTTATGTTGACTTTAATAACAAACATTCTGTTTCTTGTTCCTTCACACCACAACTTCACATAAGCTCCACTGTGATTGGCCGGGAGGTCAGCAGTATTGTTTTCCTGTCCCGAAATTGAAATAAAATATAAATAGCAAGCCAGTGTTATCAGTTACACATCACCTAAACACAGCTCATTAATAATTAAAAATATGCTTTGGACAAAAGGATTGAGCAGAAGAAAAGCTGCCATTTATGTTTACTTCATTGAAATTACAAGGCAGAAACACTGCAAGACCATCTGAAGTTTGAAAACAACACTTTCCTGGTTTCTGTTCTGATCACACACTGTGTGTTAACAGGACAGGTGGAATTCCAGTACTGGTATATTCAGATTCTTCTTTTTTTTTCTTTAATGTGGTGAATGTGATTTAGTCAATGTGGTCTGTCATTGTCATCTCAGTGTCTCCCATTTAGATGAAGCTAGCCAGCATCCATCCAGAACTCTTGCTGAAAACGTGCATGCATTCCATCATGGTTCGTATCTCTGCACATCCACAAGCAGAGCAGAATGAGAGAAGGAGAAAAAGCCGCTGTCTCTTTTCCACTGGACGGCTTCCAATTCTGTGGTGGTAAAGTGAACGGTGACCTCTCTTTCACCTCTCTCTGCCTAAATACGCACACGCATAGGCTTCCATCCATATTTCATACCAGAAATACATCCCCAGACAATATTTTACACCCAATGTGGAAGACGGCCTTCAAGTCCAGGAGGAGAGGGCAGGGCTTATATCAGCTTTGTGCACGCCAGCTTGGCCACCAGAGCCAAGAAAAACAGCCATCATTATCATGCTGTCATCTGGGGGAACAAGCCTCACTGTTCTGTTCGCCTACGGCAGATTAACCACAAGCTTGTGAAAATATGGCGATTCTAAACCGCTTGAAATGGGAGGTGTGCTTTTGAGTCCTTTTTGGCACAGTTTTATTCCTCACAACTGACACAGTGACTCTGTCAACTCCATGTGAAAAAGACACAGGTCCAAATAAATAGAAGGTATGCAGGGTATAATTGAAGAGTTCAGATGCAAAACCCTCTAAATCCATTAGACCTCTTTTTTTGTAAACAAGCATTTTCTATCTCCTCTGATTAGGTTCAGAAGTTTCATTTTATATGTAAGGATAAGGTTATTGGCTAGTAAATAAAATACCTTTTTTCAAAAATGTCACTTTACACAAGTCTTTGGTTTTTAACAAGGTAGATTTGCGTCAAAACCAGCTAAATCCACTTGTGCTTTTTATGCAAAAACCTCTAAATCCACCTATTGAGACAAGACAGAGTAATTAGTTGAAAAATCACTAAAGATGGAATTAGAAATAATTTTACCAAACATAAAACACCTAAAATTAAAAATATATAAATCTATCAAGTAAGTGGCGGTTCATTCCGCTGTGGTAACCCCTGATAAACCAGGGACAAAGCAGAATGAAGTCTGTCAAGTAAATGCATTAATCAATAACATTAAAACTGACATAAATTAAATCTTAACAATCTGTTGTCTCATTTCTGATATTTGGGCTTTAGATTTAATGTAAGTAGAACAATGTAAACATTGTAAGCTGAGCTTGTTAAATTTAAATAATGTAGTGTGAAACATCAATATCTGTGCATTGTCCATAAAAAGCTTATCAGATGTTGTCTTGATTTAGTAGATAGCAGCTCTATGGGGACCACACAACAAATATTCTAAACTGAGTAAGTAGGGTTCTGCCTTTTAGAATAGTGGTTAAATCGCCTCCTTTTAATGACCAAGACTAACAAGTTTGTGCTTAAGAGATTGTATACTCGGCCGGTACAAGACTCAGGATGTTATAGGAATCCGAATGAACGAGAAAAACATACAATAATGAATCGAAGAGAATATTCAATCATAACCTAAAGTAATATTAAAAGAAACAAAATAACCTTAACAATGTTTTATAATTGGAGTCAGATAAAACGAGAAGGAATATTAATATTCTAAATCACGTCATACTAAAATTGGAGTCAGATTTGAGTTAAAGTAAATCAACATTGTGCACTGAAGAGACCGAACAGGCAATAAACCTTCATCCACCAGTAGATACCGTCGTTGGACTAACTGGTTGGACCCTACATATGTATAGGTAATATGAAGTAATATAAATAATGTATAGTTTTATACATTATATTTACCTTTTAAAAAATAGCTTACATTAGCAAATAAAACACAAGGTATAGGCCTTTACTGGGCAAAAAAGGGATGTCTCTCAGAAACTTTTAGAAGCTGTCATTCATTTATTCTCCCCATACTCAAATGCTGCGTCCCAATTCGCATACTTATACTTCGCCCTAAAAGTATGTACTTTTTTGTGAAGGAAAAATATATACTTTTGAGTGTGTAACAGAAAAGTATGCAAGCTTTGGGACATACTACTTCTTCATTAAACAGATCGTTGTTTTGTTTAGTTAAGAGCCCTGTCAATCATCCACATGTCTGTCATATTTAATTTCCTACCTTATTGGAGAAGCAGCAGCAGGATAATCTCCCATTCACGAGTCTTTCATGCAGAGAAATCTCCTCAGGTCTTTGGATAATTCTGCATTCAGACGGTAATGTCCAAACACGTCTTTATATAAGTTCAGTATTGTGGTTACAGATGAAATATAACATAGACAACACCATTTAAATACTCTTCAGTGGGCTATTAACTAGCAGTCATTACTGAAGCCTCTCTGCTTGACGGTTGGTCTCGTGCGTCCATCATGTTTGTAGTTTGTTTACACTTTTCACCCGCGTTTTGTAGTTCTAATCGAATTCACGTCTAACGCGCAGTGTACTGTGGGCAATATCAGCGGTTAGAGTATGGACGCTTCTACACTTAAAATTTTGACCGGAAATAGTAAACCATCCGGGAGTTTTTGACATACTCTTTTCAACATACTACAATTTGGGACATACTAATTCTATTTTCACATACTATTTAGGACGGATAGTATGCGGATTGGGACGCAGCAAAAGTCTTTGTCTCTTTTTCGTCTCTTGTTTATTATAGCATCCATGCTGGATAAAAGAACAGCATCTTAACTTTGACTTTCGTGAAGTGCAGTCGCCGATTAATGTATAGTAAATCGGACTCATTCAAAGTGGCGTCGCTGCAGAAAAAAACCTTATGAATGCATGCTACACTTCCGACTGTACAGTGTGTTTTCTTTTTCTTATAATGCACATAGTTTTAAGGTAAGGGACGTTTTCATTGGCCATTCACTAAAAGTCGGACAGCCTCATCCAATTCCTTAAACTCCATCTTTTAAAATCTTAATCGGAAGCGGAATAAAACATTTATACATTGAAAACATATTATTCGATTCGCACCTTCTGATTGGTTATTAGGATATAGCGGCTTTTGCTGTCAAAGGCAAGTGGCGTTTAGAGGCTTTTGCCAACAAACTGTTATTTCTGAATGCGCTGACGCTGCGATTTAGATGTTTTGAAGCAAATGTATTTGTTGAACATGTACTACGTGCCTAAAGCATTCACTCAATGTCATTAGCACATTTTTGGCGGAAGTGGCGTTTAGCGGCTTTTGCATCTGAACTCTTCAATTGTTCAAAAACATGCTTTCGTCCATACATACTGTAGGAAAACATTCACTCCAGCAGCGTTATGTCTCAACTGTAAATAAGATGGGAATTTCAAGTTGTCTATTTGCCCAATTTTGCCCAAGATTTTTTTGAGTACCCCAAAACATTACAATTTAGTAATACTGCACAAACGGCCAGTTTCCACTGACTGGTACAGTACGGTATGGTACAGGTCACCTTTTATCAGGCTTGCGTTTCCACTGCCTAAAGGGTACCAAAGGTACGACAGGAAGTTTCACTCTACGTCATTCTCGCTGGAGGAAATGTCAAAGTAAAGCTGTATACGGGTGATTCACATATCATATGAGAAGCATTTCTCACAAAACAGATGCTTTATACACATAAATATTTGTGTATAAATGCTCATTACTAACTTTTCTATGAACATGATTTAATTATAACTGCAGATCAATGACAGTGCGAAATAGCCCACTGTAATGTCTGGCAGTACTGTACGTACTGTAACGTCTAAACATGGCAGTTTGTTCATGTTTAAGGTTGGTGAAAGAATCATTTGCTTCTTCATTTTTTTGAGCTTCTCCTTTGTTTTTTCAGGTATGGGATGTCAGAAGCACTTCAATAATCACGCGCACGTTATTATCATCAGCTCAAAAAGTTTGTTATTTCAAATATAGACGTGCACATGAGCGATCGCGAGCTCCTTGGAGAAACTCCTCATAAAACAAAAACAGGACACAGCAGATTTTTTTGTTCTTGGCTTTGTGGCTGTACATCAAGACAACGACAAGGTTTGTCTGAGCTCGGGTTGACCATGGCTCGTTATTATATGCATATATTATTATGATGTAATGTCTCGGCTGTGTATTAAAAAAGGGCACTTTCTTTGTTTTCATTCTTCTGCATGTGTATGAGCGAGCAACGCTTCTCTGTTAACCAATAGCGTTCAGCTGCGTGTCTAGCTCCACCTTTAGTACCCTTTTACCATGGTAGGTACCCTTTGCAAAGGGTGACCAAAAAGTGGTATGGTACAGTTCGCTTTTAGGTACCTTTTGACTGTGGAAACGCCATAAAAGCGTACCGAACCGAACTTTACCTTACCTTACCGTTATAAAGTTTCATTTGCCTGAGGAAGGTATCACAGAAAAACTTCTCAAGACCTTTCTGTTTAAGTAAACATGGAGTTAACCCAGTTTTCTAAATGCATGTTGTTATTGTAACTATTCAATCAGGTACTAGTTTGTTTTAAAACAATTCCCTCCCCCTCAAAATGTCATAACAAATGTTTGGTGACAGAGTACAGTCAAATGCTGCGTCCTAATTTGCATACTATCCATCCTAAATAGTATTTGAAAACAGAATTAGTATGTCCCAAATCTTAGTATGTTGAAAAGAGTATACCAAAGGTTCCCGGATGGTTTACTATTTCTGGTAAAAATTCGAAGTGTAGAACCGTCCATACTCTAATCGCTTCTATTATCGACAATACATTGCGCATTCGATGTGAATTTGATTAGAACTACAAACGCGGGTGAAAAGTGTAAATAAACTTCAAACAAGGTGGACGCGCAAGATCAACCGTCAAGTAGAGAGGCTTCGGTAAAAATGTTTGTATGACTGTTAATTAATATCTAGCCCACTGGAAAATATATGATCACGTTTCTGTGTTATATTTCATTAGCAACAACAATACTGAACTTATGTTGTCTTAGAAATAAGTTATATTGATTACATATTACATATATATTATTTACATAATGCTTTCAGCGTAATATAACAGCTTGTCACCCAGTGATAAGCACAGTGATTCTGCAAAATTAACGTTAAAGTGAGCGGCGTTCGTCTGACAGGCCCATTTGCGATAGCACCCTCCCAATGGATATTGGATAAGACGAAACGGCCAAGCATCCAGCCCAAAATATACAACTATCTCTTTGAAACTCCAAGTGATTTTACAAGAGAGAAGTTAAAGGCCTACAAGTCTTTGGATGCCTACAATTTGGTTCTGTGTGGTCATGTGCAAGAAATAATGCTCCATGATTACCAGATTCAAAACTGTATAGTGCTAAAAACCGAGGTTCTACCTAGCCAAAGACAAGGAAAGAAGACATACAAGCTATACAAGGCCTTGGTAATCATCAGCAAGCAAAACAACTGCATTCTGAAAGCGAACTGCACCTGTACGGCAGGGTATGTGAACTTACATTTTCACATTTCATTCTTAGCATTCAGTGTCAGTTTAATTCACCATATTTAACTGTTTTTGCTGAAATCATTGCTGCAATCAAAAATGGGTAATGTGTATGATTCAGCATAGCGTGAACTTACCTGATATAGGAACTGCAGAGTTGAGCATTTTAAATTAGGTCCTCACTCCTTTCAGCTCCCTTTTAGCCAAAGACGTCTGCGGTTGGCAATAAAAGCAGTGTGGTGTACGGTAAAAGTTTTGGCATCCTACCCCACAACATGGCTATTGTAACCGTGAACCATTGAACCCGTGTGACGTAATGTGTGACGTAGGTTGGTAATTCCTCTTTATAAAGACATGTTTGGACATTAACGTCTGAATGTATAATTATCCATAAACCTGAGAAGATTTTCTGCATGAAAGACTCATGAATGACAGATTAACCTACTGCTGCTTCAAAGGTAGAAAATTAAATATGAAAGGAATGCGGCTGATTCACAGGGCTCATAACTAAGCAACATATCGATCTGTTAACGAGTAAGTAGTATGTCCCAAAGCTTGTATACTCTTCTGTTACACACTCAAAAGTATATATTTTTCCTTCACAAAAAAGTACATACTTTTAGGACGTAGTATAAGTATGCAAATTGGGATGCAGCAGTTATCTTCCTCGGGATAATGATCATCAGATCGTGCTGAAGTAATTCACAATTTGGTCTTGATGGTGAGTCTCCTCCAGAAATGACAGCGACTCTTTGTTTACAAGTCTGTGGGCGTTTGAGTAGTTGCTGTGATGTGATGTGTGCTTGACATGCAGGACGGACTGTACCTCACGTTCGTTTCATACAGAACAAGTGCACTTGATTCATTTAAAAGTAGAGATTTCAAGCTTTCTCTGGATATATTCCTTATGTCTGTGAAGCAAGTATTCACTGAGATTCCAGCGTGTTTGTTGACCACCAAACTGTCGTAAAAGCACACGTCTGGTCTGAGCTATATAACTACACGAGTGAGTATGTGTTGTGTATTCTATAGTCTTTGGTACAGTATGCTATTATGTAATACAGTGGTGTTAAAACATTATGGTCAAATGAGGAACCACTACTTTTTGTCCTTGTCTGGTTCGAAATATTTTTAACTTAATTACTGTCAGAAAAGACTGCAAATAAAACAAAAGTTGAATGTTTGAGTGACAGAAAAATTGTTGACTCAAATAAGTCCTTGCCACTGAATTATAGATTATCTTTAGAAACCTACGTTGGGGAGCCTGAGGTTCCTGCATTCCAGAACTGGTTTTACCAGCCAACTCAAGAACTTTTAGTAATAGTTTAGATAATAGTTTATTATCTTTTAAGACACCTGAACCTGGACCTTGTATGCACTGTGCAAGCTTCAAACCTGCTTCAACTTCAGAGTGTGAAAGAGACCAAATAAAAAAAGACAGTTGAATTAAACGCCTCCCTCAAAGGCTACTTTAGATCCTTGTAAAAAATACCGATTTAAAAATGAACTGGAGACTTGAAGCGAAGGATTGTACATGGTATCATTGCTACAAACTTATACAGAGTGCCCCTTGATCCCCACCTATAGAGGAGGACTGTCGTTTTTGTGAAGAACCAGAAAAAGGTTTTGCAACCATTGTTTTATAAACTGGAGGAGTGGAGTCAAAAACTTGAGGATGTCTTTACACCAGCTATGTTTGTTTATGGACCCCTAAAAAAGTAGAAGATAGCAGAGCTGAAGATCTTTGCCCAAACCCGACAGAACCCAACAGGTTCGGGCTTAATTTCTATCTTTTTAGACTGGGTCGGGCTGGGCTCGGGCTTGCGCGATAAATAAACAGTCATGTGATTCATTTCAATTAGCGCGAGAAAATAATCAAATCATTTGTTACAACATGAAAACCCATCCCTGCAAAGATGAAACAAATGATGACGAAGACGTCAAAAAGAGTGAATTTTGCGGAGTGGGAAAAGTGGTATGAGTGAGTATGTGTTGTGTATTCTATAGTCTTTGGTACAGTATGCTAATATGTACGATATAAAGAGTTTCACTCAAACTCATGGCACAGTATGACAGAAATGATCTGTCACTACTCACATTGCATTGGAATTTTAATATTAGTAATGAACAAGATTTTGATGTTGCTGTTTTTTCAGATTACCAATGTAAAAAGGGTTTGGAGTGCCATTTCACATTGTCTTTAAACTTTAGTTGACTCTGTTGCTTTTGCCAACAAGTTAGGTTGGTTTCCAGTACTACTACCTACTTCTTTTCCAATACTGTATTTCATCTTTTTCCAATTTTTCAACCTTTTGTCATTTTACACTCTACCTGGCAAGTGAATGATATAATCTGCCATTTTTCTTCTCCATGATCTCATTCTGCCATAACTCATACTGAACATGTTCTAGAAAGGGGTCTGTGTTTAATTTACCTCAAACTGAAACACTAAAGTTTCCTCAAGCTGAATCCAATGTACTGTATAAAAGAATGTATGTGTTTCAATCGTATCATCAAGATGAACCTATGCCATGAATAATTGAAATGTTCTTCTCTAAGCACTATTTTTGATATTTTTAGGTCCATTTTTGCAGCTATAGTTTTATCCACCTTCTTGTATTGCATCATTTTTGTTTAGCTGCATGACTTTACTGTAAACCCAGGGACTGGGGGCTCTGGTCTCTCTCTCTCTCTCTCTCTCTCTCTCTCTCTCTCCCTCTCTCTCTCTCTCTCTCTCTCTCTCTCTCTCTCTCTCTCTCTCTCTCTCTCTCTCTCTCTCTCTCTTTATCTTAGATTTTAGGTTCTCATTTAAGCTTTCTGCATAGGTGGAGGATGCTAGTTTGGATGATGTTCCAGTTTTGAAAGAAGTCTGGCGTGTTATGGTAAAGAGTCCTCAACCAATCTTAATTGGCAAAAAAAAGTGATGCCTTGTGGTGTGGTGGAGATTTTATAGTCACGTCCTTATGATTGATCACGGCTGGTCCCGCATCAGCTTCACATATTGCGCCAATCAAATGAATACTAACTTACTATACATAACCAGAGTTTTTCACTTCAGTCATCTTTGTCTTGAAGAATCCCCCCCTCCACCCCTTTTCCTCCCCCTTTTCCTGATAGGGCGGCACGGTGGCCCAGTGCTTAGCACTGTTGCCTCACAGCAAGTACGCCATTGGTTCAAGCCCTTACCTGGCCGGTCTGTGTTTCTGTGTGGGGTTTGCATGTTCTCCCCATGCTCGCATTCCTCCCAAAGTCCAAAGACATACCATATAAGTAAATTGACTAATCTAAAGTAGCATCATAAGACAAACTCTTAGCCTTATCTCTTAGCTATTCCTAACACATTTATAAGCAGGGGAGTTTTGGAAACCTATACATGATCTCAAACTCCCCTCTCGCCCATCAAAGGGGAGGGGAGCCCGTGCTCGAGGATTTTCTGAGCTGAGGGCTCTCTCCTGGGACAGCATGCCAAACACGTTTAATTATCAATCATCAGCGCGTGAACTCTTGAAAGTGGGTTTTAAATATTTAGGGGTATTTACATGTACAGTTGAAGTCAGAATTATTAAATCCCCTGAATTATTAGCCCCCCTGTTTATTTTTTTCTCCAAGAGAAGATTTTTTTAGCACATTTCTAAACATAATAGCTTAAATAACTCATTTCTAATAACTGATTTATTTTATCTTTGTCATGATGACAGTAAATAATATTTGACTAGATGTTTTTCAAGACACTTCTATACAGCTTAAAGTGACATTTAAAGGCTTAACTAGGTTAATTAGGTTAACTAGGCAGGTTAGGGTAATTAGGCAAGTTATTGTATAACGATGGTTTGTTCTGTAGACTATCGAAAAAAAAATATCGTTTAAAGGGGCTAATAATTTTGACTTTAAAATGGTTTTTAAAAAGTTAAAAGCTGCTTTTATTCTAGCCGAAATAAAACAAATAAGACATTATCAGACATACTGTTAAAATTTCCTTGCTCTGTTAAACATAATTTGGAAAATAAAAAAAAATAAAAAACTATATATATATATATATATATATATATACATACAAAATGCTCACCGGCGCAACTTCATTGCCATTTTGGTGAACATCAGCCATCTTGGTGAACTTCTAACTGCACAATAGAAAGCATCCTGACCAACTGCGTCACAGTCTGGTATGGAAGCTGCTCTGTTGCTGAGCGTAAGGCGGTGAGGTGGTGAAAACTGCCCAACGCATCACAGGGATCACACTGCCAGCCATAGAGGACATTCAGAAGAAACACTGTCTGCGCCGAGCACGCAGTATTCCTTAAGGATTCCTCTCACCCTGCTCACAGACTGTTTTCTCTCCTCCCTTCCGGCAGGAGCTTCAGGCTCCCCCAGACAAAAACCAGTAGACTAAGGAACAGCTTTTTCCCCAGAGCTGTCTTCCTTTTGAACTCTACCCCCCACTGACTCTTTTGCCCCCCCTGAAACACCCCCACTCTCCTCATAACTTATACTCCTCATAATCACTGCACTATTTAACATTTGCACATTTAAAAATTGCACATATTCATTGCACTGACTCATTTAATTGAACTGTACATACCCATTATACATGTACATTTGTAATTATGTTTATCTATCTGCACACTTCTGATTATTAATAGCAACCTGTACATATATCCATCTATTGTAAATCTCTGTTCATAGCTAATACAACCTGTGTATAATGTTAATAGTACATCCATTTGTAAATATCACCATAGCTTTTCTATAACTGCACTTTATAACGTATACCTGTATCCTGCACTTGCTGCTATTGCACTCCTGGTTAGACCTAAACTGCATTTCGTTTCCTTGTACTTGTACATGTGTAATGACAATAAAGTTGAATCTAATCTAATATATATATATATATACACACACACACACATACATACATACATACATACACACATACATACATACATACATACACACATACATACATACACACACACACATACATACATACATACATACACACATACATACATACATACATACATACACACATACATACATACACACATACATACATACATACATACATACATACATACATACATACATACATACATACATACATACATACATAAATATATATATACATATATATAATTAAATAAAAATACTAATTAAAAATAATGATAAATCTGTGCATTTAACAATCAACATTTATGGATAAAATAGTAATAATAAATAATAATAATCAGTATATTTGGTCACACTTTATTTTGACGGTACGTTTGTTGAATTTAAGTTACATTGCAACTAATTATCATTAGATTATAAGTAGACTGTTAGGTTGGGGTTGGGGTTGGGGTTAGGGTTAGTGTAAGTTGACATGCAATTGCAAAGTTTCTTATAGTCAGTTAAATGTCTGTTGAAGGACTGTTAAATGTCAGTGTCAACAGATATTAAGTAGACAGTCTACTAATACTCAAATGGACCATCAAAATAAAGTGTTACCGTATATTTACAATCATTCATTTATAATAATCTAGATCAGCATCACTGATGTTTTATTGTTTTTATTTTATTCTTAATTTACTGTCCTTTACTGCACTCAGATATGTTGCTGTCGTATACTCTGTTAAGGTCTAAATAACATTAGAGTTTACATTGTTTTCCTGCTGCTTCATTCTAATAAATTAGATACTCTTGTTTTTGCGCGTTTCTAATTTGATTGGGCTTGATTTTGTGGATGAGCATGTCCGTGTCCTGATGCTGCCTGCTGTTAGTCATATTCATTGTGTTGGTTTGTGTTTGTAGCTTCAGGAACATATATATATATTAGGGGGCTGTCTCTTTCTCTCTTTCTCTCTCTCTCTCTCTCTCTCTCTCTCTCTCTCCTGACAAAATCCTTCCTCTTCAGCCTCTGCCTCTCTCCTTCACTTCCTCTCTTTCTCCCTCTGGGACTCCACTTGCAGAGATTTAATTTCATCTCTCCTGTCTAAAGAGCAATTTGAATACTTTGTAGGGACAGAAATGGAGCTGTTTTAAAACTTGTGGTTTCAAAACAGACTGTGTTTCGATGTATATTCAAGAGTATAGGGTCAATCCAATGAACAATTCTTTATTTTATTGAGTATTGGGTTTCAGTTTATTGGGTAGCAGGTATTTACTATATGTAAATAAAAGTATATTTCAACAGCAATGAGCTTTTAATAATAATAAAAATAATAATAATAATTCCTTACATTTATACAGCGTTTTTCCGGACACTCAAAGCGCTTTACACATTTTTTGGGGGGGAATCTTCTCATCCACCACCAGTGTGCAGCATCCACCTGGATGTGAGAATTGCAGAGAGCTAGCTGCCGACAAGCCATAGTCATTGAATCTTGACCTTATTATGGGTATGTTTATTTCATTTACTAATCAGATGCTCTCTGGAGCGAGACAGGGCACATACTGTACCAACACAGTAAGGTTTCAACCATTCTTGAACATGAGAGACTTAAACAAGAAGCCATGACACAAGCAAAATTACAAAAGGCTTGTAGATGTGGTAATGTCACCATGGACTTTCCAATGTAAAATCTAAATCCTGAAGCACAGCCATTTTAATTTTTAATGTAAATTAGTGAAATTAAAAGAGGTGGTCCAGAGTGTATTTTTAAGGCTTGGTTGTGTTTACAAGATGCAAAGCAATGTGTGCTCATGCTTCATTTGTAGAAAATCACGTTATTTTTTCATATACCTTACTTTGATTTCAGCTACTCAGCTAACATGAAAACGACTGTCATATTTCCTAGTTTCTCTGAAACTAGGAAGGCTCAGTAGGCTCTGATTGGTCAGCTAACATTACGTGCTGTGATTTCCGGATCGGCTCCACGGCGAGAGCGTCAAAGTAGCTGGAAGTCATTCATTTTTAATGTAAGCCGGCGGCGATAAGCAGCGAGGAGCAGCGCAGTGCATCTTCGCCGGTGTGGGCGTCGAGGAGAGTTGAAATCGAGTCAACTTTACGGTAATGAGCTATGACGCA
Source organism: Danio kyathit (assembly GCA_903798195.1). Lineage (NCBI taxonomy): Eukaryota > Metazoa > Chordata > Actinopteri > Cypriniformes > Danionidae > Danio > Danio kyathit. Next base: position 11,766,536 of record LR812531.1, read on the forward strand.
GTTCGGCGGCAAGCAATCGGAATGTAGAAATCCACAGCTTGAGAGGAGTCCAGAGAACACAGTCACTAGCTATGTTTCCATCCACCTATTTTTATCCGCATTTTGGATATGCGCATAAAAAAACGGTTGATGGAAATGCCATGATGCGCATAAATTTTGAAATGCCCATAAAAAACATATGCGCATAACTGAGTAGGATAAACTTTTTATTCGATAAGAAAAGATGCGCATAAACTACGATGGAAACACTTTTACTGCACAAATTCCAGTGTGTGCATTAAAAAAGGTCATGGGATTTTGTTATAAGAGATCATGTGATGCTAAAAATGTGTGTTAATGGACAAACCAGCAGGCTGAGCACATTATAAACCATCTGAAATGTTGTTTTTGTCATTCTAAAACTTCTTACCGTTTAAGGATTAGTGTTATTATATTATTAATGACATCCAGAATCAAGAGCGTCTGTGCTCCGCATCTGACACCTTCAAATGCCACTGTGCATTCACTGTGTGTCAGGATTGCCTTCTGAGGCGCAAGTGATTTATTAGATGAAGAAAAGATTGACGCAGCTTCTCCTACTGCAGCAAATTCAGTTTTTACTGTTGATATTTGGCGCCAGATAATCAGGAATTGACGATTTTGTTGGCTTTGACTTGTTGGATGGAAATGCAGCTTTATTCGCACGTCTTTTATGCGATAATCCAGTTTTGAGCATGAAGTTCATTCGCATTTTTGGATGGAAACATAGCTATTGAGATGTGTGTACATGTGATGATTTAGAAGCAATTTTTGACATTGATGAAATGTTAAATTTTACATTGATGAAATATAAACTAAAATTAAAAAAATTCTGTATTAAATGTGAAATATTTTTATTTGTGTATATATAGTCAGTGAAACATTTTTCAGTGTTTATTAAACTCATTTGCTCATTGTCTGTTTTCTTTTAAAGTCTTTAAATTTAATATTAATGCTTGAAGGACAAATACTTAATTTAATTCATGGTGCAAATAATCCAATAAATATAATTCAATAATTCATATAAAGCATAAAATGTAATAAATATTAACATATGAATTACATAAAATTAACATCTGCACTGGACAAAATATTTAGCCCAGCCTTGTATGATTAGTTTAAACACGAAAAAATATTCATACTAAAACATTAAATAAATGTTATAGAAAGCAAAAAATGTACTTTCTCAGACATCAACATATTGTTACAACAATAACTTACACATTTTTTGATTGTATTGTTTGATTGTACTTCTTGTAAAGTAATGCTTCATTGAATGATCTGCTAGATAGAACCTTATAATTCCAAGCGGAAAATGACTTTTCAGAATGAGAAGGTTCTATCTGCAATTACCATGTTTTTTTTTACTCCAATTTGCAAATGTAAGAGAACTTTGATAATTTACATGTAGAGTACATTTAGGGTCTCTGTCATGTCCATGTATAAAAGAGAACTGTTACACACATATTGTTTGCTATATGGAATGCAAAACGTTGAAGCTCAATATCTCAAAATCATTCAGAACGCAGATAGAACCTTATAATTCCAAGGTGACGAAGTGTCTATCACATATATTCGGGTTATAAGCATGTGTGAATCATATAAAACATTCACATCTTTTTCTAGTTTGTGATTTGAGATGTAGAATGCAGGGAAAGCGGCCACATAGAGAGAGACACTGCAGCGCTGGTGAAGATTTTGGGGTGTTTACAGGAGTTTGACGGATAAATTTGATTTTGTAGCTAAATTGTTAGCTGTGCCAAACAGCATTTCCCCTTGTTTACATCCATGTTTACGTCCTCGCTATAACATACCTTTAACACTAGAAACTGTGCATTTAATAAATCAATTTTAACAAATAAAAATACTTACAGGTTGTGGCTCACAATCCACAGCTTCGTCTATTGTGGTTGGAGGAGCCAAATCCAGCAATGAACTGGGAGAGATTCTGAAAGCTCTCCTTTGTCAAATGCTAGCTATATTTTTTGTAATTCTCTGGAACATAATTCAAATTAAATTGTAAGCTCTTCTCTCTTTGTGTCAGGTCCTTTGGAAGCCCAAATACAGAAACAGAACAAGCTCTGTGGAAATAGCAGCATTTAGATGCCATTTTAGCTTTCTCTGCTACATTACAGCGCCTCAGGCCACGCCCCATTGCTGCACAGGGTCTATGCGCATGGTGCATGCCCGTAACCTGAAGCATTTGTGATCTCACCAGCCCGGATGTACTTTTTTTGTAGTCCCCAATCTTTGTTCGCTGTAGGCTTTGCCAAGCTAACTGTGTAAAAGCCAATGTCTCTCTTTGCATTGAACTTTGAGCGTGTTACAATCAGAGATCTTGTTAATGTTCACACAGCTACATTATACATCAACTAAAGTTTAAAATATGATATTGTAGTGGACCACCCTTTTAAACTTAAGCTGCATTTTACAGATTTGTAAAGCACATTTTGAGCAAAGGTTTAAAAAGATTAGAAGCCTCTATGCTGAATGTGTTCGAGCAGCACAGTCTAGTTTCTCTTCTGGCACCAAAAAAAATATGTATGAAGATGGGTTATTGTAAAGCTTAAAATGGAAACGTGCGGTTTCTGTGATGAAGCTCTCATGGCCACAGTTTAGACCTCTGTTAACCATGTTTTGGAAATGACTTGGCCTTGACTTGGCAGGAGATGTTTTCACCCTCATTAGATGTTAGAACCAGATACTGGGAATCCAGTGTGCCAAGTAATAGTGTTTAGAAAGTGAATTCTGATCAAATGTTACAGCTCTGGCCACAGCTAAAATGATGTGATTCATAAAACCCTTGGTAGGTCATTTTACAGCTTTCATTAACATGTGAAATCACACTGTAAATCACAAGGTTTTATGAAAACTTTGTTTGTTTAGCATTTCATTCCCCATTGGCTGCGTGTCATAATATCTGAAATCATGTGGAACAGCTCCATGAGCCGCAGTGGATTGGATGGAAGACTAAACCTCAAGGATCTCATTTTTTAAAAAGCACACTTAAGAAATGAAGGTAAGAGCACATTACGCTAGAGCAGGGGTGCTCAATCCTGTTCCTGGAGATCTACCTTCCTGCACATTTCTGTTGCAACCCATGTCAAACACACCTGCCTGTAATTATCAAGTGCTGTTCAGGTCCTAATTAATTGGTTCAGGTGTGTTTGATCAGGGTTGGAGCTGAACTATGCAGGAAGGTAGATCTCCAGGAACAGGATTGAGCACCCCTGCGCTAGAGCTTTTTGTAACCAATTTTTGTTGGTTGGTATCAAAGCATCGGAGTCAGTTAATATGAAAACAGTTAAATCGTAAGCTTTACTGATAACATATAATTTGTAAATTTCCAGACAGCCTTATTAGTAGGGTCAATTACATATTTTTATTTGAATTCTGTGGTGTCCTGTAAAAATTCTGGATATAAAGCACTCTTAAAAGAACTCATTAATTTACTTGAGGCAAAAAATAAATAAGAAAATATCCATATAAACACTTTTAGCAAATTAATAACTGTGTTAGCAAAAAAACAACAACAATTAACTAACATGACTTTGTCTCAACAGACCAGTGGTGCGTTTCCGAAAACCATCGTTAGCCAACTAAGGTCGCAAGTTGCGTCGTTACAAACATAGTTCATTGATTTGGCGTTTCCCAAATCCATCGTTCCGTTTTAGTTTTAGCGATCTTCATGTTTACAATTGCGCTCCCTTCGCAGTGCACTTTGAAAACATTGGTGTCATTTTGAACACAGTCGTGGCTCATGATGAAAGCTATAGGTGACCTATTTAAAAGCGGAATTTATGTTACGTCTCCAAAGCTTGTTAAAAACAAAAAAAACATACCATACGTTAAAGCTTTTAATTTATTGTAGGTTATTTATTAAGTGTCTGTACTGTATATGACATGGGCCTCTTGGTTAGCACATTTCTGCAGTGGTTTGCATGTGTCAAATTGTAAAAGTAGACTTTTCAAAAAAAAAATAAATAAACAATATCCTACTTTATAATAATAATGATAATAATAATAATAATCATCATCATTAATAATATTAATATTATTATTAAAGTAGGATTTTTTTTCATTTCCTAAAAAATAATAAATATTAAATTTCATTTCTTAATAAATAGCCTCATTATTTTATTATGTGATTTATCTATGATATTAGAATACAGTTGAAACCAGAAGTGTACATACACGCAAAAAAAAGGAACATAACCATTTTTTTTTTTAAATGTCTGATGGTAAATCATACTAAACGTTTAGTATTTTAGATCCGTTAGGATTACATAAATGATTTACATTTGCTAAATCCCAGAATAATGAGAGAATTTTTTTATTGAGATTTTTTTTTTATTAATTTCTAGACAGTCAAAAGTTTACATTAATTTCCTTTGTATTTTTTTAGCTTTGCTTTTAAACTGTATAACTTTGGTCAAATGTTTCGGGTATCCTTCCACAAGCTTCTCACAATAGTTTGCAGGTATTTTGGCCCATTCCTCTTGACAGAATTGGTGTAACTGAGTCAGATTTGTTGGCTGTCTTGCTCGCACAAGCTTTTTCAACTCTGCCCACAAATTTTCTATAGGATTGAGCTCAGGGCTTTGTGATGGCCACTCCAAAACATTCACTCTGTTGTCCTTAAAGCACATTTTAACTAATTTGGCAGTATGCTTAGGGTCATGGTCTGTTTGGAAGACCCTTTTGTGGCCAAGTTTTAATTTCCTGGCTGTTTTCCTGTTGCTTCAGTATTTCTACATAATGTTCTTTCTTCATGATGCCATCTATGCTGTGAAGTGGACCAGTCCCTCCTGCAGCAAAACAGCCCCACAACATGATGCTGCCACCCCCATACTTTACAGTTGGGATGGTGTTCCTAGGCTTGTAAGCTTTCCTCTTTGTCCTCCAAATGTAACACTGGTCATTATGGCCAAACAATTCAATCTTAGTTCCATCAGACCACAGGACATGTCAAAACATTATTCTTTTTCCCAGTGTAATTTAGCAAATTGTAAGCTGGCTTTTTTCTTTTGTTTTTTGTTGATTCTGGCTTGTTGATTTTTCCATCTTGTCACACAAGGAAGCAGTGTGTTTGAGGGTTTCCTTAAATACTATTCTACAGTTGTGCCTCTAATTAACTCAACTGTTGTCAATTAGCCAATCAGAAACTTCCAAAACTTTGACACCATCATCTAAGCTTTTTCATAGGCATAATCTTATTGTATGTAAACTTGACTTTCAAGAAAAGTTATAACAATTTCTCAAAAAATCTCTCTCTCATTATTCTGCTATTAAGCATAACATAAACAAATTTGATAATCCTAACTTACCTAAAAGAGAAAAAGTTTAGTCACATTAACATCTGACTTTTTTTTTAAATGGTTATGTGCCTTTTTATACAGTGTATGTAAACTTCTGTTTCAACTGTACTTGTTAGCTGATTTTTATGTTAATTTATTATAGAATATGTGATGTTCTCAAAAATATTTGTAAAGAAATCATAGGTCATATGTGTCGTTAACAAATATTTCAATTAATATGGAAAACGAGTGCATGTTTTTATCAAAACTAATATTTTATTTTATTTTTTAAATGCGCAAAATAATTATAGGGTTCTTCTCTAAAGAAGTTGTCACCTCCTCGTTTAGAGCATCATTATGGGCGTTTTACGTTACAACTAATGTGGTTCAAACGATGGATCTGCGACAGAAACTACAGTTTTGGGAAACACTCGTCACTACATCGTTCATTTCCCAAACGATGCATCGTACTATGATAGTTCAGCCGCGAGTTACGTCATTGTTTGGGAAACGCACCCCAGGTGATTGGAAAAACTGGCTTAGCAGCACACCAGTTTCTGCATTAAAATTGTGTGACGGGTCATTCAAAGAAAATGAAGAATTTGCTTTCATTTCAAATGTTTAATTTCATATACAATTTTTTTCACATGCACTATTTCCAACATTATTCAAAATATCGTCTTTTTTTGTTCTTTTTTGTTGACATCTCATTGGAAATTTGATGCACTGAAATGTCCTGACCCAAACCAAGTGCTGATCACCTTGAACCTGCTATGGGGAAGACATTATTTCCCTTAAAAAATGTGTTTGAATCACCATCTATTCATTTACAGCAGGAGTTTCCAAACTTGGTCCGGACTCCGGAGGCCACCTGTTACCCAAAATGGGGAGACCTGATGGCAATATGGACATGGGCTAGCCCTAACCAGGGGGAGCTGCAACCTACTTGCATTTAAAGAGACAAAAGCAGTGTGTTTATTTTTACCCTATGATAGCATATTAACCTTTTTTTTTTACATTATGACATGCATTCCCATTAATTTAATTATTATTTATTTCAGAACCATATTTCTAATATCATAATTCTGGATATACGTAGAATAGTAAATATAACATACCCAAAACTAAGTGTACTTAATTGTGGCATATAATTATGGCATATAAATGCACTCAATAGTTTTTCATGATTTTTTTGTGATTTTTTGGGGGGTTTTTTTCGATAAAAATGACAGATTTCGTGGCGGTAATTCCCAGAAATTTGCGGACAATTTTGCGAAAAAAAAAAAAAATAATAAAAAAAAAAAAAAAAAAAAAAAATATATATATATATATATATATATATATATATATATAAATGTAAAAAATTATATGTATTTACCATATTAGGTAGCCTACTATGTTTGGTGTGCAATCTGAAACAATGACAATAACCCAAATCATAAAAATAAAGCTTCTTTATTTTGGTCTCTTGTCAAGACAAGATCTGAAACGGTAGGGATTAAGCTAAAGGAAGGTTGTATAACTCTTATTTTTATTTACGATCTTACTTTCTCTCAGATTTTACTCCCTGGAGCATCTGATATCGTCACACATTGGACATGTGTTAGGGCTTCCCCTACCGTAATACACCTAAAACACGGATTGCCGTAAAACTCATCAATGGCAGGAAAGCGGTTTCTCTCGTTAACTGCAGGGAAAGAATTAAACAAAATAATTTATCAATTTGACGCACATCATAATACCAGCCATACATGTAAAGCACAAATAATGTCCTTCAATTCAGTCACGTCTAGCAGCCGTCATCCTTGAACCAATCTCATCTCCACCTGTCTGTTCCATTGCTTCGTTTGCTTTAACTTTCTTTTGCAGTCTGAAGTGCGTCAAACGCACAAAACGCCCAATTCGCGCCACAGGATGCCTATATCTCATCTTTGCTATGACTTGACATGTAAATGACTCGCGCTTCATCTGCATCTGCTTACTGTACAAGCTGAACACACCCCTGCCCCCCATTCCTTGTAATGTAATGATTGTGAGGGGGCAAGTAAGATGTCATTTTTGCGAGAGACACTCAAATACATCACGCGTGCTGCGTATGCAACGTCGATAGATGAATTACCGGTTTGTAAACATTCAGGATGCGCGCGCAGCGAGGTTGCAGAAAAAAAACTAGGAGCGCTAGCATTTACAGCAAGGGAATGACATCCGATGCGGTACAAAGTTTGTTGTTGTCTTAGAAATACGTTATATTGATTACGTATTGTATATGTTATTTACATAATGCTTTCAGCGTATTATAACAGCTTGTTACCCAGTGATAAGCACAATTATTCAGCAAAAATTAACGTTAAAGTGAGCGGCGTTCTTCTGACAGGTCCATTTGCGATAGCACCCTCCCAATGGATATTGGATAAGACTAAATGGCCAAGCATCCAGCCCGAAATATACAACTATCTCATTGAAACTCCAAGTGATTTTACAAGAGAGAAGTTAAAGGCCTACAAGTCTTTGGATGCCTACAATTTTGTTCTGTGTGGTCATGTGCAAGAAATAATGGTCCATGTTTACCAGATTCAAAACTATATAGTGCTAAAAACCGAGGTTTTGCCTAGCCAAAGACAAGGAAAGAAGACATACAAGCTATACAAGGCCTGGGTAATCATCAACAAGCAAAACAACTGCATTCTGACAGCGAACTGCACCTGTACGGCAGGGTATGTGAACTTACATTTTTACATTTCATTCTTAGCATTCACTGTCCGCAGTTTAATTCACCATATTTAACTGTTTTTGCTGAAATCATTGCTGCAATCAAAAATGGGTATTGTGTATGATTCAGCATAGCTTGAACCTACCTGATGTGAAATAGGAACTGCAAAGTCGAGCATTTTAAATTAGGTCCTCACTCCATTCAGCTCCCTTTTAGCCAAAGATGTCTGCGGTTGGCATTAAAAGCAGTTTGGTGTACGGTAAAAGTTAGGTTTTCTACTTTTGGACAAATTTGGCATCCTATTGCACAACACGACATGTCTTTTTTTGCAACCGGGAACCCGTGTGACGTCATGTGTGACATAGGTTGGTAATTCCTCTATAAGTCACGTAAAACAATTCATTGCAAACTGAAATAAACATAATTTAATTATATGGTTTGAAATAGGGTTGGGCCAATAGACGATGCCATTGTCCATCGCCGATGGCCGATAGACATCACGATGCTGAGCCGGCATCGCCGATCCTCCACCCCGCCCCGCTCTTGAAAAATACACACTCTGTTTACACTAATACAGCTTCCTTTTAAAATGGCATTTTAGAACGAAAATGACCCACGTCCACACTAGTGTTTCATCTAGCATTTCTGAACAGCCCTCCGTCCACTGAAAACGCACATCACATGACCACACCCACACACACACAGCCACAGACACACACACTTTCTTGCGCTCGTCTGAGCTCCAGAGAACATTGTACGTCGGACAGTTTATCAAGGATGATAGTGGATCGCGTCTCACTATAGTTGTTAAACGTGACCTCATTTTACCGACTTCCCTCCTCAACCGCCCTCCTCCTCTGTCCACTGTTCATTTTCACTTTGTTTCGCGACTCCCCAACCCTCTTCACTTTCGTCCACGACACCTCAGCGCGCTCACTTTTGTCCGCGAGCAACCCCTCCGCCATCCACCGCACCAAACAAATGACTGACACGGATCACTCTGCCTACTCATCCCAGAGTCCCGCGTAAAAAGTGATTGACAGGTGGTAATTTGTGTGTAACTTATCTTTATTTATTTATGATTTGGTTATGGGTAAAACAAAGACCAGGTAGTTGAAATGGTAGGCTACAAATAATTAATTAGTTATGAATTAATTAATTATTCATAAATAATTTATTCACCTCCGCCTATTTCACATTAGACATCGTACGATGCTAAATTGGTCAACATCGCCCAACCCTAGTTTGAAATTTAATGTTTTATGAAATTATTCAATTTTTTTGCGATTATTTTGCGTTTAATTAAGAATTTTGCAGAATTGCAAAAATTTGTGACTTTTTGTTGATTTTGCGTTGGTTTCAGCGACTAGGGGGTCTGAAAAACAACAATAAGCTGAATTCAGCTTATCTGAGCTGGCAGACACAGCACAAACCTAATTAAGCACACACAAAAAATCTACAAAAGTGAAAGTTTCATCTGATGTCAGCTTTAAAGCTAAGTGGAATACAGCCCAAGTGACCTGAAAGGAAAAAAACACCAATAGGAAAAAACTACTTAAACTAATGCCCTCTATAGCACTCAGACAAAAAAAAATCCAAGAGTCCCTTTATGAATTTTGGTCTAATACATTTCTGAACACAGCTACAAACAATATCTGAATTATCTGGAGCATTTATGCTTGCATATTTGTCTTGGTTATGTTATAGCCTCAGTCTTTCTTTCTGTGTTGTCTTGATTGGCCTGTCAGTGAGTCTGTAGCTATAAAGAAGGCGGAGGGAGTCTTCTGCGGTTTTCTCTCCCTCTGCTTTTCCCAGAAAGATGAATCAGAGAGGTGACCGCGGAGTGGCCCAGGTTCCTTTCATCCTGCTCTTAAATCTCCCAGTGTGCTGAAGGGGGTCCAAGACTGCACCATCTCAGCCCCCCAGAAGGGATAAGCTGTTGATAGAGTCTTGGCCTTGGATTTAAATGCTACAGATTGAATTAGACTCTGCACTGTGATCAGATCAGCAATGTTTTCATGAGGTTGGTGAAGTCTGTTTTTTTTTTTTTCATGTAATTACTTTCATTAGTGTTGGAGCTGTGGTCTAAAGGCTTCTCCAACTCATTACACTGTGTCTCTTTTGTTTATATTCAGCTTGCATCATTTCTAAGGGGTCAAAAGATAATAAAATGATGATATAGTTTTAGACATTGTTTACGAACAATAGCAATATACTCAAAAGAACTTCTTTGAAACTCTGATTCAATTTAGATTGTGTACAGAGATAAACAGGCTATTAAAGAAATCAGGTATTATATTAAAAGTACTATACATTATGTGTTGAATGAAGTAATATTACAGGTCACATGACAGATGAAGCAGTTACTAATGATAATGTTCTTTCTGATTCATTTGAGCTTCCCTATTTTCAGACACAGACTGACAAAAGGGTTTCAATAATGTCCTCCCACACTTATGTGTCTTTATTTGCTTGGGCCAAAAACCCACTAGCCACAATTTTCAGTTCAAAAATGTCATCACAACAAAACCAGAAAAAAATACAGAAGTACTTTAATGATGTGTGCACAACACATGAAGACGAGGAATGAGACAAGGATGAACAATATTACAATATTTATGTATGTATTCATTCATTTATTTGTTTTTTTATGTTTGTTTGTTCTTTTAAAATTAGATTTTGACAAGTGCACTTCAAATACAATTTCAGGAGTTCACACTTAGCTGATGATTGATTATAAAGCTTGTTTGGCATGCTGTCCCGGGAGAGAGCCCTCAGCATGACTAACAGCATTGTGATTAAATGAAGGGTTAAATAACGTTAGAATATCTCATGCTTAAAATGTGTAGATTCATTAGTCATTTTCATAGCGGACTTTAAACACTGGAAGTCTTTTATCCACTCTTTGAAAAGTGTAAATGCTGAATTGACATTCATTACATGATCTCTAATCAGATCTGCCATTATTTGTAACTTTAGGTGGTTTCTAAAACCAAAATCGCCAGTGTTGTTTTCATTCTCTCGGATCCAGACCTTTACATTTTCGCGGCTGTAGCGAAATAACTGTAGTCTGCAGTGATTGACAGCTGATATTAACCAATCCATTCGTGTTCTGTTCTAGCGAAGTGGGCCAATAAGAAGAGCCTGAAGGCAGGGCAAGCATTGCGGGCTTTGTTTACTGCAGCAAGTTGACATGTCAACTGTTTTAAACCCTGCATTGGGTGTTTTTAGGTGGAAAGATGTCTAATGCGTGAGTGCCTCCTAATTCCGCGCATGTGGTGAACATTTTGCCTTGAAAACTGGTCGCACGACATCAATTTTATGCACTCGCACAAATGCTCCCAAATATATTTTGAGGTTGCATAGATAAAATTTCCGGCGCATATGTGACCAAAACGGTCGCAATTTCAAGCCCTGCTATATATATATATAGTATATTATAAGTATACATTTCTATATACACTATATTCATAGTGTGAAGTTGTTATTAAACAACTATAGAAAGTGTTTCTATTGTAGAAAAAATAATTATAAAAGTAAAATTGTTATTGAAAATTTGATCGATACATTTATCAAAACTCTTAAAGGGGTGGTCCACTATGATATCCTATGTAGCTGTGTGAACATAAACAACATCTCTGAATGTAAGTTTAATGCAAAGGGAAACATTGGCTTTTACAGAGTTAGCTTAGTAAAGCCTACAGAGAACGAATTTTGGGGACTACAAAAAAAAACATCCAGGCTAGTGAGATCACAAGCGCTTCAGGTTACGCGCATTCATCATGCGCATACACCCCATGCAGAAAAAGGGCTTGGCCAGAGGCGCTGTAGTGCTGTAATGTAGCAGAGAAAGCTAAAATGCCGTCCAATCGTTGCTATTTCCACAGAGCTTGTTCTGTTTCTGTATTTGGACAAAAGACTTTCACTTCCAAAGGACACGACACAAAGAGAGAAGTGCTTACAATTTTAATTCTGTTCCAGAGAATTATAAAAATATACATAGCTAGCATTTGACAAAGGAGAACTTCCAGAAGCTCTCCCAGTTCAGTGCTGGATTCGGCTAAAAACTCGTTCAACCAACGAAGTTGTGGATTGTGAGCCACAACCTGTAAGTATTTGTATTTGTTAAAATCGATCTATTACACACATAGTTTCTAAGCGTTAATGGTATGTTGTAGTGAGGATGTAAACAACGGGAAAGGCTGTTTGGTACCGCTAACAATTTAGCTACAAATTTATATTTATCTGTCAAACCACTGTAAACACTCACAGTCTTTAGCAGCGCATGCAGTGTCTCTTTATGCGGCCGCTTTCCATGCGTTCTACATCTCAAATAATGAACTTGCTAAAGATATGTGAACGTTTCATATTACTTACACAGGCTTATTCAAAATTTATGTGAAAGACACTTGACAGATTTTATTTTAGAGAGCAGACATGAGGTTTAGCTGTGTCCTCTGTGTCATTTTCCGTCTGATTTAGGCACAAACTGATACAGCTAACAGCTACTCTAACTGAATTCTGACATGGGGCAAAATGGCGTGCTTGAAAGTGCGTGACACGTTTTCTGTTGATGTTGATCTGCGAATCACAGCGCATTATGTTAGCTGACCAATCAGAGCCTCTTGAGGGCGGGCCTTTCAGAGGAACTAGGAAATATGACAGTCGTTTTCATGTTAGCTGAGTAGCTGTATATAGTCAAAGTAAGATATATAAAAAAATAACGTGATTTTCTACAAATGAAGCATGAGCACACATTGCTTTGCATCTTATAAACACAACCAACCCTTAAAAATACACTATGGACCACCCCTTTAAAAAGGTATTTTTTAAAGTGGTCTATTGTTTTTTTTTTTTTAACCTAACTGTAAACATTTCTACTCTATATTGATCTAACCAATATACAATGTTGCTTTCCTCTCATTTTTTAATTCTCCTCTGCAGCTATGGGTGGATGTTTTCTTGGAAATGGTGATTAACTATGTTTACATCATATTACATCCAGCTCTGACTGAATACACAAACTTAAGGCACAAACAATAGTATTCAGCATCTTGCTTTGCCTAATACAAATGAACCACTGGTCACAGATCACATTATTTGGACAAGCATCATTACCGTGAGCACCTCCTTTAAGTTCCCAACTGCAAACGTCACACCAGCCGCAGGAAATGACCAAACCCTCCACGCAGCTAAAAATAAGGCCTGATGTTAGAGGAGAATAGGACCAGGAAGGCGGCAAAGTACAGCAAATATTATTCCTATTCAACCACTGCTCAACCACAGCACTGCTTTTGGAGTTGAATGGGAAAAAAAGGCAGAAAAAAGAAAAGAAAGGGGGGTGATGGCAGAGAAAAGGCCGAAAAGAAAGGCCTCACATAGAGTGCTGGAAATCTGACAAAGCAAACTATGAGAAATAAGGAGGAGGAGTGGAAGGAAGAGGGCGGAATCAACTGAAAGGAAGAAAAAAAATCCTGTCTCTCCTACTTTGACAAAGCTGAAGATGCTGTAAAAACCTCAAAACCTGGAGAGCAGCAAAGCAAACAAGTATGTTTGCACTAGAGATCCCCCAAAAAAGTCTGCTTGCTCCTGCCTTTCTGTCACTTAGTTTTTTTTTGCAGTGGCTTGGTCACACTCGCTATTGTAAGAGAAGAAAAAAATCTGCAGAGTTGTATTGTTGGCACAGGACCCACACCACAACCCCCCCTCCCCCTCACCTCCCTTCCTCCCTGTCAAGCGTGAGACAGCCTGGCACGGAGCTGAGCCCAGCCAAGAATGGAACTCTTCGTCGCCTCACGCAATGTGGTGTGCTGAAATTTCCTGCAGTAAAAGCCTGATTGGGAAGACACCCTTTAAAAAGTGCAAAGAAAAAAGTACCAGACACAGCAGCATGTGAAAATGAGGAGCTACAGGACAGGGGGCATGACGAGGGGAAACCCCCCCAATCCTACCCAGCTAACAAAATTCATGTGGCTCAAATCCGGCCCACACCAGACACTTACATCCGGTCCACATACCGCATGGAATGATGACACTTGGGCGTTCCACTCCTGTTTGCCAGATCTGGGCCACAATTAAGCCATAGCAATACCACATATCAGCCAGAATTTAACCAAATGAATCAGAACTGACCCTATTCTGGGCCACAGTTTGCTTTTATTTTGGCCCAGATCCGGCCCACTCCAGACACTTAAATCTGGCCCACATACTGAATGGAATGATGGCTCTAGGGCGGTCCACTCATGTTTGCCAGATTTGGGCCACAATTAAGCCATAGCAATATCACATATCAGCCAGAATTCAACCAAATTAACCAGAACTGACCCTATTCTGGGCCACAGTGTGCTTTTATTCTGGCCGAGATCCGGCCCACACCAGACACTTAAATCTGGCCCACATACTGAATGGAATGATGACTCTAAGGCGGTCCGCTCTTGTTTGCCAGATCTGGGCCACAAATAAGCCAAAGCAATACCACATATTAGCCAGAATTCAAGCAAATGAACCAGAACTGACCCTATTCTGGGCCACAGTTTGCTTTTATTCTGGCCCAGATCCGGCCCCTCACCAGACACTTAAATCTGGCCCACAAACTGAATGGAATGATGGCTCTAGGGCAGTCCACTACAGTATGCCAGATTTGGGCCACAATTAAGCCAAAGCAATACCACATATTAGCCAGAAATCAACCAAATAAACCAGAACTGACCCTATTCTGGGCCACAGTTTGCTTTTATTCTGGCCTAGATCCGGCTCACACCAGACACTTAAATCTGGCTCACATACTGAATGGAATTTAGCTCTAGGGCGGTCCGCTCCTGTTTGTCAGATCTGGGCCACAAATAAGCCAAAGCAATACCACATATTAGCCAGAATTCAACCAAATGAACCAGAACTGACCCTATTCTGGGCCACAGTTTGCTTTTATTCTGGCCCAGATCCAGCCCACACCAGACACTTACATCTGGACCACATACTGAATGGAATGATGGCTCTAGGGCGGTCCGCTCCTGTTTGTCAGATCTGGGCCACAAATAAGCCAAAGCAATACCACATATTAGCCACAATTCAGCCAAATGAACCAGAACTGACCCTATTCTGGGCCACAATTAGCTTTTATTCTGGCCCAGATCTGGCCTACACCTTACACTTGCTGGGTGTGACAAAGTAAAAAATCCCAGCATGCATTGCAGTATGAATACATTCTATAGCTTATTAATGCTACAGTTTTCTTTTGATTTTTGATGTTGACGCTGTTGATTTTGTCACTTTTAGTCTCCTGTTTGTGATGTTTGTGAGTTTTGTTCATTTTGTTAATGTTGTTGAGGTTCATACGCTGATTATTGATGTCTCTGTGAGCAAAAGTTGAACCTTAGACTTTTTTTACCTTATAAACCTTCATAGTTCTGTGGCATGTGCAAGCATGTCATTACGTCACTTCTAATACTAGATTAAATGTTGGTTAACATCAGTGAATTATATAATTTCATCACAGGTTGTGCCTCACTTAATTTTATTTTATTGCTGTAATGAATAAACTTTTCAAGCAAAGTTCTTAAAAGTTACAGCAGCCCAAAAGAAAATTTATATTAAGAGGTTCAGGGCTATGAGCCCAACTAAAGCAAACACTTTTCTCCATGACGGTGACTTTAGTCTATGTGGTCCACATATGTTTTAAGATAACTGGGCCACATTTGCCATATCTTCTCTGGGCCACTTTAGGCTCACAGCCACATTAGCCAGAGCTAACTGTGCCAAATATTTGCCAAAAGTGGCTCACATTTGTTTTAGGATAACTGGGCCACATTTGCCATATCTTCTCTGGGCCACTATAGGCTCATATCCACATTAGCCAGACCTAACTGTGCCAAATATTTGCCAAAAGTGGTCCACATATGTTTTAGGATAACTGGGCCACATTTGCCATATCTTCTCTGGGCCGCTTTAGGCTCACAGCCACATTAGCCAGAGCTAACTGTGCCAAATATTCACCAAAAGTGGCCCACATATGTCTTAAGATAACTGGGCCACATTTACACTTATACGTGTGAGCCACTTTGGGTTTAGACCCAGATTACCCTTGAATGACATTTTTGCCAACTGTGGCCCACGTTTGTCCTCCATCATTTGGGCCAAATTTATAATTTTCCACATGGGCCACATTAGGCTCACATTCAGATTACATTTTGCCATAACTGTCAAATCTTTGCCTTAAATGGGGGACATATGAATTGTAATCTTTGGCCCCCCTTTGCCATTGTACAGGTGGGCCACTTCAGGCTCACATTCATTTTGTCTGGGCCGAAGGAAGACCACCAGTGCCGCATAACTGTCTAAAGTGGCCCACATTCATATGCTATCTGGGTAATCCCCTCTTCCCCCAAACTTTTTGACACTTTTTCCTCCATGTTTTCCTCAATCCTCTTTTAATTTAAATTGTGGCAAAGCTCCCTCTCACTCTTCGTGTTTCCCAAAGTAGTTTCCTGATTCACTCCCTCTTTTATATAATAATTCCACAGCGATTTCTTTCACTGTTTTTCTTCTCTTTTTATTCTCATTTTAAAATGATGTCATGGACTCCATAGGTTCGTTGTGGCTTGGCATGAGTGTGCAAAGGGCAAAGTTCAGCAGAGATTTGGGAGAATATGGCACAAAGGGAGAGAGAGAGAGAGCTGAAGGGAGGGAGTAACTGAGTGAGTTAGAAGCTGCCAAGCCAGTTCTGGTTCATTGGGAACTGCATATATGGTTGTTCTCCGCACAAGCACCCACAAGCATGTCCTCAAACAGCTACCTAGTAACTGCTACTATAATGTAGAATTTCTCAGAGCAAGCTCAAAAAAAAATCCTTTCTTTCTGTTCCTTTGGATTATATCTTCTGCGTCTTTGTCTACGAATTCCAGCCGCACCTTTAGACCTCGTTTATTAAATAAAGTGTATTCACACACACTTACAGTATGTACAGTACTTCATTTTTGGAAACATGACAGAACAGACTGATCGTTAAGGATCTAACAAGTGTTTCCAATCTGACAGACTTTTAAAACCACACCACCTTCCAAATGGATCACCAGGATGAGCACATGACAACTACCAGCTTTCAGGGTTCATACACATTTTTTCTACTAAAACTTCATGACTTTCCAAGACTTTGATGTAATGTTTCATATAATGTCTACATATACATGGTAAATAATAAGAAAAACAATGATGTTCAAATTTATTACAGCATATCATAAAACACGTAACAATCTATTTTGTTTAAATTTGTTTTTATATCTATGTAAAATTGATTTTGATCATGCTTACACAGCATTAACAATGTGAGAGCAAGTTTCTGGCCAAGGACAGAAAGTATGTAAAAACAACTAACCTATATTCAAGTTAGGGCTGCACAATATATTGTTTCAGCATTGATATCGCAATGTGTGCATCCGCAATAGTCACATCGCAGGATATGCAATGTTGGGATTATAGTTTAATATAGAGTTTAATCATAACGGAGTAAAAAATCATCTGCATGCATTTTTAAAGAGATAGTTCACCCAAAAATGACTTACCATTTTCATTACATCCTTCACTTGTTTCAAACATTTATGAGTTTTCTTTTTTTTTTTTTTAAATAAACACAAAAAGAATATAATTGAATAACTCCTATAGTATTGAAACAAGTGAAGGGTGAGTAAATAGTGAGTACATTTTAATCTTTGAGTGAACTGTCCCTTTAAGGCCTGTGAGTGTGTGAACATTTCAACATTTCACATTTTAAAACATCCGGCCACGAGAAATTTTTTGTAACTTTAATAAAGATTAAATAATGTACAATAAAGACTACGCAGTGTTGATTATTCAATATGTGTACCTGACTAGTGAATACCTGAAAACTATAATTCACTCTTATCTTTACTATATTTTATTTATCTATGCTTGTAATTTATTTGTTATATATTATTCGAGATTCACTCCTCTACAAAATTCCCCCAAGCAATCCAAATAAACCTGTTAAATCATCTGGAGAAATTTCACATCGCAATTTACATCACAGAAATACAAAATATCGTAATGTAAAAGATTTTTCCAATATTGCGCAGCCCTAATTCAAGTATACAGCTATTTCCTAAACTAATTTCCATGACTTTTCCAAAACTTTGTGGGTTTTTTCTGTTTTCCAGGCCTGGAAAATGCCATGTCAAAATCCCACGACTTTTCCAGGTTTTCCATGACCGTATGAACCCTGACCTTTGTCACTCAGGTGTCAGAGCTCACTGCCCAGCTGCAACGTCTCCAGAGCGGCGGCGTCCAACATGCTGCTGTGCCTAATTCACCTTTTTTTTTTGCACCGCATCAATGCGGTATATTCTCTAAGCATCGCTTTCCACGTCTTACATTCTACTATGGGGAGCCTGAGCTATAAGCTAATCTGGATGAGCTAACAGAGACTGTAACATCTTATATTAGTTTCTGTGGAAGACATGTGCATTCCAACTACTGTAGGACTTAATTAAACTATAACAATGACTACCCGTGGTTTCACTGTGAAACTCAGACAGCTCTAATTGTTTAATTTAATGCCTATTATGCATTAAAAAAGGTCATATTTTGGTTTTGGGGTCTCCAACAACAGGGTGATATGCGTGCAAGGTCAAAAAACACTTTCATTGTTTTATAATATGCATTTATTTTTACCTAATTATCCCAACGACTCACATTTGATTTGTTCAGTGATTTATTTGTTCCCAAACCCCTCCTTGGCGTGATGGTAATCTGCGCTGATTGGTCCGATGACCCAGTCTGTTGCGATTGGTCGACAGCGTTTAGCGCAGTTATTTTTTATTAGTCGTTTTTGGAAATAAACTCTTAAAATTCTAATTAGAAAATTAATTTAATCCAAAAAACCTCCCTGAAAAAATTACAAAATATTCTTGGAAGATGTTAAAGAACAAACACCTTGGAACACAAGCGCAGTACAGTTCTTACCACACAATTGGCATATTTGACTACAGCAGCACAAGTGCAGTAAAAGACAGAGTTTACTTGGCTGCGTCCGAAACCGCCTACTATTCAGTAGGTACTGCATTTGAATTTAGACGTACTACTCGGCCGTTAGAAAAGTACGTTTTATACAGTATGAATGTGAGCAGTATGAATGGAATTCGGACGTACTACATCCGCCATTTTGTCATGGTCACGTGACCTACCTGCGTCAGTTGCGTCGCTTCACGTCCATTCATAAATTCTCTCGCGGGGCATCATGGGATAGCGCAGCGTCCATGGGATGCGCACTTCAGAATCTCGCCGGAAGTAGTAAGTCATCCGGGTACTTCTCGCATACTGATTTTCGAATTCTAAGAATTCGGACATACTACTCGGCTCGCATACTGATTTAAGCGTACTGTATAGTATGGAAGTATGCGGTTTCGGACGCAGCCCTTGTTTTTAGTGCAGTTAACTGCAACTTTTACTGCTGTTGAACTTTATTGTACTATATTTGAACTGTGTTTATACTTCACTGTATTGCTATTTTGCTATTGTACTTTATTTTACTGCATTTAGACTTCTATATACCGCTGTTGTACTCAGGGCCGGAGCAAGCCGAACTGCCGCTCTAGGCAAAGGACTATCATGCCGCCCTCAACCCGAAAGTGAAAACGAAACTGACCAGTTCATAAAGTGAGGGGGGTGTGGGGTGGGTTGTGTTGATGTTGCGGATAACTGTAATTTCACACTGAAAGTAGGGAGAGCGGCAAAGGTCGCTCTGGCCGCCCTGGCGACGACGCTGTCTGCCTTCAGCTCCGGTGGCGAGAGCGTCAAAATTCGCTACATTGATCTCGTATTTAAAGGAGCCGTTGCAGCATATCAGCAAATCAGTTACACCCTCGCATAAAACATGTTTTGTAGCATGAAGATGTTGCACACTTATTATCAAATTCATTTACTTACGGAAGATCTAGTTGCATGTGGTGTGACTTTGCTCCACTTAATTATCCAATGTGTCCATATGTCTAGAATATTCTGAAGCAGCAATACTGTTTGTATTGTCGCATGAGATTCACGCTTTTTTAAAGAAAAAATATGTAACATAGATGCACATGAGTAACTCGCCAGTACTTTTTTAATGTATGTTACTGTAAGAAAAACATTGCAAACAATTGGAAATCCGGCGACCGTAATATTAAAACCCTTGGGAACAACTGTGGTCGGAACCAAAGTTCACAGTGACTGTGTTCTCTGACTCCTCTCAAGCGGTGGACTTCTACATTCTGATTGCTTACCGCCGAACCGCGTCATAGCTCATTACCATAAAGTTGACTTGATTTCAACTCTCCTCGACACCCACACCGGCGAAGACGCGCCGCGCTGCTCCCTCGCCGCTTATCGCCGCCGGCTCCTATTGAAAATGAATGACTTCCGGCTACTTTGACGCCGCTTTTGGTTGTGAATGTACAGTAAAAGTCAGCACGTTGGGTTGGGCGGCGGGGCATGTTTGCCGCCCCTCACAATTATGCCGCCCTAGCCGGCCGCCTAGGTCGCCTCTATGAACGCGCCGGCCCTGGTTGTTACTGCAGTTATATACTGCAGTTTTACTTCAATTTACTGCAGTTATTTTTGTAAGGGATTACTTCATATTCTCATCCACATACCTCAGTTGTCATGGGGCATGAATAATATGTTGCTAATGAAAGTGAAACTGCCAAACTGCAGGTAAAGTTGAAAAATTAAAAATGAAACATCTGAAATTACATGAAACTCCGGTGGAAACATGGATAGCATTGTGACGCAATTACGTTAATCGAATTGTGTGCTATAACATGTAAAACGAGATCATAAAAGAACATTCAAAAAGCAACTCATGTAAACAGCTTTATTATATTATTTTCTTATTCAGATTAAGGCAGATATTTAGATTATTATTGTCTCTGTAAACATAGTCACAAGCACCAACCCTAGAAAAAAGGTCTTCCATGATTTTGATGAAAGCCTTTCCACAGGTTGGTAGTGAGCAATGTAATGGTAATTGCATAATGCAAATCTTAAATTCATGCTAACAAACAAATGATCAAAAGAAATATACTAATGCAATTCAATTCAAATATATAAAACTGAATATGAATAAAACATATTTTTTGTCAAATAAACGATTTTTCTAGAATCATGTACCTTAATTTTATGGCTCAAAAATATCGGTTTGAGCCACGTTTGGCACCAGTACTGTTTTAAACATATTGATTTAGCACCGGTATCAAAATAACCCCAAACGATACCCAACCCTACTCAAAATGTTAAAGTGAGGTTTGTTCACTCCCCTTATCAACAACTTTGATATCTCCCTAACCATTAGGCCGGAGTGTATGACCGGCCTTACCCTGCATCCCTTCATCTGTGATCTCCCTCCTGTGGACAAATTAGGATGGCAAAGTCTTCTTTTTAAAAAAAACCTTGCCCTATACGTTAAATAAAACTTTAACATGTAACTCAGACATTATGGAATGTATAGTGTTTGTTGAAAATAAAATGGTATTATTTTTGAATGTATAAATTTGCTTGCAACACAGTTTAATAGTCAAAAAGTGTTCCAGAAGCAAGTTTAGGTTGGGTTTGTGATTTGATAAGGGCTGTCAAAGTGGTTAGACGGTTCTAATCAAAATCTCAAGCCCTTTCTGGAAGACCTTTTGATTTTTTTACTGTGTGGTAAGCAATATTTATGTGTTATGGCGTTATGGTGGAGGCTTTTTTTTTCTTTAGAAAATTCATATCAATGTTATCTTCTCCTTTTTTTGTTTTGGAAAGTCTTTGAAAATGAGCTGGAGCTGGCATCATGTGTGTGCAAATTGTTGGCAAGTTTGTCTGGCTGGGTAGATTTGCCGAGGGTGTTGTCTGGATGCCTGTGAGTGATGGTGGTGTCCTATTTCTTGCAGCCCCATCTGAGATCCCATGAAAGCACCTGTGTCTCTCTCTCTTCTCTCTCTCTCTCTCTCTCTCTCCTCCTCTCTCTCTCTCTCTCTCTCTCTCTCTCTTCTCTCTCTCCAGACAGCCACAGGGATATACTGAGAGGTCAAGGACTGCTTGGATGGGTGAAAGCTCCACCATCACATTCACTTACAGTCTGTCATGCCCCAGACACAGGAGTGCACACTACTAGTGAACTTCTGCAGACTGTACATCTGCTTTCCCTCTCGCTCGTGTATACTATGTGGGAGGAGGGGAACGCAAGACAGCTGGATAATTGCCTGTCTAGCTGCCACTGGGAGCAGCTTTTATAGGCTAATAAAGTTCTCCTTTATAGATGTAAACCTGTTTATTATCACATGAGTCTCCATTGATAAAACTTTCTCTTTCACCTTACACATCTTGTACACATACAAATAGAAAATCATTCAGGGAGATGTTCTGTTTAATGCATGCTGGATAGACACAAATCTGTCCGGCACAGTTCAAATATATTGTGTCTGATTTTAGAGCTCTGACGTTTTCATGAAGACCATGTGTGTGAGAGAAAAAAAAAATTCACAAACTACAAAAACAACTGTAAACATTTAAGAATATTTTACATATTAAAAATAAGTTTACAGTGCATTTATTGGTGGTCAGTACTAGTTTGCAAATAATGCTGTAGATAAATACCATATCAACATTTTATACCAAGATTTATGGGGTCATGTGATATCAACATTTGAAATACCATGAGGGGCAAGCAATGGCAAAGTTTTGCTGCACCTCTTTTGCATTTGGCCAGAGGAGATCAGATGCCTGTCAGAGATGTACTTTAGAGGATCATCCTTCAACAGTAGGGATGGGTACCGAAACTCTGTACTTTATTGGTATCTGTAACCAAGGATAGACGCTGACAACAGGGTGCAGATCCACATGCAGGTTTATTAGCTGGATGGTCAGGCAAGCAATGATCGAACAGGAGCAAACAGATGTATAAGGGCAATCCAAGTCGTGGTCAAAATAACAGGCTGGTCACAAGGCAGGCAGCAGACAGGGAGAAACAGACAATCAAGGCGAGGGTCCAAACACGGCAAGAACAAGACAAGGAAACACTTAGAATTGAAACTGATAACAGATAACAAGACTCAGCAACTGGAGTGAGTGTGTGTGCTGTTTATGTACTGAGTGTAATCTTGCTTGAGCGGCTTCAGCTGTTGGATGTAATCAGTGATGATATGGAACCGGTTGTGTGTGATGTGAGAGTAGTGCATGTTTGGAGATGTAGTCCATTAGATGGTAGATTTGTAGTCCATTGTGAGAATGCATGTTAACCAGCGATCTTTGGGGAGAGGATCGCTGGTGATCGTGACAGTATCGGTGCCAAATTATAAAAGACAGAAGTATCGATAAACTCTGACGTTAACGGTTCTGCTATCGGTACTGGAGAATTATTTATATAGTTTAATAAACACACACGTTCGGTTACAATGAAACAGTATTTTTTTGTGCAGTAGCCTAAATAAATCTTAAACATTAAAAATGCTTTTACATCAGCTGTATTTACAAATATAGTACATGAATAACCTAAAAAATAAACTATGCTTATTAAGGAGCTCATTTTTTCATTGTAAGATGCTCCAAAACTGTATTAAAAACACAGTTAAAAACACTGTTAACTTATTTATGCGAATGTGTTAATGAAAAATCTAATACATTTAACTGTGTTTTGCAACTCAAAGAGGGTATTTTAACTGCAGGGAGCACAATAAACCAAGAAATATCACGACTTCTGTCAGAAAAGTCAAACATGTTGAATAAAAATTGAAAAAATAATTTATTTGTTTACAACTATTGATTTCATTTTATTTTACATTAAAACGTAATAATGAAACAAAGTGTTGTTAATTCTGTTCAATTTGTTTATATATATATAATATAGAAAAAGTACTGAGAGGAGTCCAGAGAACACAGTCACTAAGCTATGTTTCCATCCACCTATTTTTATCGCATTTGGATATGCGCATAAAAAAACGGGTAGGTGATGATGGAAATGCCATGATGCGCATAAATTTGAAATGCCCATAAAAAACATATGCGATAACTGAGTAGGATAAACTTTTTATTCGATAAGAAAAGATGCGCATATAAACTACGATGGAAACACTTTACTGCACAAATTCCAGTGGTGCATTAAAAAAGGTCATGGGATGTTTGTTATAAGAGATCATGTGATGCTAAAAATGTGTGTAATGGACAAACCAGCAGGCTGGAGCACATTATAAACCATCTGAAATGTTGTTTTTGTCATTCTAAAACTTCTTACCGTTAAGGATTAGTGTTATTATATTATTAATGACATCCAGAATCAAGAGCGTCTGTGCTCCGCATCTGACACCTTCAAATGCCACTGTGCATTCACTGTGTGTCAGGATTGCCTTCTGAGGCGCAAGCAAGTGATTTATTAGATGAAGAAAAGATTGACGCAGCTTCTCCTACTGCAGCAAATTCAGTTTTTACTGTTGATATTGGCGCCAGATAATCAGGAATTGACGATTTTTGGCTTTGACTTGTTGGATGGAAATGCAGCTTTATTCGCACGTCTTTATGCGATAATCCAGTTTTGAGCATGAAGTTCATTCGCATTTTTGGATGGAAACATAGCTATTGAGATGTGTGTACATGTGATGATTTAGAAGCAATTTTTGACATTGATGAAATGTTAAATTTACATTGATGAAATATAAACTAAAATTAAAAAATTCTGTATTAAATGTGAAATATTTTTATTTGTGTATATATAGTCAGTGAAACATTTTCAGTGTTATTAAACTCATTTGCTCATTGTCTGTTTTTTTAAAGTCTTTAAATTTAATATTAATGCTTGAAGGACAAATACTTAATTTAATTCATGGTGCAAATAATCCAATAAATATAATTCAATAATTCATATAAAGCATAAAATGTAATAAATTTAACATATGAATTACATAAAATTAACATCTGCACTGGACAAAATATTAGCCCAGCCTTGTATATTAGTTTAAACACGAAAAATATTCATACTAAAACATTAAATAAATGTTATAGAAAGCAAAAAATGTACTTTCTCAGACATCAACATATTGTTACAACAATAACTTACACATTTTTTGATGTATTGTTTGATTGTACTTCTTGTAAAGTAATGCTTCATTGAATGATCTGCTAGATAGAACCTTATAATTCCCAAGCGGAAAATGACTTTTCAGAATGAGAAGGTTCTATCTGCATTACCATGTTTTTTTTTACTCCAATTTGCAAATGTAAGAGAACTTTGATAATTTACATGTAGAGTACATTTAGGGTCTCTGTCATGTCCATGTATAAAAGAGAACTGTTACACACATATTGTTTGCTATAGGAATGCAAAACGTTGAAGCTCAATATCTCAAAATCATTCAGAACGCAGATAGAACCTTATAATTCCAAGGTGACGAAGTGTCTATCACATATATTCGGGTTATAAGCATGTGGTGAATCATATATAAAACATTCACATCTTTTCTAGTTTGTGATTTGAGATGTAGAATGCAGGGAAAGCGGCCACATAGAGAGAGACACTGCAGCGCTGGTGAAGATTTTGGGGTGTTTACAGGAGTTTGACGGATAAATTTGATTTTGTAGCTAAATTGTTAGCTGTGCCAAACAGCATTTCCCCTTGTTTACATCCATGTTTACGTCCTCGCTATAACATACCTTTAACACTAGAAACTGTGCATTTAATAAATCAATTTTAACAAATAAAAATACTTACAGGTTGTGGCTCACAATCCACAGCTTCGTCTATTGTGGTTGGAGGAGCCAAATCCAGCAATGAACTGGGAGAGATTCTGAAAGCTCTTTGTCAAATGCTAGCTATTTTTTGTAATTCTCTGGAACATAATTCAAATTAAATTGTAAGCTTCTCTCTTTGTGTCAGGTCCTTTGGAAGCCCAAATACAGAAACAGAACAAGCTCTGTGGAAATAGCAGCATTTAGATGCCATTTTAGCTTTCTCTGCTACATTACAGCGCCTCAGGCCACGCCCCATTGCTGCACAGGGTCTATGCGCATGGTGCATGCCCGTAACCTGAAGCATTTGTGATCTCACCAGCCCGGATGTACTTTTTTTGTAGTCCCCAATCTTTGTTCGCTGTAGGCTTTGCCAAGCTAACTGTGTAAAAGCCAATGTCTCTCTTTGCATTGAACTTTGAGCGTGGTTACAATCAGAGATCTTGTTAATGTTCACACAGCTACATTATACATCAACTAAAGTTTAAAATATGATATTGTAGTGGACCACCCTTTTAAACTTAAGCTGCATTTTACAGATTTGTAAAGCACATTTTGAGCAAAGGTTTAAAAAGATTAGAAGCCTCTATGCTGAATGTGTTCGAGCAGCACAGTCTAGTTCTCTTGGCACCAAAAAAAATATGTATGAAGATGGGTTATTGTAAAGCTTAAAATGGAAACGTGCGGTTTCTGTGATGAAGCTCTCATGGCCACAGTTTAGACCTCTGTTAACCATGTTTTGGAAATGACTTGGCCTTGACTTGGCAGGAGATGTTTTCACCCTCATTAGATGTTAGAACCAGATATGGGAATCCAGTGTGCCAAGTAATAGTGTTTAGAAAGTGAATTCTGATCAAATGTTACAGCTCTGGCCACAGCTAAAATGATGTGATTCATAAAACCCTTGGTAGGTCATTTTACAGCTTTCATTAACATGTGAAATCACACTGTAAATCACAAGGTTTTATGAAACTTTGTTTGTTTAGCATTTCATTCCCCATTGGCTGCGTGTCATAATATCTGAAATCATGTGGAACAGCTCCATGAGCCGCAGTGGATTGGATTGGATGGAGACTAAACCTCAAGGATCTCATTTTTTAAAAAGCACACTTAAGAAATGAAGGTAAGAGCACATTACGCTAGAGCAGGGGTGCTCAATCCTGTTCCTGGAGATCTACCTTCCTGCACATTTCTGTTGCAACCCATGTCAAACACACCTGCCTGTAATTATCAAGTGCTGTTCAGGTCCTAAAATTGGTTCAGGTGTGTTTGATCAGGGTTGGAGCTGAACTATGCAGGAAGGTAGATCTCCAGGAACAGGATTGAGCACCCTGCGCTAGAGCTTTTTGTAACCAATTTTTGTTGGTTGGTATCAAAGCATCGGAGTCAGTTAATATGAAAACAGTTAAATCGTAAGCTTTACTGATAACATATAATTTGTAAATTTCCAGACAGCCTTATTAGTAGGGTCAATTACATATTTTTATTTGAATTCTGTGGTGTCCTGTAAAAATTCTGGATATAAAGCACTCTTAAAAGAACTCATTAATTTACTTGAGGCAAAAAATAAATAAGAAAATATCCATATAACACTTTTAGCAAATTAATAACTGTGTTAGCAAAAAAACAACAACAATTAACTAACATGACTTGTCTCAACAGACCAGTGGTGCGTTTCCGAAAACCATCGTTAGCCAACTAAGGTCGCAAGTTGCGTCGTTACAAACATAGTTCATTGATTTGGCGTTTCCCAAATCCATCGTTCCGTTTTAGTTTTAGCGATCTTCATGTTTACAATTGCGCTCCTTCGCAGTGCACTTTGAAAACATTGGTGTCATTTTGAACACAGTCGTGGCTCATGATGAAAGCTATAGGTGACCTATTTAAAAGCGGAATTTATGTTACGTCTCCAAGCTTGTTAAAAACAAAAAACATACCATACGTTAAAGCTTTTAATTTATTGTAGGTTATTTATTAAGTGTCTGTACTGTATATGACATGGGCCTTGGTTAGCACATTTCTGCAGTGGTTTGCATGTGTCAAATTGTAAAAGTAGACTTTTCAAAAAAAAAATAAATAAACAATATCCTACTTTATAATAATAATGATAATAATAATAATAATCATCATCATTAATAATATTAATATTATTATTAAAGTAGGATTTTTTTTCATTCCTAAAAAATAATAAATATTAAATTTCATTTCTTAATAAATAGCCTCTTATTTTATTATGTGATTTATCTATGATATTAGAATACAGTTGAAACCAGAAGTGTACATACACGCAAAAAAAAGGAACATAACCATTTTTTTTTTAAATGTCTGATGGTAAATCATACTAAACGTTTAGTATTTTAGATCCGTTAGGATTACATAAATGATTTACATTTGCTAAATCCCAGAATAATGAGAGAATTTTTTTATTGAGATTTTTTTTTATTAATTTCTAGACAGTCAAAAGTTTACATTAATTTCCTTTGTATTTTTTTTAGCTTTGCTTTTAAACTGTATAACTTTGGTCAAATGTTTCGGGTATCCTTCCACAAGCTTCTCACAATAGTTTGCAGGTATTTGGCCCATTCCTCTTGACAGAATTGGTGTAACTGAGTCAGATTTGTTGGCTGTCTTGCTCGCACAAGCTTTTTCAACTCTGCCCACAAATTTTCTATAGGATTGAGCTCAGGGCTTTGTGATGGCCACTCCAAAACATTCACTCTGTTGTCCTTAAAGCACATTTAACTAATTTGGCAGTATGCTTAGGGTCATGGTCTGTTTGGAAGACCCTTTTGTGGCCAAGTTTTAATTTCCTGGCTGTTTTCCTGTTGCTTCAGTATTTCTACATAATGTTCTTCTCATGATGCCATCTATGCTGTGAAGTGGACCAGTCCCTCCTGCAGCAAAACAGCCCCCACAACATGATGCTGCCACCCCCATACTTTACAGTTGGGATGTGTTCCTAGGCTTGTAAGCTTTCCTCTTTGTCCTCCAAATGTAACACTGGTCATTATGGCCAAACAATTCAATCTTAGTTCCATCAGACCACAGGACATGTCAAAACATTATTTTTCCCAGTGTAATTTAGCAAATTGTAAGCTGGCTTTTTCTTTGTTTTTTGTTGTTGATTCTGGCTTGTTGATTTTTCCATCTTGTCACACAAGGAAGCAGTGTGTTGAGGGTTTCCTTAATACTATTCTACAGTTGTGCCTCTAATTAACTCAACTGTTGTCAATTAGCCAATCAGAAACTTCCAAAACTTTGACACCATCATCTAAGCTTTTTCATAGGCATAATCTTATTGTATGTAAACTTGACTTTCAAGAAAAGTTATAACAATTTCTCAAAAAATCTCTCTCTCATTATTCTGCTATTAAGCATAACATAAACAAATTTGATAATCCTAACTTACCTAAAAGAGAAAAAGTTTAGTCACATTAACATCTGACTTTTTTTTTAAATGGTTATGTGCCTTTTTATACAGTGTATGTAAACTTCTGTTTCAACTGTACTTGTTAGCTGATTTTTATGTTAATTTATTATAGAATATGTGATGTTCTCAAAAATATTTGTAAAGAAATCATAGGTCATATGTGTCGTTAACAAATATTTCAATTAATATGGAAAACGAGTGCATGTTTTTATCAAAACTAATATTTTATTTTATTTTTTAAATGCGCAAAATAATTATAGGGTTCTTCTCTAAAGAAGTTGTCACCTCCTCGTTTAGAGCATCATTATGGGCGTTTTACGTTACAACTAATGTGGTTCAAACGATGGATCTGCGACAGACAGAAACTACAGTTTTGGGAAACACTCGTCACTACATCGTTCATTTCCCAAACGATGCATCGTACTATGATAGTTCAGCCGCGAGTTACGTCATTGTTTGGGAAACGCACCCAGGTGATTGGAAAAAACTGGCTTAGCAGCACACCAGTTTCTGCATTAAAAATGTGTGTGACGGGTCATTCAAAGAAAATGAAGAATTTGCTTTCATTTCAAATGTTTAATTTCATATACAATTTTTTTCACATGCACTATTTCCAACATTATTCAAAATATCGTCTTTTTTTGTTCTTTTTTGTTGACATCTCATTGGAAATTTGATGCACTGAAATGTCCTGACCCAAACCAAGTGCTGATCACCTTGAACCTGCTATGGGGAAGACATTATTTCCCTTAAAAAATGTGTTTGAATCACCATCTATTCATTTACAGCAGGAGTTTCCAAACTTGGTCCGGACTCCGGAGGCCACCTGTTACCCAAATGGGGAGACCTGATGGCAATATGGACATGGGCTAGCCCTAACCAGGGGGAGCTGGAGGAGCTGCAACCTACTTGCATTTAAAGAGACAAAAGCAGTGTGTTTTATTTTTACCCTATGATAGCATATTAACCTTTTTTTTTTACATTATGACATGCATTCCCATTAATTTAATTATTATTTATTTCAGAACCATATTTCTAATATCATAATTCTGGATATATAGTAGAATAGTAAATATAACATACCCAAACTAAGTGTACTTAATTGTGGCATATAATTATGGCATATAAATGCACTCAATAGTTTTCATGATTTTTTTGTGATTTTTGGGGGGTTTTTTTCGATAAAAATGACAGATTTCGTGGCGGTAATTCCCAGAATTTGCGGACAATTTTGCGAAAAAAAAAAAAAAAATAAAAAAAAAAAAAAAAAAAAAAAATAATATTATATATATATATATATATATATAAATGTAAAAAATTATATGTATTTACCATATTAGGTAGCCTACTATGTTTGGTGTGCAATCTGAAACAATGACAATAACCCAAATCATAAAAATAAAGCTTCTTTATTTTGGTCTCTTGTCAAGACAAGATCTGAAACGGTAGGGATTAAGCTAAAGGAAGGTTGTATAACTCTTATTTTTATTTACGATCTTACTTTCTCTCAGATTTTACTCCCTGGAGCATCTGATATCGTCACACATTGGACATGTGTTAGGGCTTCCCCTACCGTAATACACCCTAAAACACGGATTGCCGTAAAACTCATCAATGGCAGGAAAGCGGTTTCTCTCGTTAACTGCAGGGAAAGAATTAAACAAAATAATTTATCAATTTGACGCACATCATAATACCAGCCATACATGTAAAGCACAAATAATGTCCTTCAATTCAGTCACGTCTAGCAGCCGTCATCCTTGAACCAATCTCATCTCCACCTGTCTTTCCATTGCTTCGTTTGCTTTAACTTTCTTTTGCAGTCTGAAGTGCGTCAAACGCACAAAACGCCCAATTCGCGCCACAGGATGCCTATATCTCATCTTTGCTATGACTTGACATGTAAATGACTCGCGCTTCATCTGCATCTGCTTACTGTACAAGCTGAACACACCCCTGCCCCCCATTCCTTGTAATGTAATGATTGTGAGGGGGCAAGTAAGATGTCATTTTTGCGAGAGACACTCAAATACATCACGCGTGCTGCGTATGCAACGTCGATAGATGAATTACCGGTTTGTAAACATTCAGGATGCGCGCGCAGCGAGGTTGCAGAAAAAAAACTAGGAGCGCTAGCATTTACAGCAAGGGAATGACATCCGATGCGGTACAAAGTTTGTTGTTGTCTTAGAAATACGTTATATGATTACGTATTGTATATGTTATTTACATAATGCTTTCAGCGTATTATAACAGCTTGTTACCCAGTGATAAGCACAATTATTCAGCAAAAATTAACGTTAAAGTGAGCGGCGTTCTTCTGACAGGTCCATTTGCGATAGCACTCCCAATGGATATTGGATAAGACTAAATGGCCAAGCATCCAGCCCGAAATATACAACTATCTCATTGAAACTCCAAGTGATTTTACAAGAGAGAAGTTAAAGGCCTACAAGTCTTTGGATGCCTACAATTTTGTTCTGTGTGGTCATGTGCAAGAAATAATGGTCCATGTTTACCAGATTCAAACTATATAGTGCTAAAAACCGAGGTTTTGCCTAGCCAAAGACAAGGAAAGAAGACATACAAGCTATACAAGGCCTGGGTAATCATCAACAAGCAAAACAACTGCATTCTGACAGCGAACTGCACCTGTACGGCAGGGTATGTGAACTTACATTTTTACATTTCATTCTTAGCATTCACTGTCCGCAGTTTAATTCACCATATTTAACTGTTTTTGCTGAAATCATTGCTGCAATCAAAAATGGGTATTGTGTATGATTCAGCATAGCTTGAACCTATGATGTGAAATAGGAACTGCAAAGTCGAGCATTTTAAATTAGGTCCTCACTCCATTCAGCTCCCTTTTAGCCAAAGATGTCTGCGGTTGGCATTAAAAGCAGTTTGTGGTAGGTAAAAGTTAGGTTTTCTACTTTGGACAAATTTGGCATCCTATTGCACAACACGACATGTCTTTTTTTGCAACCGGGAACCCGTGTGACGTCATGTGTGACATAGGTTGGTAATTCCTCTATAAGTCACGTAAAACAATTCATTGCAAACTGAAATAAACATAATTTAATTATATGGTTTGAAATAGGGTTGGGCCAATAGACGATGCCATTGTCCATCGCGATGGCCGATAGACATCACGATGCTGAGCCGGCATCGCCGATCCTCCACCCCGCCCCGCTCTTGAAAAATACACACTCTGTTTACACTAATACAGCTTCCTTTTAAAATGGCATTTTAGAACGAAAATGACCCACGTCCACACTAGTGTTTCATCTAGCATTTCTGAACAGCCCTCCGTCCACTGAAAACGCACATCACATGACCACACCCACACACACACAGCCACAGACACACACACTTTCTTGCGCTCGTCTGAGCTCCAGAGAACATTGTACGTCGGACAGTTTATCAAGGATGATAGTGGATCGCGTCTCACTATAGTTGTTAAACGTGACCTCATTTTACCGACTTCCCTCCTCAACCGCCCTCCTCCTCTGTCCACTGTTCATTTTCACTTTGTTTCGCGACTCCCCAACCCTCTTCACTTTCGTCCACGACACCTCAGCGCGCTCACTTTGTCCGCGAGCAACCCTCCGCCATCCACCGCACCAAACAAATGACTGACACGGATCACTCTGCCTACTCATCCCAGAGTCCCGCGTAAAAAGTGATTGACAGGTGGTTAATTTGTGTGTAACTTATCTTTATTTATTTATGATTTGGTTATGGGTAAAACAAAGACCAGGTAGTTGAAATGGTAGGCTACAAATAATTAATTAGTTATGAATTAATTAATTATTCATAATAATTTATTCACCTCCGCCTATTTCACATTAGACATCGTACGATGCTAAATTGGTCAACATCGCCCAACCCTAGTTTGAAATTTAATGTTTTATGAAATTATTCAATTTTTTTGCGATTATTTTGCGTTTAATTAAGAATTTTGCAGAATTGCAAAAATTTGTGACTTTTTGTTGATTTTGCGTTGGTTTCAGCGACTAGGGGGTCTGAAAAACAACAATAAGCTGAATTCAGCTTATCTGAGCTGGCAGACACAGCACAAACCTAATTAAGCACACACAAAAAATCTACAAAAGTGAAAGTTTCATCTGATGTCAGCTTTAAAGCTAAGTGGAATACAGCCCAAGTGACCTGAAAGGAAAAAAACACCAATAGGAAAAAACTACTTAAACTAATGCCCTCTATAGCACTCAGACAAAAAAAAATCCAAGAGTCCCTTTATGAATTTTGGTCTAATACATTTCTGAACACAGCTACAAACAATATCTGAATTATCTGGAGCATTTATGCTTGCATATTTGTCTTGGTTATGTTATAGCCTCAGTCTTTCTTTCTGTGTTGTCTTGATTGGCCTGTCAGTGAGTCTGTAGCTATAAAGAAGGCGGAGGGAGTCTTCTGTGGTTTTCTCTCCCTCTGCTTTTCCCAGAAACATGAATCAGAGAGGTGACCGCGGAGTGGCCCAGGTTCCTTTCATCCTGCTCTTAAATCTCCCAGTGTGCTGAAGGGGGTCCAAGACTGCACCATCTCAGCCCCCCAGAAGGGATAAGCTGTTTGATAGAGTCTTGGCCTTGGATTTAAATGCTACAGATTGAATTAGACTCTGCACTGTGATCAGATCAGCAATGTTTTCATGAGGTTGGTGAAGTCTGTTTTTTTTTTTTCATGTAATTACTTTCATTAGTGTTGGAGCTGTGGTCTAAAGGCTTCTCCAACTCATTACACTGTGTCTCTTTTGTTTATATTCAGCTTGCATCATTTCTAAGGGGTCAAAAGATAATAAAATGATGATATAGTTTTAGACATTGTTTACGAACAATAGCAATACTCAAAAGAACTTCTTTGAAACTCTGATTCAATTTAGAGTTGTACAGAGATAAACAGGCTATTAAAGAAATCAGGTATTATATTAAAAGTACTATACATTATGTGTTGAATGAAGTAATATACAGGTCACATGACAGATGAAGCAGTTACTAATGATAATGTTCTTTCTGATTCATTTGAGCTTCCCTATTTTCAGACACAGACTGACAAAAGGGTTTCAATAATGTCCTCCCACACTTATGTGTCTTTATTTGCTTGGGCCAAAAACCACTAGCCACAATTTTCAGTTCAAAAATGTCATCACAACAAAACAAGAAAAAAAAATACAGAAGTACTTTAATGATGTGTGCAAACACATGAAGACGAGGAATGAGACAAGGATGAACAATATTACAATATTTATGTATGTATTCATTCATTTATTTGTTTTTTATGTTGTTGTTCTTTTAAAATTAGATTTTGACAAGTGCACTTCAAATACAATTTCAGGAGTTCACACTTAGCTGATGATGATATAAAGCTTGTTTGGCATGCTGTCCCGGGAGAGAGCCCTCAGCATGACTAACAGCATTGTGATTAAATGAAGGGTTAAATAACGTTAGAATATCTCATGCTTAAAATGTGTAGATTCATTAGTCATTTTCATAGCGGACTTTAAACACTGGAAGTCTTTTATCCACTCTTTGAAAAGTGTAAATGCTGAATTGACATTCATTACATGATCTCTAATCAGATCTGCCATTATTTGTAACTTTAGGTGGTTTCTAAAACCAAAATCGCCAGTGTTGTTTTCATTCTCTCGGATCCAGACCTTTACATTTTCGCGGCTGTAGCGAAATAACTGTAGTCTGCAGTGATTGACAGCTGATATTAACCAATCCATTCGTGTTCTGTTTCTAGCGAAGTGGGCCAATAAGAAGAGCCTGAAGGCAGGGCAAGCATTGCGGGCTTTTGTTTACTGCAGCAAGTTGACATGTCAACTGTTTTAAACCCTGCATTGGGTGTTTTTAGGTGGAAAGATGTCTAATGCGTGAGTGCCTCCTAATTCCGCGCATGTGGTGAACATTTTGCCTTGAAAACTGGTCGCACGACATCAATTTTATGCACTCGCACAAATGCTCCCAAATATATTTTGAGGTTGCATAGATAAAATTTCCGGCGCATATGTGACCAAAACGGTCGCAATTTCAAGCCCTGCTATATATATATATAGTATATTATAAGTATACATTTCTATATACACTATATTCATAGTGTGAAGTTGTTATTAAACAACTATAGAAAGTGTTTCTATTGTAGAAAAAATAATTATAAAAAGTAAAATTGTTATTGAAAATTTGATCGATACATTTATCAAAACTCTTAAAGGGGTGGTCCACTATGATATCCTATGTAGCTGTGTGAACATAAACAACATCTCTGAATGTAAGTTTAATGCAAAGGGAAACATTGGCTTTTACAGAGTTAGCTTAGTAAAGCCTACAGAGAACGAATTTTGGGGACTACAAAAAAAAACATCCAGGCTAGTGAGATCACAAGCGCTTCAGGTTACGCGCATTCATCATGCGCATACACCCCATGCAGAAAAAGGGCTTGGCCAGAGGCGCTGTAGTGCTGTAATGTAGCAGAGAAAGCTAAAATGCCGTCCAATCGTTGCTATTTCCACAGAGCTTGTTCTGTTTCTGTATTTGGACAAAAGACTTTCACTTCCAAAGGACACGACACAAAAGAGAGAAGTGCTTACAATTTTAATTCTGTTCCAGAGAATTATAAAAATATACATAGCTAGCATTGACAAAGGAGAACTTCCAGAAGCTCTCCCAGTTCAGTGCTGGATTCGGCTAAAAACTCGTTCAACCAACGAAGTTGTGGATTGTGAGCCACAACCTGTAAGTATTTGTATTTGTTAAAATCGATCTATTACACACATAGTTTCTAAGCGTTAATGGTATGTTGTAGTGAGGATGTAAACAACGGGAAAGGCTGTTTGGTACCGCTAACAATTTAGCTACAAATTTATATTTATCTGTCAAACCACTGTAAACACTCACAGTCTTTAGCAGCGCATGCAGTGTCTCTTTATGCGGCCGCTTTCCATGCGTTCTACATCTCAAATAATGAACTTGCTAAAGATATGTGAACGTTTCATATTACTTACACAGGCTTATTCAAATTTATGTGAAAGACACTTGACAGATTTTATTTTAGAGAGCAGACATGAGGTTAGCTGTGTCCTCTGTGTCATTTTCCGTCTGATTTAGGCACAAACTGATACAGCTAACAGTACTCTAACTGAATTCTGACATGGGGCAAAATGTGCGTGCTTGAAAGTGCGTGACACGTTTTCTGTTGATGTTGATCTGCGAATCACAGCGCATTATGTTAGCTGACCAATCAGAGCCTCTTGAGGGCGGGCCTTTCAGAGGAACTAGGAAATATGACAGTCGTTTTCATGTTAGCTGAGTAGCTGTATATAGTCAAAGTAAGATATATAAAAAAATAACGTGATTTCTACAAATGAAGCATGAGCACACATTGCTTTGCATCTTATAAACACAACCAACCCTTAAAAATACACTATGGACCACCCTTTAAAAAGGTATTTTTTTTTAAGTGGTCTATTGTTTTTTTTTTTTTAACCTAACTGTAAACATTTCTACTCTATATTGATCTAACCAATATACAATGTTGCTTTCCTCTCATTTTTTAATTCTCCTCTGCAGCTATGGGTGGATGTTTTCTTGGAAATGGTGATTAACTATGTTTACATCATATTACATCCAGCTCTGACTGAATACACAAACTTAAGGCACAAACAATAGTATTCAGCATCTTGCTTTGCCTAATACAAATGAACCACTGGTCACAGATCACATTATTTGGACAAGCATCATTACCGTGAGCACCTCCTTTAAGTTCCCAACTGCAAACGTCACACCAGCCGCAGGAAATGACCAAACCCTCCACGCAGCTAAAAATAAGGCCTGATGTTAGAGGAGAATAGGACCAGGAAGGCGGCAAAGTACAGCAAATATTATTCCTATTCAACCACTGCTCAACCACAGCACTGCTTTTGGAGTTGAATGGGAAAAAAAGGCAGAAAAAAGAAAAGAAAGGGGGGTGATGGCAGAGAAAAGGCCGAAAAGAAAGGCCTCACATAGAGTGCTGGAAATCTGACAAAGCAAACTATGAGAAATAAGGAGGAGGAGTGGAAGGAAGAGGGCGGAATCAACTGAAAGGAAGAAAAAAATCCCGTCTCTCCTACTTTGACAAAGCTGAAGATGCTGTAAAAACCTCAAAACCTGGAGAGCAGCAAAGCAAACAAGTATGTTTGCACTAGAGATCCCCCAAAAAAGTCTGCTTGCTCCTGCCTTTCTGTCACTTAGTTTTTTTTGCAGTGGCTTGGTCACACTCGCTATTGTAAGAGAAGAAAAAAATCTGCAGAGTTGTATTGTTGGCACAGGACCCACACCACACCCCCCTCCCCCTCACCTCCCTTCCTCCCTGTCAAGCGTGAGACAGCCTGGCACGGAGCTGAGCCCAGCCAAGAATGGAACTCTTCGTCGCCTCACGCAATGTGGTGTGCTGAAATTTCCTGCAGTAAAAGCCTGATTGGGAAGACACCCTTTAAAAAGTGCAAAGAAAAAAGTACCAGACACAGCAGCATGTGAAATGAGGAGCTACAGGACAGGGGGCATGACGAGGGGAAACCCCCCCAATCCTACCCAGCTAACAAAATTCATGTGGCTCAAATCCGGCCCACACCAGACACTTACATCCGGTCCACATACCGCATGGAATGATGACACTTGGGCGTTCCACTCCTGTTTGCCAGATCTGGGCCACAATTAAGCCATAGCAATACCACATATCAGCCAGAATTTAACCAAATGAATCAGAACTGACCCTATTCTGGGCCACAGTTTGCTTTTATTTTGGCCCAGATCCGGCCCACTCCAGACACTTAAATCTGGCCCACATACTGAATGGAATGATGGCTCTAGGGCGGTCCACTCATGTTGCCAGATTTGGGCCACAATTAAGCCATAGCAATATCACATATCAGCCAGAATTCAACCAAATTAACCAGAACTGACCCCTATTCTGGGCCACAGTGTGCTTTTATTCTGGCCGAGATCCGCCCACACCAGACACTTAAATCTGGCCCACATACTGAATGGAATGATGACTCTAAGGCGGTCCGCTCTTGTTTGCCAGATTCTGGGCCACAAATAAGCCAAAGCAATACCACATATTAGCCAGAATTCAAGCAAATGAACCAGAACTGACCCTATTCTGGGGCCACAGTTTGCTTTTATTCTGGCCCAGATCCGGCCCCTCACCAGACACTTAAAATCTGGCCCACAAACTGAATGGAATGAGGCTCTAGGGCAGTCCACTACAGTATGCCAGATTTGGGCCACAATTAAGCCAAAGCATACCACATATTAGCCAGAAATCAACCAAATAAACCAGAACTGACCCTATTCTGGGCCACAGTTTGCTTTATTCTGGCCTAGATCCGGCTCACACCAAGACACTTAAATCTGGCTCACATACTGAATGGAATTAGCTCTAGGGCGGTCCGCTCCTGTTTGTCAGATCTGGGCCACAAATAAGCCAAAGCAATACCACATATTAGCCAGAATTCAACCAAATGAACCAGAACTGACCCTATTCTGGGCCACAGTTTTCTTTTATTCTGGCCCAGATCCAGCCCACACCAGACACTTACATCTGGACCACATACTGAATGGAATGATGGCTCTAGGGCGGTCCGCTCCTGTTTGTCAGATCTGGGCCACAAATAAGCCAAAGCAATACCACATATTAGCCACAATTCAGCCAAATGAACCAGAACTGACCCTATTCTGGGCCACAATTAGCTTTTATTCTGGCCCAGATCTGGCCTACACCTTACACTTGCTGGGTGTGACAAAGTAAAAAATCCCAGCATGCATTGCAGTATGAATACATTCTATAGCTTATTAATGCTACAGGTTTTCTTTTGATTTTTGATGTTGACGCTGTTGATTTTGGTCACTTTAGTCTCCT
This sequence comes from Danio kyathit, assembly GCA_903798195.1. Lineage (NCBI taxonomy): Eukaryota > Metazoa > Chordata > Actinopteri > Cypriniformes > Danionidae > Danio > Danio kyathit. Next base: position 11,805,651 of record LR812531.1, read on the forward strand.
GTTTGTGATGTTTGTGATTTTGTTCATTTTGTTAATGTTGTTGAGGTTCATACGCTGATTATTGATGTCTCTGTGAGCAAAGTTGAACCTTAGACTTTTTTTACCTTATAAACCTTCATAGTTCTGTGGCATGTGCAGAGCATGTCATTACGTCACTTCTAATACTAGATTAACATGTTGTTAACATCAGTGAATTATATAATTTCATCACAGGTTGTGCCTCACTTAATTTTATTTTATTGCTGTAATGAATAAACTTTTCAAGCAAGTTCTTAAAGTTACAGCAGCCCAAAAGAAATTTATATTAAGAGGTTCAGGGCTATGAGCCCAACTAAAGCAAACACTTTTCTCCATGACGGTGACTTTAGTCTATGTGGTCCACATATGTTTTAAGATAACTGGGCCACATTTGCCATATCTTCTCTGAGCCACTTTAGGCTCACAGCCACATTAGCCAGAGCTAACTGTGGCCAAATATTTGCCAAAAGTGGCTCACATTTGTTTTAGGATAACTGGGCCACATTTGCCATATCTTCTCTGGGCCACTATAGGCTCATATCCACATTAGCCAGGACCTAACTGTGCCAAATATTTGCCAAAAGTGGTCCACATATGTTTTAGGATAACTGGGCCACATTTGCCATATCTTCTCTGGGGCCGCTTTAGGCTCACAGCCACATTAGCCAGAGCTAACTGTGCCAAATATTCACCAAAAGTGGCCCACATATGTCTTAAGATAACTGGGCCACATTTACACTTATACGTGTGAGCCACTTGGGTTTAGACCCAGATTAACCCTTGAATGACATTTTTGCCAACTGTGGCCCATATTTGTCCTCCATCATTTGGGCCAAATTTATAATTTTCCACATGGGCCATATTAGGCTCACATTCAGATTACATTTTGCCATAAGTGTCAAATCTTTGCCTTAAATGGGGGACATATGAATTGGAATCTTTGGCCCCCCTTTGCCATTGTACAGGTGGGCCACTTCAGGCTCACATTCATTTTGTCTGGGCCAAAGGAAGACCACCAGTGCCGCATAACTGTCTAAAGTGGCCCACATTCATATGCTATCTGGGTAATCCCCTCTTCCCCCAAACTTTGACACTTTTTCCTCCATGTTTTCCTCAATCCTCTTTTAATTTAAATTGTGGCAAAGCTCCCTCTCACTCTTCATGTTTCCCAAAGTTGTTTCCTGATTCACTCCCTCTTTTATATAATAATTCCACAGCGATTTCTTTTACTGTTTTTGTTCTCTTTTTATTCTCATTTCAAAATGATGTCATGGACTCCATAGGTTCATTGTGGCTTGGCATGAGTGTGCAAAGGGCAAAGTTCAGCAGAGATTTGGGAGAATATGGCACAAAGGGGGAGAGAGAGAGAGAGCTGAACGGAGGGAGTAAACTGAGTGAGTTAGAAGCTGCCAAGCCAGTTCTGGTTCATTAGGAACTGCATATATGGTTGTTCTCCACACAAGCACCCACAATCATGTCCTCAAACAGCTACCTAGTAACTGCTACTATAATGTAGAATTTCTCAGAACAAGCACAAAAAAAAAATCCTTTCTTCCCGTTCCTTTGGATTATATCTTCTGCGTCTTTGTCTACGAATTCCAGCCGCACCTTTAGACCTCGTTTATTAAATAAAGTGTATTCACACACACTTACAGTATGTACAGTACTTCATTTTTGGAAACATGACAGAACAGACTGATCGTTAAGGATCTAACAAGTGTTTCCAATCTGACAGACTTTTAAAACCACACCACCTTCCAAATGGATCACCAGGATGAGCACATGACAACTACCAGCTTTCAGGGTTCATACACATTTTTTCTACTAAAACTTCATGACTTTTCCAAGACTTTGATGTAATGTTTCATATAATGTCTACATATACATGGTAAATAATAAGAAAAACAATGATGTTCAAATTTATTACAGCATATCATAAAACACGTAACAATCTATTTTGTTTAAATTTGTTTTTATATCTATGTAAAATTGATTTTGATCATGCTACACAGCATTAACAATGTGAGAGCAAGTTTTCTGGCCAAGGACAGAAAGTAGTAAAAACAACTAACCTATATTCAAGTTAGGGCTGCACATATATTGTTTCAGCATTGATATCGCAATGTGTGCATCCGCAATAGTCACATCGCAGGATATGCAATGTTGGGATTATAGTTTAATATAGAGTTTAATCATAACGGAGTAAAAATCATCTGCATGCATTTTTAAAGAGATAGTTCACCCAAAAATGACTTACCATTTTCATTACATCCTTCACTTGTTCAAACATTTATGAGTTTTCTTTTTTTTTTTTTAAATAAACACAAAAAGAATATAATTGAATAACTCCTATAGTATTGGAAACAAGTGAAGGGTGAGTAAATAGTGAGTACATTTTAATCTTTGAGTGAACTGTCCCTTTAAGGCCTGTGAGTGTGTGAACATTTCAACATTTCACATTTTAAAACATCCGGCCACGAGAAATTTTTTGTAACTTTATAAAGATTAAATAATGTACAATAAAGACTACGCAGTGTTGATTATTCAATATGTGTACCTGACTAGTGAATACCTGAAAACTATAATTCACTCTTATCTTTACTATATTTTATTTATCTATGCTTGTAATTTATTTGTTATATATTATTCGAGATTCACTCCTCTACAAAATTCCCCCAAGCAATCCAAATAAACCTGTTAAATCATCTGGAGAAATTTCACATCGCAATTTACATCACAGAAATACAAAATATCGTAATGTAAAAGATTTTTCCAATATTGCGCAGCCCTAATTCAAGTATACAGCTATTTCCTAAACTAATTTCCATGACTTTTCCAAAACTTTGTGGGTTTTTCTGTTTTCCAGGCCTGGAAAATGCCATGTCAAAATCCCACGACTTTTCCAGGTTTTCCATGACCGTATGAACCCTGACCTTTGTCACTCAGGTGTCAGAGCTCACTGCCCAGCTGCAACGTCTCCAGAGCGGCGGCGTCCAACATGCTGCTGTGCCTAATTCACCTTTTTTTTTTGCACCGCATCAATGCGGTATATTCTCTAAGCATCGCTTTCCACGTCTTACATTCTACTATGGGGAGCCTGAGCTATAAGCTAATCTGGATGAGCTAACAGAGACTGTAACATCTTATATTAGTTTCTGTGAAGACATGTGCATTCCAACTACTGTAGGACTTAATTAAACTATAACAATGACTACCCGTGGTTCACTGTGAAACTCAGACAGCTCTAATTGTTTAATTTAATGCCTATTATGCATTAAAAAAGGTCATATTTTGGTTTTGGGGGTCTCCAACAACAGGGTGATATGCGTGCAAGGTCAAAAAACACTTTCATTGTTTTATAATATGCATTTATTTTTACCTAATTATCCCAACGACTCACATTTGATTTGTTCAGTGATTTATTTGTTCCCAAACCCCTCCTTGGCGTGATGGTAATCTGCGCTGATTGGTCCGATGACCCAGTCTGTTGCGATTGGTCGACAGCGTTTAGCGCAGTTATTTTTTATTAGTCGTTTTGGAAATAAACTCTTAAAATTCCTAATTAGAAAATTAATTTAATCCAAAAAACCTCCCTGAAAAAAATTACAAAATATTCTTGGAAGATGTTAAAGAACAAACACCTTGGAACACAAGCGCAGTACAGTTCTTACCACACAATTGGCATATTTGACTACAGCAGCACAAGTGCAGTAAAAGACAGAGTTTACTTGGCTGCGTCCGAAACCGCCTACTATTCAGTAGGTACTGCATTTGAATTTAGACGTACTACTCGGCCGTTAGAAAAGTACGTTTTATACAGTATGAATGTGAGCAGTATGAATGGAATTCGGACGTACTACATCCGCCATTTTGTCATGGTCACGTGACCTACCTGCGTCAGTGCGTCGCTTCACGTCCATTCATAAATTCTCTCGCGGGGCATCATGGGATAGCGCAGCGTCCATGGGATGCGCACTTCAGATCTCGCCGGAAGTAGTAAGTCATCCGGGTACTTCTCGCATACTGATTTTCGAATTCTAAGAATTCGGACATACTACTCGGCTCGCATACTGATTTAAGCGTACTGTATAGTATGGAAGTATGCGGTTTCGGACGCAGCCCTTGTTTTTAGTGCAGTTAACTGCAACTTTTACTGCTGTTGAACTTTATTGTACTATATTTGAACTGTGTTTATACTTCACTGTATTGCTATTTTGCTATTGTACTTTATTTACTGCATTTAGACTTCTATATACCGCTGTTGTACTCAGGGGCCGGAGCAAGCCGAACTGCCGCTCTAGGCAAAGGACTATCATGCCGCCCTCAACCCGAAAGTGAAAACGAAACTGACCAGTTCATAAAGTGAGGGGGGTGTGGGGTGGGTTGTGTTGATGTTGCGGATAACTGTAATTTCACACTGAAAGTAGGGAGAGCGGCAAAGGTCGCTCTGGCCGCCCTGGCGACGACGCTGTCTGCCTTCAGCTCCGGTGGCGAGAGCGTCAAAATTCGCTACATTGATCTCGTATTTAAAGGAGCCGTTGCAGCATATCAGCAAATCAGTTACACCCTCGCATAAAACATGTTTTGTAGCATGAAGATGTTGCACACTTATTATCAAATTCATTTACTTACGGAAGATCTAGTTGCATGTGGTGTGACTTTGCTCCACTTAATTATCCAATGTGTCCATATGTCTGAAATATTCTGAAGCAGCAATACTGTTTTGTATTGTCGCATGAAATTCCCGCTTTTTTAAAGAAAAAAATATGTAACATAGATGCACATGAGTAACTCGCCAGTACTTTTTTAATGTATGTTACTGTAAGAAAACATTGCAAACAATTGGAAATCCGGGCGACCGTAATATTAAAACCCTTGGGAACAACTGTGGTCGGAACCAAAGTTCACAGTGACTGTGTTCTCTGACTCCTCTCAAGCGGTGGACTTCTACATTCTGATTGCTTACCGCCGAACCGCGTCACAGCTCATTACCATAAAGTTGACTTGATTTCAACTCTCCTCGACACCCACACCGGCGAAGACGCGCCGCGCTGCTCCTCGCCGCTTATCGCCGCCGGCTCCTATTGAAAATGAATGACTTCCGGCTACTTTGACGCCGCTTTTGGTGTGAATGTACAGTAAAAGTCAGCACGTTGGGTTGGGCGGCGGGGCATGTTTGCCGCCCTCACAATTATGCCGCCCTAGCCGGCCGCCTAGGTCGCCTCTATGAACGCGCCGGCCCTGGTTGTACTGCAGTTATATACTGCAGTTTACTTCAATTTACTGCAGTTATTTTTTGTAAGGGATTACTTCATATTCTCATCCAATACCTCAGTTTGTCATGGGGCATGAATAATATGTTGCTAAATGAAAGTGAAACTGCCAAACTGCAGGTAAAGTTGAAAAATTAAAAATGAAACATCTGAAATTACATGAAACTCCGGTGGAAACATGGATAGCATTGTGACGCAATTACGTTAATCGAATTGTGTGCTATAACATGTAAAACGAGATCATAAAAGAAACATTCAAAAAGCAACTCATGTAAACAGCTTTATTATATTATTTTCTTATTCAGATTAAGGCAGATATTTAGATTATTATTGTCTCTGTAAACATAGTCACAAGCACCAACCCTAGAAAAAAGGTCTTCCATGATTTTGATGAAAGCCTTTCCACAGGTTGGTAGTGAGCAATGTAATGGTAATTGCATAATGCAAATCTTAAATTCATGCTAACAAACAAATGATCAAAAGAAATATACTAATGCAATTCAATTCAAATATATAAACTGAATATGAATAAAACATATTTTTTTGTCAAATAAACGATTTTTCTAGAATCATGTACCTTAATTTTATGGCTCAAAAATATCGGTTTGAGCCACGTTTTGGCACCAGTACTGTTTTAAACATATTGATTTAGCACCGGTATCAAAATAACCCCAAACGATACCCAACCCTACTCAAAATGTTAAAGTGAGGTTTGTTCACTCCCCTTATCAACAACTTTGATATCTCCCTAACCATTAGGCCGGAGTGTATGACCGGCCTTACCTGCATCCCTTCATCTGTGATCTCCCTCCTGTGGACAAATTAGGATGGCAAAGTCTTCTTTTTAAAAAAAAACCTTGCCCTATACGTTAAATAAAACTTTAACATGTAACTCAGACATTATGGAATGTATAGTGTTTGTTGAAAATAAAATGGTATTATTTTTGAATGTATAAATTTTGCTTGCAACACAGTTTAATAGTCAAAAAGTGTTCCAGAAAGCAAGTTTAGGTTGGGTTTGTGGATTTGATAAGGGCTGTCAAAGTGGTTAGACGGTTCTAATCAAAATCTCAAGCCCTTTCTGGAAGACCTTTTGATTTTTTTACTGTGTGGTAAGCAATATTTATGTGTTATGGCGTTATGGTGGAGGCTTTTTTTCTTTAGAAAATTCATATCAATGTTATCTTCTCCTTTTTTGTTTTGGAAAGTCTTTGAAAATGAGCTGGAGCTGGCATCATGTGTGTGCAAATTGTTGGCAAGTTTGTCTGGCTGGGTAGATTTGCCGAGGTGTTGTCTGGATGCCTGTGAGTGATGGTGGTGTCCTATTTCTTGCAGCCCCATCTGAGATCCCATGAAAGCACCTGTGTCTCTCTCTCTCTTTCTCTCTCTCTCTCTCTCTCTCTCTCTCTCTCTCTCTCTCTCTCTCTCTCTCTCTCTCTCTCTCTCTCCAGACAGCCACAGGGATATACTGAGAGGTCAAGACTGCTTGGATGGGTGAAAGCTCCACCATCACATTCACTTACAGTCTGTCATGCCCCAGACACAGGAGTGCACACTACTAGTGAACTTCTGCAGACTGTACATCTGCTTTCCCTCTCGCTCGTGTATACTATGTGGGAGGAGGGAACGCCAGACAGCTGGATAATTGCCTGTCTAGCTGCACTGGGAGCAGCTTTTATAGGCTAATAAAGTTCTCCTTTATAGATGTAAACCTGTTTATTATCACATGAGTCTCCATTGATAAAACTTTCTCTTTCACCTTACACATTCTTGTACACATACAAATAGAAAATCATTCAGGGAGATGTTCTGTTTAATGCATGCTGGATAGACACAAATCTGTCCGGCACAGTTCAAATATATTTGTCTGATTTTAGAGCTCTGACGTTTTCATGAAGACCATGTGTGTGAGAGAAAAAAAAAATTCACAAACTACAAAAACAACTGTAAACATTTAAGAATATTTTACATATTAAAAATAAGTTTACAGTGCATTTTATTGGTGGTCAGTACTAGTTTGCAAATAATGCTGTAGATAAATACCATATTCAACATTTTATACCAAGATTTATGGGGTCATGTGATATCAACATTTGAAATACCATGAGGGGCAAGCAATGGCAAAGTTTTGCTGCACCTCTTTTGCATTTGGCCAGAGGAGATCAGATGCCTGTCAGAGATGTACTTTAGAGGATCATCCTTCAACAGTAGGGATGGGTACCGAAACTCTGTACTTTATTGGTATCTGTAACCAAGGATAGACGCTGACAACAGGGGTGCAGATCCACATGCAGGTTTATTAGCTGGATGGTCAGGCAAGCAATGATCAGAACAGGAGCAAACAGATGTATAAGGGCAATCCAGAGTCGTGGTCAAAATAACAGGCTGGTCACAAGGCAGGCAGCAGACAGGGAGAAACAGACAATCAAGGCGAGGGTCCAAACACGGCAAGAACAAGACAAGGAAACACTTAGAATTGAAACTGATAACAGATAACAAGACTCAGCAACTGGAGTGAGTGTGTGTGCTGTTTATGTACTGAGTGTAATCTGTGCTTGAGCGGCTTCAGCTGTTGGATGTAATCAGTGATGATATGGAACCGGTTGTGTGTGATGTGAGAGTAGTGCATGTTTGGAGATGTAGTCCATTAGATGGTAGATTTGTAGTCCATTGTGAGAATGCATGTTAACCAGCGATCTTTGGGGAGAGGATCGCTGGTGATCGTGACAGTATCGGTGCCAAATTATAAAAGACAGAAGTATCGATAAACTCTGACGTTAACGGTTCTGCTATCGGTACTGGAGAATTATTTATATTAATAGTTTAATAAACACACACGTTCGGTTACAATGAAAACAGTATTTTTTTGTGCAGTAGCCTAAATAAATCTTAAACATTAAAAATGCTTTTACATCAGCTGTATTTACAAATATAGTACATGAATAACCTAAAAAATAAACTATGCTTATTAAGGAGCTCATTTTTTCATTGTAAGATGCTCCAAAACTGTATTAAAAACACAGTTAAAAACACTGTTAACTTATTTATGCGAATGTGTTAATGAAAAATCTAATACATTTAACTGTGTTTTGCAACTCAAAGAGGGTATTTTTAACTGCAGGGAGCACAATAAACCAAGAAATATCACGACTTCTGTCAGAAAAGTCAAACATGTTGAATAAAAATTGAAAAAAATAATTTATTTGTTTTACAACTATTGATTTCATTTTATTTTACATTAAAAACGTAATAATGAAACAAAGTGTTGTTAATTCTGTTCAATTTGTTTATATATATATATATATAGAAAAAGTACCGATAAGAGAACAGTTAAAGTACTGAATCGATAAGTGGTATCGATAATAGTAGTAATAATAATAATAATAATAATAATAATAATAATAATAATTCCTTACATTTATATAGCACTTTTCTAGACACTCAAATTGCTTTACACAGTTTTTTGGGGGAATCTCCTCATCCACCACCAGTGTGCAGCATCCACCTGGATGACGCGACGGCAGCCATATCACGCTAGACCGCACACCACACACCAGCTGATTGGTGGAGAGGAGACAGAGTGATGAAGCCAATTATGGTATGGAGATGGTTAGGAGGCCGTGATAGACAGAGGGCAGAGCCAATGGGCAGATTTGGCCAGGATGCCAGGGTTAAACCCCTACTCTTTTTTGAAGGACATCCTGGGATTTTTAACGACCACAGAGAGTCGGGACCTCGGTTTAACGCATACCTGTCAACCCTCCCGTTTTTCCCGTATGTCTCCCATATTTTCAGTCTTTCTCTGAAGGGTGGCAAATAAACATTAAATAGCCGATCCTCCCTATTCGCAACCCATACTGCCAAACCACCAGGGGCCGCCCTTTGCTCTTAAATGTAAGTCTGTTCTGTGCTTTCGCTTTGTTTAGGCATGAAAACACTTTCAAATAAATATAAAAACAGCGGGATTCCCTTTCCTTTTATTACAGGTGCCGTCTCCCCTTCATATGCAATCCTCAAAACAGTCATATAGCGGTGCATGACTGTCAGCTGATGCGGTCCATAGTGATAATTAGAGGCCGTTTCCGAAACAGATTCTGTACATGCGATTTGAAACGGAGCGAAAGTCTGGGTTTTGGGTGCGTGTTTAAACAGACATATACACATAATTAATAATAATATTATCTAAAGATGTCGATCTTGGTGGGGTTTTTTACAAACACAACTAATTTTGTCCTGAATGAGCATAAAAACTTAAGAAAGCAATCGAATGCTTACTTTATAACGTTAGATGGTTACATTTTTAAAGTGACACATAATGTAATCAAGCAAAAAAAAAATCTAAATAAATAAGAGATTAATTCGTTGCTCTTTAATCAGAATGTGTCAGTTATACAGTGAAGAAACTGCTAATGAGATTTGATAGCTTGATTTTATTTTATAATAATAGCTATTAATTTTAATAAGCTGAACTGTTTGCTAATTATTTTTTTCTTTTGTAAATAATAAAAATTAAACAAATTACTGACCTGTTAACTGTTTATTTACGATGAAACCACTCCAAATGAACTTATTTAGTAATTTGGGGATTTTATAAGGGGGAATCCCTTATTATGGTGGGCATATCCCTTATTTTCACATCCCAATGTTGACAGGTATGGTTTAACGTCTCATCCGAAAGACCATTAAAACCTTAACAATACCCATCCCTATTCAACAGTGACATTCGTAATAATAGTACCATATACTACATTGGTTTATTAAGTTAAATTGTTCTCTGATATCTACATACTAAGTATGTGGCTTAGGTAAATTCAAAAAATCTCTAGAAACTGTTTTATATGCTCATTTATTACTGCATAAAATGCCCCTAGAATCAGAAGCTCCATATTGACTAGTGGTTCATATTAATAAGCTTCGCTCATGAGGTTTACTTTACCTTCATAGAGTGAGTGAGCCATCTAAAATAACTCATCAGAGTAATGTTAACCTTTGTTGCTTACAAGATCTGTTGTGGATAAAGCCTAAATTATAATTATTCCTGACAAAAGAGAGATGTATTGTGTTGTATTTTTAAGCTATAATGTCAAAGAAAACACAGCCAGGAATTAATATCAACCTCTGCATGAACAGATAGCTGTTGAGCTGAGTGATCGGCACAATTCAGCAGTCTACATGTGTTTGTTGAAACATACGCGTCAAATTTCATAATAAACATGCTAATTTAACAAAGACACAATGGAACATACCGTATGCCTTTTCAGGGTGGAGCTGAATAAATATATAATCTGTAAATGCTACATTTTGGGTAATGCCGCAAGTTTGTACATGTTTAATGAAGTTGTTGCTCAGTAACACCCAAAATAAAATTCCCACATAAATAGTGAGTTAAATATAAACTTTAAAATAACTAAGAGAGGAAAATGATCATTGTTGTCTCACTAGGAAATGTTGTGGTTTATCAAACACAACCAGAGGTGTGGGCATTATTGATTTCCAGAGCAGCATTTCAGTCTGTGTTATGGCTAGTGATCTCCTCCTGATGACGCAGCTCTGGAGGACAGAAATCCTGACCTAAAGTGCATCCAAGCAGTGAAGGTATGCGCTGTGAGTTACGCAACAGTCTGTTTTGTGTTCTGATTGGTCTTTTGTCCACCAGAATTTTACCCTCTTAGAAATAAAAATTCACTAGTATTAAAGGGCACCTATGGTGAAAAATCTACTTTTCAAGCTGTTTGGACAGACATATGTGTAGGTATAGCGTATAGACCATCCTATTGGGGTGATACAAACACACCCAGTCGTTTTTTTTCCAATTTAACAACAAAAAAACGGTGGACCAATTGGATCGGTTTTTAAATCGACCGCAACTTGATGTAGGAGTGCGGTCCCCCCGCCCACCAATATTGATTGACAGGTGCGCATTACCATATCCTCAGTATGTTGTTTCACGTCCGCCATTTTCAGCGTGTGAGTCAAAGCAACGTCACCAAAGAAACACCCTTGCTCTTTTTTTAGATGCAAGTCTCATTGGGCTCAACATTCACCACGTTATCGCTTTCCTCCGCGCCAGTGTTTGCATACATGTGTACTTTTTATTGCGTCTTCCTTAAACTTCAGCGGTTTGCATTTCCCGCGGTCACAGAAGCTCCCGGTCATCTTAACTAGGTGCAGCTGGAAAGTGCGTGCGCGTTGTCTCACGTGGGTGTCCCTCCATTGGAAATAACGAACTAACGACGCACAGCGCCATGCATTTTGCAGTGTCGCAGATGAAAGTGAGGACCGGGAGGGAGGGGGTGGGTGTCGCGGATGAAAGTGAGGACCGGGGGTTCGCTCACTATTCTGCCGCCTAGGTCGCCTCAGGACACTGTCCATATTTCTGCCGCGCCACAGAGCGTTATCTGAACAGTTTCATTTTAAATAACATGCAAATGTGCGCGTCTGGTGTGCCGTGTCGTGGCTCTGAGCGGCGCATCCGGTGTATGACGGCATTTAGTTATAGCCTCAAGCAGGTCGTACACCAGAAGCTGCGCTCGGCGACACGCAGCGGCATGCATCTCTGAATTCTAAACATAAGTTTCTATCAGGGGACACACACCGGTGCCACAAGTGTGCGATACTTTCAACTGTCATGTTCGCGCCGTGTCGCGGCGCATCCGGTGTGTGATGCCCTTCAGTCAAAGATAATTCAGTGTGCTTGGTTATTAGTCTCGATGTAGGCTACAAGTTTAGAGCTTTAAACTAGCACACAGTTTGCTGTAAAACTATACAAAGACACAAATGATTTTGTAGTCTCTGCTTGGTCTGTGTCCGAGCTCACTCATGTTGCTTCTGCCTGTCTGTTGCCATACACAGCGGGGGAGCTCTTGGCTCCGCCCCCTTGTTAAGTTGGGCGGGAAGTCGAAACTAATTTTTATGTGAAGCAACACGCCCCTAAAACAGCGAACTGTGTACACGCCCCCAAAATGACACTTTTTAACACATCATAATAAAAAAATCTGAATTGTGTTTTGAACTGAACCTAAACTGGCACACTCAGAAGAACCATTATATTAATATTACATCTTAAAAAAGGGGTAAAATAGGTGCCCTTTAAAGTCTTGCACTCCATGACAATTTTTAAACAAGCAGCATATTATTGCTAAAATGTAATTATATTATTCCATTATTAGGTTTTTGCAGCAGTGATCTGATTCTTTTGAAATATATACATTTTGGTCCCACTTTATATTGTCGCTTATACCTGTGAACTTACATGGTAATTGGATGTGTAAGTAGTATGTAACTACAGTGTATGTACACACGTTTACATAGTATTTACTTTTGTATTACTGGTGTAACTACACTCATGTAACAACCCACTGAATAGTATGTGTAAGTACAAATGTGTAACAGGACATTGGTAACAACACTAGGAAAGTACACATCTGTAACAAGAATTATGTAAGTGCATTGTGTAACAACAATATGTACTTGCAGATGTTTTCCCACTTCCACACCTGTTTGCAGATCAAGCACTTGTGAACACTGTATGGCTGCATTAGAAGGTTTCACCTTGTGATACCAGTGTACTTACATGGTAACTCCACAGGAACTGTCCACTTAATATAAAGTGTAAAATGGTCACAAATTACTGTGTAACTTGTAGAAATATCTTCTATGCAACACTTTAATAACAGTGTAGTTATATGGTAACTCCACAGGAACGGTCCACAATATAAAGTTTAAAATAAAATTCATTTTTGTTTCGGCCTAGTCCCTTTATTAATCTGGGGTCGCCACAGCGGAAAGAACCCCCAACTTATCCAGTATATGTTTTACACAGTGAATGCCCTTCCAGCTGCAACCCATCTAAGCCGAAAAGAAAATGAATGAATGTATGAACAGTCATTTGTGACCATTTTACACTTTATATTAAGTGGATCCTGTGGATTTACCAAGCAAGTACACTTGTATCACAAGGTGAAACCTTCTAATGCAGCATTAGTTCTGCCATACAGTGTTCACAAGTACATGATCTGCAAACAGGTGTGGAAGTGGAAAAACATCTGCAAGTACATATTGTTGTTACACAATGCACTTACATAATTCTTGTTACAGATGTGTACTTTCCTAGTGTTGTTACCAATGTCCTGTTACACATTTGTACTTACACATACTATTCAGTTGGTTGTTACATGAGTGTAGTTACACCAGTATACACACAAGTAAATACTCTGTACTAGTGTGTACATACACTGTAGTTACATACTACTTACACATCTAGTTACCATGTAAGTTCACAGGTATAAGCAACACAATATAAAGTGGGACCTATATTTTTATATTTCATATAGGACAACATCTGTCTGTGGCAATTACAGACATCCACTGTCAGTGGAATCAAATAGCAATTTAGACACCATTCGTTCATTTTCTTTTCGGCTTATTCCCTTTATTGATCAGGGGTCGCCACAGTGGAATGAATGGCCAACTTATCCAGCATATGTTTTACGCAGAGGATGCCTTTCCAGCTGCAACCCATCACTGGGAAACACCCATACACTCTCATTCACCCACATACATTACGGACATTTTAGCTTACCCAATTCACCTACAACACATGTCTTTGGACTTGTGGGGGAAACTGGAGCTCCTGGAGGAAACCCACGTGAACAGGCAAATTCCACACAGAAATGCCAACTGACCCAGCTGAGGCTCGAACCAACGACCTTCTTGCTGTGAGGTGACAGCGATACCCTAATTTAGACACTATATAAAACAAATCTGTTAATAGTACTATTCTTTTACTTACTTACTTTTCTTAGTCCCTGATTTATCAGGGGTTGCCACAGCAAAATGAACCACCAATTACTCTGGCATGTTTTTATGTTGCAGATGCCCTTTAAGTCACAACCCAGCACTAATATCACACTACCTCATGAACCCTCAGTGCTGGCTTCAAACACACACACACAAACATACACACTCATACACTATACGACCAATTTAGTTTATGCAATTCACCTATGTCGCATGTCTTTGGACTGTGCGGGGAAACCAGAACACTGGAGGAAACTCATGTGAACATGGGGAGAACATGCACACTCCAGTGCACAATAGTATCTGGATGCAGTCTTGATTATGCAAGCTGAGACTGCATATCTCAGACTTGCAATGTCAGACACAATGCATTCAATGGAGCTAGTGATGCCATTGTGAGAGGTATAGGGTTAGGGGTGGGGTTGGGTGTGCACATTAAAAGCATTGCATGCAGGTCTGCATCCAGACCTCACTCAATCAGCAACCTTCTGGCTGTGAGGCGCCTAACTGTTCTTTTATTTATTTAAAAATAATTAATAAATTGATGGGTGGTGCGGTGGCGCAGTGGGTAGCGCTGTTGCCTCAAAGCATGAAGGTTGCTGGTTCGAGCCTTGGCTGGGTCAGTTGGCATTTCTGTGTGGAGTTTGTATGTTCTTACCGTGTTCGTGTGGGTTTCCTCCGGGTGCTCTGTTTTCCCACACAAGACCAAAGACATGCGCTATAGGTGAATTTGGTAAGCTGTGTGAGAGTGTACGGGTGTTTCCCAGTGATAAGTTGCAGCTGGAAGGACATCCGCTGTGTAAAACGTGTTGAATAAGTTGGCGGTTCATTTTGCTGTGGCGACCCCTGATTAATAAAGAGATTAAGCCGAAAAGAAAATGATGAAACCGGTGTCTCCATCCGCCTTTTTTAGTGTCTGCTCACACACACAGATACAGACGTGCAAGCCATCAGGCAGAACAGGTTAGAGAGTGTTAGGTTACATTCCTTCCATCAGGGCTAAGGGATGGCTAGGGAGGTCACTCTTAATTCAATCCCTGGAAATTATGAAGGCAGTTTCTCTCTGAGTATCAATACGATTTTGCATGCGCATCTAAGCTTTAATATTTGTTTGTGTGCACAAGTCTGCTCATGCGAGTATGGTTGTGGTTAAACAGTGGGCCTCAAGGGCAGAGCCTGCTCCAAGTTCTGTACTGGTCTAATCTGAGTCAGAATTCCTTAAACTTTTGGAAATTCCCAAAGGTCTTGAGGGGGGCAGGCTGGCCACAGATTTCGGGGGGTCTAGAGAGTTTGGCTAGTCCCTGTGATTCTCTAACTCTGGGAAAAGGCTCTTGGGCTGACCCTGCCTACTCGCACACACCCATTTGCTTCCTTTTGATTTCAGCTCTGCTTTAAGGCTTGCATTCTTAACAACAGTTGTCATACATTGGACATTCACACAGCTGAAGTCTTGTAAATGCTACTGAATGTGAACATTACAAGCCAAATTTCTGTGTATAAGTGTATATGCTTTCATTATTTGAATTCTTATTAAGTATCTAAATTTACTTTATTTTTTTACTAAATTTATTTTATTTCATTATTCTTTTAAATATTATTCTATGTAATGGAGCACTGGAAAAGATTTTTCAAGTCATATTTCACTCGGGAGCAAACTAGGTCTGGTTGAAAGCTTTTTATTAATTCACGAGTTCACACTCACAGATGTTTGACTGAATAGAATATGCGTATTTGGCCTGCTGTCCGGGGAGAGGGCTCTGAGCTCGGGAAGACACCAACTCGTTTTATTCCCCTTATCAGGATAGAGCAGGGGTGCTCAACCCTATTCCTGGCGATCGACCTTCCTGCAGTTTTCAGTTGCAGCCCTTATCAAACACACCTGCCTGTAATTATCAAGTGCTCCTCACGTTCTAAATAATTGGTTCAGGTGTGTTTGACCAGGGTTGGAGCTGAAATCAGCTGGAAGGTCGAACGCCAGGAACAGGGTTGAGCACCCCTGGGATAGAGAGATAGGGTCCGAGCGCAGTGTCTAGCCCGGCTCCAGAACACTCCCCCTTCAGACTTAAATATCGGGTTTAATAGTGTGGAATTGGGGTGGTGGAGGGATGCTGAAGTCAAGAGAAAACAGAGGTATGACGTGTTTGACTATTTATAGGGGTTTGGTCTTGTGCTGATTGGATAATAGAATGATTGTGTGTGATCAATTAGCCTCGTCAAAGACTGACCGTGCTCCACCCGAAATTTGTTTATAAAACATCACCAAGTGAAGCGACCTTTGAACTTCAGTGGAAACAATTGTTTGAAAAGGAATCTACTCAGTTTGATTAAAAAAAAAAACATATTTGACTGTTTTTCTTTTCTTAGAATGGCTTAACTTGACGTGCTGTGAAAAAAAAAAAAAATTAATTAAGGTACTTTATGATATGTGTCACAATAACCAGCGATCTTCACTCCATAGATCGCTGGTAAACATGCACTCTCACTCATGGACTACAAATCCGCCATCAAATGAACTACAACTCCATACATGCACTCCGATCACACACACATGTTCCTCATCCTGACTGATTGCACACACACCACCGGAGGATTGTCAAAGACTGATTACAGACAGTATTTAAGCAGCGCATAAACTCACCCCAGGGCCGAGTCTTCTGTAACCAGGGGTTAAGACGCTGACAACAGGTTGAGGATCCGTATGCAAGACTTTATTAAAGGGATGGTCAGGTACGCAAAGATCAATACAGGAGCAAACAGATGTATGAGGGAAATCCGGAATCGGAGTCAATAAAGCAGGCAAATGGTCACAAGGATAGGGATGGCTGACGTGAAACTGACGTTTTGACACAGTGTCGAGATCCCGAAGCGCAACTGCACCGAAGCATGATCCAAAACACACAGGTCACGTGACTAAAGTGTTTCGAAACACCTGGTCACGTGACTAAAACGATTCAAAGCATCGATCAGTTCAGAAGCGTTTGAGACCTGGTGAATCTGCATTTAACTGACAAGGTCAGAAAAATACGTCTGTCTCATATGGCTTAGTGGACTGTACGTGAGCACGTTGTGCACGTGCTTCAAATAACTTTTGGGTTCGAATCCCGACTTCGAAATACACCGAAATCATGATTTTTATGTATTTTAATAATGTTACTGTTTTATGATGTAGTCTAGATAGGATACAGCTGCGGATACGCTATCAATTTAGCATCATTTTTGTAACATTGTAAAACAATAATGAATATTTTTACAGTACTGTGATGGTTGGGTTTAGGTTTTGGGTAGACATTAATGAAATAGAATAAATGGGAAATTTAATGAGTAATATATATAATTCTTGTTAACTTCTGGCCACAACCGTGTCTGAACTAGCACAACCTTGTTTTATGACCAAAACAAGACATATTTATTCACAAAGTGTTTATTCGGATGTCAGACCAATGTTGAAACAGAACGATACAAAAACAGAGCAATTCAAACTGATATTAAAGCATTTCAAAATAGCTGTCACAGTCTGGATTCGATCCCACTATCCCCACATGACAGTCAGGAACCCTAACCGCTCCACTAAATCAAATGAATATTTACGCCTGGAAAGTGGGGTTTAATACCTCAGTTTGCTCTACTGTTCTTTGCTGAAGCTGTTCCAGTGCGATACATAAAAAACACACGACACGTTTGCTTCGACTGGTTCAGTGTTTCATGAAGCCTCGCTTTGCCCATCACTACACAAGGATTGCGGCAGACAGGAAAATCAAGGCGAGGGTCAAAAACACGACAAGGAAACGCTTTGAAATGTCACTGTGAACAAATAACAAGACTCGGCCCCGGGGTGAGTGTATGTGCTGCTTAAATACTGTCTGTAATCAGTCTTTGACAATCCTCCGGTGGTGTGTGTGCAATCAGTCAGGATGAGGAACGTGTGTGTGTGTGAGATCGGAGTGCATGTATGGAGTTGTAGTTCATTTGATGGCGGATTTGTAGTCCATGAGTGAGAGTGCATGTTTACCAGCAATCTATTGAGTGAAGATCGCTGGTTATCGTGCCAATATGTTGGCATATGGCAACAACGCCCATTAGTGGATCTAACATAAAAATGTCTAATTTAGAATTATAATTAATATATTTAATATAATTAATAGTATTATAATTATTATATATTAAATCAGAATCAGAAAGAGCTTTATTGCTAGGTATGTTCACACATACGAGGAATTTGTTTTCGTGACAGAGCTTCTACAGTGCAACAGAATTACAGAAGCAGGACTAAAAACGGATATTAAATATATATATTAAAAATAGAAGTAAGTAGTGAATGCAATTATACAACTTGACAAGTGTATGTACAGGTATATTACTACATACAACATTATATGTGCAGCTGTTATGTGCAAACTGGCATGTAAAGTGTGTTGTTAAATAAGTGTATATGTGTATAAAAAGTGTATAGCAGGTAGTGATGTTGGTTCCACAATTCTTTATCATCAAGTGTTCATGAGATGGATTGCCTGAGGGAAGAAACTGTTTCTGTGTCGGGCTGTTCTGGTGCGCAGTGCTCTGTAGCGTCGACCAGAAGGTAACAGTTCAAAGAGGCAGTGTGCTGGGTTCAGCGGTCCAGAGTGATTTTGGCAGCCCTTCTACTCGCTCTGGATAAGTACAGTTCTTGGAGAGTAGGGAGGGTTGTACCAATGATTCGCTCAGCAGTCCGAACTATTCGACGTAGTCTTCGGAGGTCGGATTTGGTAGCTGAGCTAAACCAGACAGTTATTGATGTGCAGATGACTGATTCAATGATGGAGGTGTAGAACTGTTTCAACAGCTCCTTTGCGAGGTTGAACTTCCTCAGCTGACGAAGAAACACAGCCTCTGTTGAGCTTTTTTTGATAATGGAGTCCATGTGAGTGTCCCACTTCAGGTCCTAAGAGATGGTGGTGCCCAGGAACCTGAATGACTCCACTGCTGGCACAATGCTGTCCATGATGCTCAGTGAGGGGAGAGCAGGGGGGTTTCTCCTGAAGTCCACTATCATCTCCACTGCTTTGAGCGACTGTTTTAATATATACTAAATATATTAAAATTATTGTAATTAATAATTGTGTTGTTTGAAAGATTTAATTGGTTAACGCTTTAACACAAAATTTATAAATGACACCTTTACATACTTTCCAACAACTGATATTCCTACAGCTTTCATTTATTGAGCAATTCCATGCAAATGTCAACCTTGCCATGAAAAAAAATTAAGTTTCACCAAAATAGAGAAACAGTTTCTTCATTTTTTGTATAAGCAAGTATTTTGCAGTACTTAAAAAAAAAAATACTAAAAAATGTATCTGTCATTGTTTTCAAACAATTATATTTGATATACCACAGTCACACAAGTGGCAATTTCACATCAGTCACATCCATAACGGAAAATTGTCACATCCATAACACTAGCTTTTCCTTCATAAATGCAAAAATGTCAAATAAAATCAGTCACGATATATATATACACACATAAAGCCTAATATTACATTTATAAGTCGTAATTAATAAGTAATTCACTTAAAATGTTTGTTTAATGTGGGTTGTATACTAGTATTCAACTGTATTACATAGACAGGCATAACCATTTGAGTTCTGAATAAGCCAAATAGGCACAGCCCACCTGTTTACTGAAGTAAAAACCACTTTCTATATTCAAGTGCATTTTTGTTTCCATGTATTAAATAAATAAACTGCCACGTTTCAAATAAATGGCATACATATAAACATATATTTTTAAACTTACAGGCTAATTCACATATTTCACGATCTGAATGCTAATAATAAACAAGAAGTATTTTTTTATACTAGACAACACTTGATGTTTCTATACATGTCAGTGACTCAGTGACAGTTAAAACGAGTACATTCTCTATGTGGTTCTGTCACTGGGTTTAATCCTTTCTGTGCAAGACTGTATGGTATAGATGATGCCACACGAACTGTAAAGTGTTTAATGTGGTAGTTCATTTTGAAATAAAAATAGTGAAATATTTGTTAAGAGTTACATTTTTCGCTGGAGGAAACAGCTGTGCTGATGAGGTGAACGCCGAGAAAACCCGACTGCTCCTCCGTGACATTCGGATACAGGTAATACAAGGTTATGTATATCAAATAATTGCAAATAAGCAGATTATAACAATTCATCAATAAACACACACCTCGTTCTCTCGCTGTCCACGGCTGTGGTTTGCTGATCAAATGAAAAACAAAAGACGGGGAGGAGCCAAATTCTGCTGCCGTTTTCTTATTAAATTTAAAGGGGACTGAGGCGATAATTTAGTGTACAGTTTATGAGCTAATCGCAAAAGTTTTAGGGGGGCTGAGTAGAAATATAGCCTACAGCTACAAAAAATAGGCCTAGCAACGCCCATGCTGCAGACACAACCACGTTTTCCACTTTAAGCTGCCTCTGTGTTCTAACAGGTGTTTAATCAATAGCGTCTCTGCAACAAAGTGATGTCATGCCGCACATGTTGCTGTTTCTGTGTGAAGTCAAGAAAGAGGTCTAACGCTGTGCCAGCGCATAACTAGATGTGTTAAAAAATTATATATACATAGCTTATATATATTCGAGTCCTGATCGAGGTAACGTCCGATTACGATCAAATCTAGTACTGCATGATCGGCCCGATTTCCAATCACGTGATCAGATCTGGTCATCCCTAATTAATAATCAAGACCCTTCCAATTAGGGTAAAAACATTTTATCCTAGGCCCAATTTTTAAGGTTGTGAATAAACATATAAAACTGTTTCTGGATCACTTTTGCACTTGCCTATAGCCACATACCTTCTATTTAGATATCAGAGAACAATTAAAACATTGTATCAGTGCATTATCTCTGCAAATGCAGTGTCAACCCTGGGGTTAATGTTAAGAGTTTTTCATAGTATTCAAATTCATTCATTAATTTTCCTTCAGCTTAGTTTTTTTATTCATCAGGGGTCGCCACAGCGGAATGAACCACCAACTAATCCAGCATATCGTCACCTTGGAATTATAAGGTTCTATCTGCGTTCTGAATGATTTTGAGATATTGAGCTTCAAAGTTTTTGCATTCCATAGCAAACAGTATGTGTGCAACATTTGTTATTTTAAATAAACGGTCTTAAAATGTAAACAACTTATAAAAAAACATCCCATAATGTAAATAAGTTGTCATTTAATAAGATTATGTCAATAACTCAATTTTGACAAAAATGCCAGATAGAACCTTATAATTCTAAGGTGTTGATATGTTTTTCACAGCGGATGCCCTTCCAGCTGCAACCCAATACTGGAAAACATACATACACACTCATTCACACATATACACTATGACCAATTTAGTTTGTTCAATTCACCTATAGCGCATGTCTTTTGACTGTGGTGGAAACCGGAGCACCCGGAGGAAACCCACGCGATCACGGGGAGAACATGCAAACTCCACATAGAAATGCCAACTGACCTTCTTGCTGTGAGGCGACAGTGCTATCTACTGAGCCACAGTGTTGCCATATTCAAATTCATATGCAATGCACCTTATTATTAATGCATCAAATATTTCATATTAACATGCTCTTTAAATGACATGGCCAAAATGTACTGATGATTCTTAAGTGGGCAAAGGTTTTCAGAATAAACTGTGAAATAGACTAAACTTTTCTTGTGATTTTCTTTTGAGTTGTCAAAATTCTTCATAAGGTGATAACATTATAAAACTTATTAATCTAATTATACTTAGCATTGCAAATGTATTAATTAAAATGAAACAGCTTATTTTTTATTCTTGGTCTAGAGACCATTTCCTCTTGTGTCTATTTCTTTTGTTTACTCTGCCCCCTGGTGGTTACATCGATCAGAATAAAACATTCTTCTCATAACTGCAAATCATTCATTCATTCATTTTCTTTTCAGGTTAATCCCTTTATTAATCTGGGGTCGCCACAGCGGAATGAACCGCCAATTTATCCAGCACGTTTTTACACAGCGGATGCCCTTCCAGCCGCAACCCATTTCTGGGAAACATCCACACACACTCATTTAACCTCATACACTACAGACAATTTAGCCTACCCAATTCACCTGTACTGCATGTCTTTAGACTGTGGGGGAAACCGGAGCACCCAGAGGAAACCCACGCGAATGCAGGGAGAACATGCAAACTCCACACAGAAACGCCAACTGACCCAGCCAAGGCTCGAACCAGCGACCTTCTTGCTGTGAGGCGACAACACTACCTACTGCGCCACTGCGTCGCCAATTCTGCAAATCATATCAGTTATTAAACAATATGTCATCGCTTCACTCATCTTGATTCTTGTATTCGTTTATTTTCTCACAAATCAGAATAATCTCAGTTCACACTGACAATAACACCCCCAGGTGACCATTGACCAAACAGGTGAGAGGTGTAACTGCGCTGTGATGTCACAACTGTGAAGAAGTATAATGTGGTTCGAACGGAGGTCAAGAGTGAATCCTGCCTGCAGCCCAGAGAGAGTCTGAAATGGACATAGAGAAACCTCAGCAAGAGTTCCCTGACAATTACTCTGAGGTCGCGGTTAGCTCAAGCGCAGGTAAGAAAATTGCTTTTAGTAGGTCTACAAAATCTTTCTAGATTATTACATGATTATATTATAATTGATGGTAAGAAAAATGTATATTAGTAAAAGTAATTTAGCAAGAAACATCACAATATACAGTTGCAGTTTCTTTTTTAATTATTTCCCAAATGATGTTTAACAGAGCAAGGACATTTTAACAGTATGTCTGATAATATTTTTTCTTCTGGAGAAAGTCTTATTTGTTTTATTTTGGCTAGAATAAAAGCAGTTTTTAATTTTTAAAACCATTTTAAGGTCAATATTATTAGCCCTTTTAAGTTATATATTTTTCTGATAGTCTACAGAACAAACAATAACTTGCCTAATTACCCTAACCTGCCTAGTTACCCTAATTAACCTAGTTAAGCCTTTAAATGTCACTTTAAGCTGTATAGAAGTGTCTTGAAAAATATCTAGTAAAATATTATTTACTGTCATCATGGCAAAGATAAAATAAATCAGTTATTAGAAATGAGTTATTAAAACTGTTGAAATGTGTTGAAAAAATCTGAACAGAAATTGGGGAAAAAAATAAACGGGGCAAATAATTCAGGGGGGCTAATAATTCTGACTTCAACTGTATAAATCACAATGACAACTTTGAGTGGAACTGATGCTAGAGCAGACATAAATGTGCAGAAATGTAAGAGATACTACACTATCATTAAGTGCTCAAGATGTCGAATGAAAATATTTGTGGTTAAATGGAAAGTTCAGCTGAAAATGAAAATGTGCTCACCCCCAAACATTTCTGAGTTTATTTCTTCTGTTGAGCACTAAAGAAGGTATTGAGAAGAATGCTTTAAATCTGACTTCCATGGTAAGAAAAACAAATCCTGTGAAAGTCAATGGTTACAGGCTTCCATCTTTCATAAACTTATCTTCTTTTATTTTTAACAGAATGATTTTTGGGTGAAATTTTATTTTAAATTGGGCAATAGAGAAATTATATTTAGAATTAAAACAATGACATTAATTGTTATGCTAACACTTATATATTTTTTGACTTATTTTATTTTGTTTTCACACTTAAAGTGGCTATAAATCATTTAACAAGACACAAAAGCTTGAATTTCCCAAAACGCTTTTGTCATGATGTCATTAAACAATTGGAATTAAGTTGTGGCTTTCAATTAAGTACTTTAAAAAAAAAGTGTTATGCTGAAATTATATCAAAATAAAAATAATATTAATACAAATATTATAATAAATCATTATAAAATTAAATATCATTTGGTGATTTGCTTGGTTTGTGGAGCTGCGCATGGGTGGATTTGCTCTTCAGTGTTTGGACTTTCAGCAGTAAAATTTAAACTACAGTACGCCTAACGGAACTAACTTGAACTTCAACTCTGAAAACTAAACTGACGCAGTTTCAATTTACTAGAACTTCTATGTTAAGCTGCTTTGACTCAATCTACATTGTAAAAGCGCTATAAAAATAAAGATGAATTGAATTGATTTCATTCACTTTTTGGAGGTGTATTTTCTAATACAATTAGTTACAGTATGACTCTCAAAAATCCAATTTCAAGTTTCGTGCACTTCCTTTACCCTCAACGATAATGTTGTGAATAGCAACTGGAAACCAATTTGACAAATTAGTCACTTTTTTTGCCCATTGTTTGCCTAAGCTAAGCATAATCCTCGGTTCTGACATTCCTCCCTCTCACGATATTGAGTTCAGGTGGCAAAGCCCACTGTCTTTTGAATTCCTGGAAGTTTGTTTGAAAGCATTAAGGCTCTTAAATCCCGGTCCTCAGCGAACATCATTTTAGAAATGTGTTTCTGCAAATCCAACATCTCAGAGTTTTAGTAGTTGATGAAAATCTGTCACTGTCAATAGGAAATTGCGTGTAACTAGAGATAGAGGCCTGAGCCAAGACTTTAGAAGTGACAAAGAGTCTGTTTATAATGAATTCACCTTTTTGACTTTCACCCTGTCAGATATAGATGTCCAAATTCACCCGAGAAAAGATTCTCCGAAATCTGAGAGTGTCAGGGATGGTGGAGCACGAGCAAGACCATACCCTTCACCATCCCGCCGGAGACACCGAACTACCTTTAGCAATGAACAGCTGGAACACCTGGAGTTGGCTTTCAGACAGAACCACTATCCTGATATCTACTACAGAGAGGAGCTTGCCAGAGCCACCAAACTTAATGAGGCTCGCATACAGGTAACCAAGCATTTACCTAACATGATTGTTAACTTAATGTTACTACTAGTAACTATATAGTTACATGTTTTTGAGGTGGTTCACACTGATAGTGAATGAAGCATTCAGCGACTGTTTGGATCACCTCTACTGCTTCATTAATGCTAAATGCATTTTTTTTTTAATCCTAGCTTTGGATTTATAAAAAAAATTCTTACATAGGCTATATACACTCACCTGCCACTTAATTAGATACACCTTACTAGTACCGGGTTGGACCCCCTTTAGCCTTCAGAACTGCCTTAATCCTTTGTGGCATGGATTAAACAAGGTACTGAAAATATTTCTCAGAGATTTTGGTCCACATTGAGCATCATGCAGTTGCTGCAGATTTGTCGGCTGCACATCCATGATGCGAATCTCCCGTTCCACCACATCCCAAAGGTGCTCTATTGGATTGAGTTATGGTGACTGTGGAGGCCATCTGAGTACAGTGAACTCATTGTCATGTTCAAGAAACCAGTCTGTGATGATTTGTGCTTTATGACATGGCGTGTTATCCTGCTGGCAGTAGCCATCATAAGATGGGTACACTGTGGTCATAAAGAAATGGATTTGGTCAGCAACAATACTCAGGTAGGCTGTTGCGTTGACACGGCTCAATTGGTACTAATGTGAAAATATCCCCCACACCATTACACCACCACCAGCCTGAACCGTTGATACAAGGCAGGATCCAATTCTGACTCTACCATCTGAATGTCGCAGCAGAAATCGAGACTCATCAGGCCAAGCAATGTTTTTCCAAACATCTATTGTCCAATTTTGGTGAGCCTGTGCCAATTGTAGCCTCAGTTTCCTGTTCTTAGCTGACAGGAGTGGCACCTGGTGTGGTCTTCTGCTGCTGTAGGTCATTCTCCTCAAGGTTGGACGTGTTGTGCGTTCAGAGATGCCTTCTGCATATCTCGGTTGTAACTAGTGGTTTTTGAGTTACCGTTGCCTTTCTATTAGCTTGAACCAGTCTGGCCATTCTTCTCTGACCTCTGGCATCAACAAGGCGTTTGCACCTACAGAACTGCCGCTCACTGGATATTTTCTCTTTTTCGATTCATTCTCTGTAAACCCTAGAAATGGTTGTACGTGAAAATCCCAGTAAATCCGCAGTTTCTGAAATACTCAGACCAGCCCGTCTGGCACCAACAACCATGCCACATTTAAAGCCACTTAAATCACCTTCTTCCCTATTCTGATGCTCGGTTTGAACTGCAGCAGATCGTCTTGACCATGTCTACATGCCTAAATGCACTGAGTTGCTGCCATGTGATTGGCTGATTAGAAATTTGCATTAAAGAGCAGTTCTACCTAATTAAGTGGCCGGTGATTGTACATATATGATTTTTTTTGTATAAATTGCATTTGGATGAATTTCTTCTCCAATATGTTTAGAGCCTGTTATAAAAGTTTTCTACAATGGTAGCCTGTCGACTGGTTTTATGTGATGCGCTCTGGATTTTTTTGCCATGAAAATCAAAAAGATCTTTCATTCTGTGACCTAAAATGAATGCTTATAATGTTCAGGATAATGTTGAAAGAGAGATGTACTGTAATGGCAAGGTATCATGCAAAGAAAATGAATAATTTCAAACAATATTCACGTCACGGCCTCTTTTTATCTTAACACTAACATTGCTTTTCCACTACAGCAAAATCTGCGCTCAGGCCTGTTCTTTCATTGTGCTGCTTGCAAACTAGCCAGGTGGAAGACAGTGTAGTTTTGCAGTAGGGGAAACATTTATTACAATATGTTTGTGTAAACTGAAAGTGTAATTGTCTACATGTAAGTAATTTCAGCTCAGTAATCCACCAGTTTTGCAAACACTCGGAAACCTACATCAATTGCATGCTGTGCCTACTTTTCACAGCGATTGGTTGTCACCCAGAATTTTTCAATCTACACTTGCATAAAGTTGAGCAATGCACAACCTGTCTGTCGGCTGCTCTCAAAGCTTTCTTTTAAATAGCAGTAAAAGTTTTTGGCTGAGAGTTTTCACTTCACCTACTTTTGGTAAGAAATAGAGAGAAGTTTTAAATGATTAGTTTACTTACAGAACAAGAATTTACAGATACTTTAATCAACCCCTTGTCATCCAAGATATTCATTTCAATAAATTCTGAAGAAAAAAAATCCTTTCAGGCATTTTCTCCATATAGTGGACTTCAATGGAGCTTGTGAGTTTGAACATTAAAAATTCAGTCCACTTTTTAATAGACTTTTTTAATAAGGTTATATTAGTTCATGTATTTAATAACATGAACAATATACATTTATTATAGTATTTCATAGTCCTTGTTAACTTTGTGCATTAACTAATGTTACCTTTGGATTTTAATAATGAATTAGTAAATGTTGAACAATGATTTATAAATGCCTTACAAGTATTTTTCATTCTTAGTTCTTTTCATTCATTCATTCATTTTCTTTTCGGCTTAGTCCCTTTATTAATCCGGGGTCGCCACAGCGGAATGAACCGCCAACTTATCCAGCACGTTTTACGCAGCGGATGCCCTTCCAGCCGCAACCCATCACTGGGAAAATTCTTAGTTCTAGTTAGTAAATAAAATTCCTTGAATGAACTAATGGAACCTTATTGTAAAGTGTGACCAATATTTATTTTCTTATTGTTTTTTTTTTAAATAGTAACATACATGTACAAAGACAGACCTGTTGATACTTGAGCTCAATATATTTATAGTAGAAACTGTACTACTCATAATGTGGTACAGAGTATTCCACCAATTAAAAAAACATGCCAACCAAACCACATAATGCTTGCAAGAAACATTTATCAATAAATATTAATATTAGGGAAATATTCATTGTATATTTACCCCCTCATTATGAAAAAAACATTGTTAAGAAATAATTTTTGGAAATATACAATATTTTCTAATTTATTAATGTTTTTCACATTCAAAATATACATATATTGTGATTGTACCACAATAATTTAAATATAAACAGACAAATTACTTGCATTTAGTTCTTGACCACTGGTAAATATATAAATATATTGGCCAAAATTTAATTAAATTTTTATATATGTAGATGTATTGTAATCTTAGTTATAAAGAGCAGTATTTCACTCAAAATCAACACTTTAACAACAACTCAAAGAGATTTTCAATTAGGATTGGATCAGGCCTCTCAGCTGGCCATTTCATTATTTAAGTTACATGTGTCAATTCCAGTTCCTGGAAGGCCGCAGTTCTGCACAGTATAGTTCCAACCCTGCTCCAACACACTTACCTGTAGGTTTCAAACAAGAATGAAGGACTCAATTTGTTTGATTAGGTGTGTTCAAGGGAGCAACTCTGGTCTAAGAGGTGGGGGGGACCAAATCTGAGTGATGGTGATACTGTAGTTGTGGAATGTTGGTGATACTTGTGATGGCAAACTTAATTTTGCGTACACATCGTGAGTTAAAAAATAACTTTTTTTCGACTCTCGAGTGGACATTATAGCATGAAGTAAAGTGGTATAGGCCTATCTAAAAAAAAAGTGAGGGGGACATGTCCCCCCTGTCCCCCCCAGGAATTGCGCCACTGGGTGTGTTTAATTTGTGTTGGAACTAAACTGTGCAGAGCTGCGACCCTCCAGGAACTGGAATTGACACCTGTGATTTAAGTGTTTTCAGTTTTAAGGATGTGTTTTATATATATATATATATATATATATATATTCATTCATTCATTTTCTTGTCGGCTTTGTCCCTTGCGGGGTCGCCACAGCGGAATGAACCGCCAACTTATCCAGCACGATTTTACGCAGCGGATGCCCTTCCAGCCGCAACCCATCTCTGGGAACTTCCACACACACATTCACACTCATACACTATGGACAATTTAGCTTACCCAATTCGCCTGTACTGCATGTCTTTGGACTGTGGGGGAAACCGGAGCACCCGGAGGAAACCCACGCGAACCCAGGGAGAACATGCAAACTCCACACAGAAACGCCAACTGACCCAGCCTAGCCGAGGTTCGAACCTGCGACCCAGCGACGTTCTTGCTGTGAGGCAACAGCACTACCTACTGCGCCACTGGGTTGCCCATATATATATATATATATATATATATATATATATATATATATATATATATATATATATATATATATATATATATATATATATATATATATATATATATATATATATATATATATATATATATATCAGGGGTGTCCAAACTCGATCCTGGAGGGCCGGTGTCCTGCTGAGTTTAACTCTAACTTGCTTCAACACACCTGCCAGAAAGTTTCTAGTATATCTAGTAAGAGCATGATTAGCTGGTTCAGGTGTGTTTAATTAGGGTTGGAGCTAAACTCTCCACGACACCGGCCCTCTAGAATCGAGTTTGGACTCCCTGGTTTAAATAGTCAAGCACAAAACTATTCATACTCCTGGAAAAATGTGACTTATAGAGTTACTTTTCTTTTAAAAGTTTTGTTTTTAAATTTACTGATCTTTTATTTATTACTTACTGATACTTACTTTGCTTTATCCGTGACTGTTCACAAACCAACAGCAAAGAGATTCTGTTTTCTGTTGGGTTGATTAAAACAGTGTTCCTAATGAATCAGGGTAATTAGCATGCTTTACAACAGCTTGGACTGTTTGATATAGTATAAACCTTTGGATTTTCCCATTATTCAAAGGGTATTTATCATTTTTGACACGCCACTTTTTATTCAAAGATAATATCCCACAATGATTTTATTGTCTTTCGGGAGAAGCCAGTGTCATTTCCGGTCCAAAAAACAAAAAAAACTTTTGGGTTGAATAAAGGTAATTTTTAGTCAGTATTTGCCAGGGATAGGAATACTTTCGGGCTTGACTGTATATAACTTTACATGTTAAGTGAGCAAATCTCTGGTTTGATTACCTGAGCTGACTTTTAGCTAAATCCACAGGTATGGTTCCAGAACCGTCGTGCCAAGCAGCGGAAGCAGGACCGTATCAGCCAAAAATCGCTGGCAGTAAGCATGATGCCAGTGCGAGGGCCTCTCTTTAGCACCATGTGTGTGTCTTCCTCTGCCATGGGGCGGCAGTGCCAGTGCCCTCATTCCCTGCCTCACGTCCCACAATTCTCTTCAGTGCTGCCCCCTGGAGGCTACCCACCCCATCCGTCTTCTGGCAGTCATTTCTCCAGCCCTTCTGGTTCTGTTCCATCACAAGCCAACAGACAGCCTACTGACTGGTACAATCAATTGCGCAACATTGGGCCATCCACAACCTCAGTGCTATCACTGGCCTCCGTGCCAGGACTGGAAAGTACTAGTCACTGGAACTAGCGGAAGTAACGATTGAGAGTTTTATCTTCCCTTTTGTACACGAATCTACATAAAGTATACAGAATAAAGGTTTTCAAAGACAAAGTAATATTGATTTATTTACATCTTTATTACATTTGGAATAACAAAGAACATACTTTTATTGCATCTTAGACAAAAATAATTACATTTATATTGATTAAATTTGTCAATACAGAACTTTGACAACTATACTAGGTACTTTTTACACTGAAAACGTTTAGGATTATAAATGAGGACCATTATGAACATGTCATTTTCATTTTCATTGAAATGTACAACAGACCCTACTGTATATACATCTGAATTACATTACTCCAAGTAATCAATAACCAGCTTTGGTAAAAACAAATTAGACATTTTATGTGAAATTGTGTTGTATTTGCCATGTATGTAAAATGAACGTGCACAGGTCAATGAAAGTCTTTTATGTTTCTTGAAAATGTGTCAGATAGAGAACACAGTTTTTATTTACTATACTACATAATGGGCACTTAAATACAGTTCTAACTGAAAACTTTCAGATTTTCAAGCAAAGTTGCTATTTTCACTTTCATTTTGATCACACAAGAAAAAGTTTGGCTGCATCACAGTTTTGTGTACAAAGGTTTTCCAAATAGTAGTATGTAGTTTTGTAAGAAAATTTTTTCTCAGAAAAAAAAGCAAAAAAGGTTTCCTTTATTCTGATATTGCGATAGCTGCTTCACCCCAAAAACATTCAAAATGTTTCCTAATCTTGAGAAAAGAGTATTCAAGTGAGTATTGGGACGAATCACTTTTATTAATTTATTAGAAAAGCATTCTATTGACCCATTTGACATTTTGTGTATATAATAAGTTGAAAATCAGTTTAAACTTATCGGTTGAATGATGAAGTTCCCATTACTGTCTTTTCAAGAGTTCACACTTAGCTGATGATTGATTATAAAGCTTGTTTGGCATGCTGTCCCGGCAGAGAGCCCTTAGCTCATAAGATCCTCGAGCCAGGGGCTCCCTCCCGTTTGCAAGGCGAGAGGGGAGTTTAAGTTCAGAGAGATCTCGAGAACTCCCCTGCTGTAGTAGCTAATGAACAGATAGTGATTGCTCTTAAGAGATAACTACTTACTAGGAGCATGTCTATGGTGCCGATTTGGATTAGTCAATTAACTTAAGTTGCATGTTTTTGGACGGTGAAAGGAAACCGGGGAAACCCACGTGAGCACGGGGAGAATGTGTAAACTGTGCACTGAAATGTTGGCTGGATTATTAAGGACTAGAACCAGCGACGTTCTTGCTGTGAGGCAACAGTGCTAACCACTGGGCCACCATGCTACCCATCTAGGAAAGGAGGAGGAGTAGGGGTGGAAGGGGGGATTCTTCAAAACAAAGATGGCTGTTATATGGAACTTAGGGTATTTAAAGTGGCTTAGGAATCGTCTGATTGGTGATTCATAAATTAAATAATGCGGGAGCAGCCGCAAACAATCATAAGCACGTGATCCTCTCAAAATTAAGCTGCGGTCATACAGCACTTTTCTCCCCATAGACTTAAATTCATACACACGCCAATGCGTCAGACCGGAAACGCAAGGTCGTGCGTCAAGTTTCGCAGTTCGCTTCGTTGCAAATTTCAAGCTTGGTGAACTCTGACCTGCGAAATCACATCACTTGAGTGCGTGAGACCAATCAAGTATCAAAACATGACCTCTCTGGACAGGAATTTTAAATATGGAGCAATCATCTAGTTTAATCCCGCCCCTTTTCACCGCGTCCATACGACAGAATTTTGCATGCTCAAACTCTAGTGTGACCGCAGCTTTAGTTTATAAATAAACTACACAAAAACTCTGGTGCCTGTTTTTAAAACAAACACCAAAGAAAAGCTACAGAGGGAATTTTACAGTTTTATACTGTAGGTGCAAATAGGCATATTGCACACATGAGCTTTAATCTATATAGGTAGATGTTCTCTCAAACAATGTTTGAGATGTTTTACTTTCAAATTGGCATTTTAAAATGACAGTCACAATGATGATCTCGTTAAGGCAGACAGAGCATGTCTTCATTCATTAGCGGAGCAGCAAATTTGTCCCACTTTATCAGCAGCTTTGCAGAAGAGCATCACTGCAGTATTTATTCAACAATATCCATTTTTACAGATGACAAATTAGGCAGTTTATACATCAAGAGTCCATTCTGACAGGAAATACGCAAATGTGAGTGCAAAAATTATGATGGCATGACTACACAACACTTTTTATCAGTGAGATGACCCTCACCATTCAATCTGATGACATTTAATACTGGTTCTACTAAAGCATGACTATACTGTGCCTGTGAAATAGCACACACGAAGGAATGTCCTGGAGACTTGTACGTTAGAGGTAATCTGCATTCACAGTAAGGCTGTGGGTGTTTCTGTTGTTGTTTTAACTACTCCAAAGACGTTGCAAACTCTGCATAGTCAATGTAGCCATCATTGTTTTTGTCATCGTCTCTGAGGACATCATCAATAAGGTTGATGAGATCCTCTTCCCTCATTGGTTGGCTATCATCTCCTCTTTCCTGGAAATCAAGGTTAGGTGACAACATTAGTTATGACCTGAAGGGGAAAACCATGATAGATAATAGAATGCATTTTGTATATCACGTTTTTATTTTATTTTCAATCTATAAAAGATATACCTCATAGGTTACTGTTAAAGCTTTGTTTCTATTTGTGAGTTTGTGCATACTTATTTCCACTATATTGATCTTTTTTTTTTTTTAGTTTTGAGATTGAACTCCTACGCAACTGGGGTTCATTCTTTGTACCTCCCTTAAGATGATCGGACAGATCCTGGATCTTTTAATCTAGATAACTGATCTCTGGCTAATTTGGTTCTTCAAACAAGTTCGCAAATCAGATTGAAATATCTTGATGAACTTGGCCCCATTTCAGAAAGTTGGTGAAGAGAAAACTCAGAGTATGTTAAGCCTGAAATGAGAGAAACTCTGGGTTTTCCGTTTCAAAATGGCAGGTTTGTCAAACTCGAAAAAGCAGGGTAAGTCAAGCCTGTTTCTGAAAGAGAGGTAACTTTTACTCAGAGTCAGTTACCATGCTAACTTACTCTGAACATGATCTGATCAGGAGCAGATTTTATTCTCTAAACTCAGAGTTTTTGTCGGTCTCCTCCCCTTTTTAAAGACGAAGTGGTATTTCTCGCCTTAGCCCTAGTCATTCATTGCCTACATTTCAGTCACACAAAGAACAAAGTTACGAGAATGACTTGTCCTTTTTGGGGAAAATTATGATTATAATCAATACCATAGTTAAGTTCTACCTTTTATATTAGCCTACTGCAAAAATAAATAATTAGCTTAAATTCACTGACCTTCGACAGGAACATGTGCTGTAACTAGATTAATGGGATTATTACTCGGTCTAAAAACTATTTTTAGTACTGCTTACATTCTAAATGTCATATCAACCTCGACACTTGATCAATAATAAAGGCAGACACACAAGTGCACTTTTAAATCTATTAAAAATAAAATTTTAGAAATGTTATCTTAAACTGTTCAACGTGTGTAAAAGTGGGAACCTTAAATTAAACATTTCCACTGAACATTAAGTGAAGGTTATATGCATTCTTGTTTTGTCAAATTTGTTGTAGAACCTATGCAGTAGCCTTTTTTTGTAATTTAATGCAATTACATCTGAAATAACTTCAAAACTACAGCCAATTCCCCACATTTTCAAGTGAAAGTCAATAAACATCACACATTACATTGCTTATTTTATTATACTTAAATATTTTAAATGTAAACTTACGCATTAACTTGAGCAGCTATATTTTCCCACGCTAACTGTCTCGGTTTCACTGATGCAGTGGTGTTGCTTTTTTTAATATATGGTCACATTTGCTATAACTCTGCATGAGCACATCAAGTTCAGCTGGAGAAAAAAATGCTGCTCTCTTTTTTTCAGATGGTGACTCATAATATCTGTGGTCCATTGATAATGCCTTTTTATAGTGGCGGTGTGCACGCTTAAAGCTGCGGTCACACTGGACTTTTCTTCCCATAGACTTCCATTCATACGCACGCGAATGCGTCAGACCGGAAACGCAAGCTTGTGCGACAAGTGTCACAGCTTCATGCTGCCGTCACACTAGGGTTTGAGCATGCGAAGTCATGTTGTACGGCGCTACATAAAGGGACAGGATTAAACAAGATGATTAGACATTTAAAAAAGTGAGCGATTGGTCCATATTTTACATTTCTGTCCAGAGAGGTCATGTTTTGATCTTCGATTGGTCTCACGCAGTCACATTA
Organism: Danio kyathit; assembly: GCA_903798195.1. Classification (NCBI taxonomy): domain Eukaryota; kingdom Metazoa; phylum Chordata; class Actinopteri; order Cypriniformes; family Danionidae; genus Danio; species Danio kyathit. The sequence goes on from LR812531.1 coordinate 11,840,182, forward strand.
CGCGATTTTGCAGGTCAGAGTTCACCAAGCTTGAACTTTGCAATGCAGTGAACTGTGAAACTTGCCGCACGAACTTGCGTTTCCGGTCTGACGCATTGGCGTGCGTTAGGCCTGTCACGATATCTATTTTTTGTTGTACGATATATTGCACCAAAATATATTCCGATAAACGATATCATTGTCATTTTAAGACCATTTTATGCCACTCATTATATAATGCCAGAATGACAATACTGTATAATATCACAATGCAAGTACACTCTTTCAAAAAACACACAATATTTTATTTTCTTAAGAATATTTAATTTAATTATAGTCATTTTAACAATTCAATAATTAGGCATTGGAATCAGAATGTGAAAACGCATATCCTAAATGAATAATAATTAGTGTTAACAAAAAAGTGCAAGGTAAAAAGTAATATATCTGCTACCAGATCTATTTTCAGTTCTCAGACATCCACATGAAAATATACTATAGTAATTTATAGTAAATACTTTAGTGTTTTTAACCATACTGACACCTCCAGTAGAGGTAGAGATGTTTTGCAAAGAGTTAAAATGTTGCTAGAATTGTATTTATGTATGGGCGATATTTATTGCATCACTAAAAATAATTGAAGGGATGTCCGTGTGTTGTGCGATAAGTCGATATATTGATTATTGTGACAGGCCTAGCGTGCGTATGAATGTATGTTTATGGGGAGAAAAGTCCAGTGTGACAGCAGCTTTAGTCTACTCAGACTTGATTGACCTAACTCAGATCAGCTGTTCTGAAAACGAAAACTCTTTTAATCTTTTAAGAGTTTTTAATCTCAACTCAGTTTAAACTCAGAGTTGGTTGAACTTCCTTACTGAAACAGGCCCCTGATCTGAGATCGCTGCTTGTGTTGTGAAGGACGAATCATGATTAGCAATGCAATGATTGGCTGACGGCACAGCAGTGTAATGACATCATCTGATTAATATTCAATTGTCCATGTTAGCGAAATTATATAAAATTCGTAGTAAACTGTTAAATATCACGCAATAACCGAAAACCGCAGAGAAACCGAAGCACGCAGAGGAAACAAACGCGAATGCGGGGAGAACATGCAAACTCCACACAGAAAGCCAACTGACCCAGCCGAGGCTCGAACCAGCGACCTTCTTGCTGTGAGGCGACAGCACTACCTACTGCACCACCATCATCTTTTGCATTGTTAGTCTTATAATTACTTATAATAAACATTTATAATGGTTATAAGCATCTTTAATTTATTATCTTGGGTAAGGAGAGATCTCCCATTTAGTATTATACTTAGAGGGAAAATGTGTTTTATGCATTATAAAGCTTAAAGCATCAAAATCTGTACTCTGTATTGGCCGATCACCATGACAAGGAATCAGTGCTCTGTATCTGCTGCAAAAATCCTGATTGGAGTATCTCTATTAGGAACACTTTGGGCTGAATAGAAAAGTAAATTACTTGTACTTGAGCAGAGCCGCATCATGCATCCTGGTGTAACCTGCTGTCTAGTCAACGTGATAATGAGCAGTTTGAAGGAGTTTCATGCAACTCTTGTTAATGTTTAGCCACCCACTGATAAGCGATATTTATTTTGTAATCGATTTATGCTTCCTTGATTGATATGCGTTTGTTTGTTTATTTATTTATTTGATCAATTTGATTTTAGTTCAGTTTTGTTAATTTAATTCTTTATTACATTTTGACTGCAGTTTGAGGTAACATTAGATATCACCTCTTTAATAAACACAGGATTATTACACCGTTTCCGAAGTCAACTTCAAGCACTTTCCAGGTGCATCTTTGAACTTTTCCAGCACTTTACAAGTGTGGCAAATTACATACATACTTCACATTATATCAGATAAACATAATTTTATTCTATAGTACAGTATTCTAAGAACATTTTTGATGGCATTTTTGTCCCAAGCCCAACATTCATTTACTGTCATTTGAATGTTAAATATAAATTTAAATATATGACGCATTATCTTCATTTTTTAAAATAGTTTACTAGTTTAAAATTAAAGCACTTTCAAAGATTTTCTTTCCCTTTTTTATGATACTTAACCCAATCACTTTGAAAGTGGGGTTTGAAAAAACACAGTATATAAATAAAAATATGTATTACTGTTAGTGGAACGTTAATATAAATAGATGCAATGCTTATTAAAGAATCATTTGTCCAAACTTTAAACTTGTAGTGTACTCAGAACAATGTCAAGTTCAATATCAAAGCACACACCTCTCTATGAACATGTGTAATGGCGGTGGCAAGCTCAAGTCCATCCAGCAGATTGTTGCCATCATAATCGTGCATCTTAAAATAGTGGAGCTGCAGCTCTTGAGGTGTCATGTCTGACTCTTGCTTTTCAACAATCCCTTCTAAATGCTCCATGATATGCCTACGACAGAACACAAGAAAGTTTGAAATGCAGTGAGAATAATATTAGTGGTACTTAGCAGAGATTGAAAATGATCAGCCTCAGTTGATAATGGTGACCTTTGGCACAGTCCCTCTGAGGCAATAGAAGACATTTCTTTCGTATTAGAACGCAACTGTAATGACTATTATTAGAATAAACAATATACATTTTTAAAAATGAAACACAGGCATGGATAAATTACAATAACATCTACAGTTCAAGTCAGAATTTTTAGCCCCCCTTTGAATTTTTCTTTTTTAAATATTTCCCAAGTTATGTTTAACAGAGTAAGGACATTTTCACAGTATGTCTGATAACATTTTTTTTTTCTAACCTAGTTAAGTCTTTAAATGTCACTTTAGGCTGTATAGAAGTATTTTGAAAAATATCTAGTCAAATATTATTTACTGTCATCATGGCAAAGATGATTATGTTTAGAAATGTGTTGAAAAAAATCTTCTCTCCGTTAAACAGAAATTTGGATAAATAAACAGGGGGGCTAATAAATCTGACTTCAACCGCATTAACATGCATTAAGCATGGGATGATAACCGGTTTCAAGGTTTACCGCGATTTGTTAAAGTCAAGGTATCAAAACAGTAAAATTTAAGGTATATGCAAGTTGTTGTTTTTAATGTGTTTTTATGACTATTTTATTTCGTTTTTTAGGGCAACAGTATTTCCAGCAGAAAAGGACCCTCGGCAGCAAAAGCTGCCTTTCAGCCCACTATTCAGGAAACATCTGAAAAACAAATCACTTATAAACCAACATAAAAACATGCTATGGACCTAAACAGTGCAGTGGCTTTCTTTATATCCAAAGAAAAGTAGGAGTTTCAAGCTGTTGTTTTTTAACGAATGAAGATAGCAGAAGTTAATAGTTTATTTTAAATATTTTGCCTGACATGTTTACTGCTGCAAAATATTTAAAATATTTTGTGTTTTTTTTATTTTTTATAAAACATATTGTGTTCAATGGGGAAAAAAAAAACTTGTTTTTTTTACCCAGACATTTAAAAAGAACATTTTTAAGTAGTAATCACTAATTTGAGTGGTGATACTGTGTAACCGTGATCGTTGAATCCAAGGTTTTCATACTTTAAGAATCTTATTCCGGCCCATGCCTAACATGCATTTAGAAATCTGAGGGTTCATGTTGACAAAATTATTTATTCTGCCAAGAATTTGTAAACAGATCTACTGATAGCCTTTATACTGTATGAATAAAGAACAGTACTTACAAGTCAGAAATTTAACATAAATTGCCATTTAGAGCATTTACTTTCATTTTTTGAGAAAACAACAGTCAGAATAACAAACATTTTCATTTGTTGCAATTGAAAATCAGGGTTATTCAACCAAATTGACTTCTTAATTTTACTGAAGTTACAGAATTTTTATTGTGATGTCTAAAATAAAAATTTTTTTATAAAAAAAAAAAAAAAAAAAAAAAAGTAGAAACATGTCTGAAAACATGTAATCTGTTTTTTATGATTTGTGTGTGTGACCATTTTCAATACTAGTAATACTAATGTATCTTGAGCAGCAGAACATCATATTTAAAGGATTTCTGAAGTGCAACTTGACAATGAAAAGAGTAATGATGCTGAAAATTGATGTTGAAAACTATATTCAATAAGAAAACACTCATTTGGAATTGTAAAAATATTTCAATTTGAGTTTTAGAGTGTTTTGATCAAATAAAATGCACCCTTGGTGTGAGCAGAATACGCTTCTTAAAATATATTTTAACTTGTAATTCAGAAATCTATCGATCAATATAGATAGATAAATAGATATTAAGAGATAAAGAGAGAGAGATTAATTACAACCTTTGATTTTTCAACATTTTTGCTGAAATACAGAGATCAGGTCGAGCTGCTCTGCCACAGGGGTCATTTAGAATTTGGAAAAGAGTGCATCAAATCAGGTACAGGATAGGTTTCGTCATGATAAAGGTAAAGTTGGTTTTACATTCGCACATTCAGACTTTCGCCTTAATAATATAATTTCATAAAAGTATTATTTGCAAACTCTTAATAGCGAAATCATATTAGCAGCCAATGACTCAAAATACAACACTGTTCAAAGTCAAATAAACAGTACTAATGTTGTTTTCAAGTCACACTTGCAGGTTATTTCAGACCGTGGTAAACAATATAGGGAGTGTGTCACAAGTTGTCATTCAACAAATGTGTGAATATAAAACAAACTTTACCTCCATTTCATCATGTACCTGATTTGATGCAATCTATATATCTGCAGAACGGGCTTTTAAAATATTTTAAAAGAAGAAGCCTATTTAGCTCACTAAGGGTTCATTTATTGGATCAAAATACTCTAAAATTAAAGTTTTATTACAATTTAAATGTTTTGTTATTGGATGTAGCCTAGTTTTAACACCATTACTCCATTCTTCGTTGTCCTTCGGAAATCCTTTGAATATTATGTTCTGCTGCTCAAGAAACATTATTATTATCAGTATTAAAAACTGTTACATGAATAGGCATCAAGACCTATTGCAAACCTACAAGTTTTAATGTAAGAAAGAAAGAAATCGTACTCTCTATCCTGAACCATGTTCCTGTCCAAGCGGGTGATTGGTGGGGGCACTTGATTTGAACCAACTGCTTCTCCATGTCCTCCATGGGCCCATATAGACAGCATACAGCTGGAGCAGACCAGGAACCAGCTCCATAATCTGAGCTGCCCAGATATTTCTCTCAATCTCATTACACTGAAATCACAAGACAATGACGGGGGAGCAGGCAATTAGGATGACAGCTTCATTCATTACTGCAGCTCTTAACGATAAACACCAGTGACAGCAAACACACTTATTTATGTTAGAGTTGAGATTTTGCTAAACATGTACAATTACGAACAACGTATATCTACTCTTATAAATCTGGTGTTAAGGGTAAACAGTCTTACGTTGCTGACATATGGATGAACTTGAACATTGTTTTAACAGTTACTGTTATACGGTCGGGTTGCTCAAGTACTTGAATACAATAAAACGACATAACAACATAAACATAATGTACTCACGCTATAAATCACAGTTGACGGGCAAATATTCGTCCTGTTTGTTCAGCCACAGTGGAGTAACAACGAACTCCTGCTGTTGTTTACTTAGCGCCGCACTTTCTGACTGCTTCGCTTGCCGTAGTTGCCTTTCACCTTATGGACACGACAGCTAAACTGTGATTGGACACATTTTTACAACGTTTCATTTTGAGTTTGTTTTATTTCTACGTTGATATTGTAAATATACAATGCTATATCTTATATGACATTTGTAGTAAAACTCTTGACGTCGATTTCTTTGATTGCGTTTATATTTTTGTATAAATTAATTAGCCAAATCACATCTCATATATCGTAATTTGTCATTTAATCATTACAAAAAAGACAAAATCTTATACAGTACAGCTATCGAGTAGTATTGCATTTTTGTTGGCACTGGATGTGTCAAACTGATCAGGAATAACAGCTTTTTATGGCTTAACGTCATAATAGGACCAGCATAATTAAACGTGCTATTAAACCATTATATTCACGTTTCAAAGAGATATCAGGAATAATAAATTAGAAATTATGCGAAATATATATTTTTTCAGGACACGACAGCTGCACGCTGATTGGATTTGACTAAGCGTCATAATAAGTCAGCGCACTAGTGTAATCCACACACACATAGCAGAGGAATGAGTGAGCGCTTCAACTCATGATGGTTTTGTGGCTAGTTAATAGATCACCACGATCACCTGCATGGCACACCACTGCAAAGAAAATGAAAGGGCAAAATCTATTTTCCGACGACTGGAGGTTCAGTTTGATGTTGATATCGTAGAAATGTTAGTCAGTAGACGTGCCGTGATGTTTCCTAGTCCTTTGATTGTATATTTTAATGGCTGTCTTGTAAGCAGTAGAATATAGGCTATTGATTGATTTATTATTATACTTTATTGAGTTTATGAATATTATTTTGATAGTTGAAAATGATTTTTATTAACTATGCCTTGACTGTGCCACTCAAAAACAATATCATTTAATAATTTCACAAAACATTTTACACAAAAAAAAAAACATTTCTGTAAACGTTGAAAACTAGAGAGTCAGCAGTCCGCCCTTTGTTGTCAATCAGAAAAGATATTGTACGCTTTCGTGGCGTGTAGGCTACAGTAGATGGCTTCAGTGTACATGTCTTGCTAAATTTTGTCAAGCAGGCTTATTTTAAGTAGCCCACTAGATGGGGCCATTATCTCAGTAGGGGTCAAGACAGGCGTCTCATTTTATTAGAATTTGCATTCTGTGGACAAGTTTTTGCATTAAATAGCCAGCATTTTCATGTAAACAGACTCATAACTTGGTCTCATTCCAGACTCTATATTGTAAGCAGCTTCTTTTCTCGATCTTGTAATTCTATTACAACCAGCCCTGCAAATAGTTAACAAGATTTAATTGCTTAAATAGATTTAGTCATCTTGCAGTGGAGGGATTTCAGGGAAATAGGACGTAGTTGTCATGGACAAGGCTTTGCTTTGTAAAGAAGACTTGTTAAAGTACATTTAAGGTCTTGGCAGACTCTTAACGCATTCCTTTTGACCTGTGTTGCAGCTCAGTGTTTGCTGTGTGTGTACTGAGCGCACACAAAGGACGTTGCACTGTTAAACAAATGTTTGTTTTTCAACTGTTTTTTTTTTTTTTTGTATCATAGTTTTGGGGGTTTAATCTGATATTGATGGTAAATGTGTTCACGCAAAAATCACAAACACTGTGATCAGGTCCCTGAGGCAATAAACTGTGCAAAGGACCCTAAAACCGAGTGGCACTGTGGCTAAAACTCTGCAAAATATCTCACAGGTGATTTTCTGCTGAATAAAAAAAGTCTTGGAATGACACTGGGATGTGTTGGAATGACACGAGGATGTGTCAGTGATGTTGATTTTTGGGAGTGAACTGGTTCAAATGGATTTTGGAACATAGTGGCTGGTTGCACCATTTAATGATCCGGTCTGACCAATGACAGGTTTACCACTATAGGATTAGGACTACCCCAAACAAGGAACCAAATGTAAGTACAGGGTTTCCACATAATTTTGAAAAAAAAAAAGAGTAACGTTAAATTGAATGGCTTGGAAAATTAATCATATGATAGTAATAGTTTTTCTTCTCTCTAAAGCATGTTGTAAAATCCACAGACTAACCACTGCATAATAGTGCAATTATTATTTAAATAGTATCATTATTTATTTTACAAACTCACAGAAGAAAAACTTGGTAGTGAGTATGGTATTGTTCATGTTTTTATGCAAATCATTAAGGTAAGAAGTACAAAGTAGTTAAAGGGATTCTTCAGCCAAATATATTGGCTGGGGTGTTCATAATTTTTCATAATTTACTAAGCCTCATACTTTGGAACATGGGGAAGCTTGGGGCACAAAGTAACGCGGGGTAAAATGTAACAGAGTTTTAAGGTATTTGCTCAGGGTTTGCTCATGGCATGCTTATAAGGTTTTCACCACAGTGTCGGCAGACGTCTTCCTGGCAATTATTGAAAAAGTTTAATGAAATTTGGATGAAAAACACAGGAGAAACCATTTTTGCAGCATAAAAGTATTTTTTATTAAGGTCAATATATTATTGTTATTATTTTTATTACTATTATTATTATTCCTATTTACAGAAAAAATCTGTGAAAGTATGCAAGTAAAATCTTATATTGTTGTGATTGCCGTCTTTTAGGCTAAAAGATGGAACCATTTTGAAAGATGTAAAACACACAGTGGCTGCTAGCCAGTTTTGAGGAAAACATGACAGAGTGGGGTTAGTTGAAACAGGGTGTTACAATTAAGCCACACACTGTTGGGCACCAAATAAACAACAAAATATTTTTTTAATTTGAGTGTAATGTTAAGAACTTTTATATAAAATGTTTTTTATTATAAAATATATATTTTTTAATAGAAAAAATATTTTATTGCTAATAATGCAAATAAATCCAAATGTGTTTATCCAATAGATAAATAATTAAATAAATAAATAAATAAATAAATAAATAAACATACTGTGCTGTGTAGAATAAAAATAAATTGAGTTAAGTACTGAGGAAATATATCTACTATTTAAAGTAAACTAGATTTAAATTAATTGTGTAAAATCTGCCTTTTTAAGCATGTTACAACTAACCCTCTGTCTGTTACAACTTGCCCCACAGGTGGGGTAATAGTAGCATTTTTTCTCCTGGCACTTTTGGCAATACTGCACAGAAACCATAGGTCTTGCGATCATACAACTAGTGCTCATTTGTAGGAGAGGTTTGTGTGTTGCTGATAAAAAATATATGGTTTGTCTAACCCCATTACTTTGTTTATTATTTGGCCAAAAGCAAAAAGTGTTACTTTGTGCCCCGCTCTCCCATACAGTTTTCCTTTGTTTTGTTATTGCAAGTGTATGTTACTCTCAAAGTTGGCTTATAGTTTAAAAGCCTTTAGATATATATTTTTTTCTCTCATATCACATATCATTTCACTTTAAAGACACTGATTCAGAAATTGGGTTCATGTGCATGCTTGTCTTTACTTTGTGAGGTTTTTGAAGCATCAGATTTGGGGGTCCATTATAGGCTTGTATATATGAGTTCACTCTAGGCATGGGCCGGAATGAGATTTAGACGGTATGATAACCTTGGAAAAAAATATCACGGTATAGCGGTATTATAATTACTGCTGTAACATACATTATTTTTAAATGTCTGGGTTAAAAACAAAAACTTTTTATCCTTTTGAAAACAATATATTTTATTTTGAGAAATATTTAAAATATTTTAAAAGAGTAAACATGTCAGGCTAAATTAATTATTGAATTATGCTGTTGTCATTTGTTTCAAAAACAGATTTTTTGCAATTTAAAACGGCATCTTTAGATATATTTTCTGCTGAAGATACGGTTGTCCTAAAAAAACAAGACCAAAAAAAACGTAAATTAAAAAATCGTGCACATACCTTAGGAACGGTATTGCAGAAAATTTTGACGGTTTTAAAACCTTGACATTTCGAAACCGGTATACCTTAAAAACGGTTATCATCCCATGCCTAGTATCCACTCATATCGCAGTTCATCTGAGAAAGAAATTGATACAGCCTACATCTGGGCAGGAATAGGGTGAGATAATGAAAGAGTTTTCATGTTTGGGAGAATTTTACACACATTCATTTTCATGAGTCCATGCAACAAAATAACACTGGAACATATGGAATCCGGTTGCATAAACAAAATTCATATCCCTTGTTGAAATGTTTTCCATTTAAACATTTCCAATTATGCAGTAGCCTAAAATGTTATTTAAAAATCTATCATAAATTCTGATTTCCGAATGATTACCTTTCACTTTTAAATAATGATAAAACGATTGGCATAGTAAGAAACACCAGATAAAATTTTATAATTTTAAAATAAAGACTAAAATTTAGTTCAGAAAGTATGCATACAACTTAGCAGAAATAAACATATTCAACATTTAAAAAAAGAAATAACAATGTTATCGCTTCAGTTTACAGATTGATCAATATACTTCAGTCACTGAAATGGGCAAAGCCTTTATGTTTGTTTGCACATGCTCAGTGAGTTTTCCGTTGACAGTCGGCAGTCACTCCTCTGGTGTCGGTGGAGCGCGGTCCCAGAGACGCAGGCGGGATGTCTTCTCGACTCTCGTTCTCTCAGTACCGCTTAGAAGCGGAGGTCGACCGCTGCCGTTCGGAGTGTCAGTGGGATAAAATTCCCTCTTTAGTGGAGCAGCTTGCTGCCGCGCGCCTGCATGACGATGGTAAGTGCGCGTTCCACAATAGAGTAGAATAGATTAGAGCCAGTAGTGATGAGTGAATGAGTGTGTCCTGTTCCGCATGATCTTTGCACCTTTCTGTCAAGCCCACATTTAAAGTGTGCTCTAATATCAGTCAACAGATGTCTGTTTTGTTGTAGACTGTTTTGTGTTCGTCTGTATGCAGTTAGATTTGTTTTGTCAGTTCACTCTTTAATTAAGAGAGAGAATGTTACTCATGTGAAGCAGAGATGTAAATACATGCACAGCACACACCCTTTAGTTACAGGTAGAAGCTACTTGACTTAAAGGAATAGCGCCATGATTTACTCGCCATCAATCATAGTTTTTTTTTCTGCTGTATGTAGACCCTCGCATACATTGGTTTGCAGTGATCTTTAAGTTAGTGGGTTTTTACTGAATGTTGGCCATGGTGAAATAACTGACATAATAACTGTCACTGGAAGTTAAGATGTTGAAACTCTGCACTAGATAATAATGAATTTGAAAGTGCATTATTCCACTGATGTGTGTTTTTTTAGGCTGTTATAGGCTGTAAATACTTTCCTAGACACTATTGTCCTTTGACCCGGATGTCCTTTGACCAAAGACATACTGGCAACAAACCTTGAAAATAATTCACTTTTATGTTGTTAATGTTATAGTACATTATAGCAACATTTCTTCTTGAGTCACATTGGCTGTTACGTACACTTAAATTGCAACACTTAACAGTTTCTTGCAAATAATTTAACTTAATATTTTTCATATCAAGCATGTAAGCCGGCCATTTACACACTGATTGAGGTAAAGTTGTTTTTTTATTGGCACATTCTGACTTTCCCCTAAATAATATCATTTCTGAAAAGTATTATTTGCAAATTCTAGACAGTGGAATCATATTAGCAGCGAATGACTATCAAAGTACAGCATTGTCCACAGTCAATTAAATAGTGCTAATGTTGTTTTGAAGTCATACTTGCGTGTGATTTCAGACCGAATATTCAAAGTACTATGGTAAACAGTATAGGGAGCGTGTCACAAGTTGTCCCTGAACGAATGTGCGAATATAAATCCAACTTTACCTCAATTATACACTGCTGTATGCTAGGCAGTGGCCGGTATGAGATTCTGACGGTATGATAACCTTGGACAAAAACATCACGGTATTGTGATTACTGCTCTAAAATATATTCTTTTTAAATGTCTGGGTAAAAAACAAAAACTTTTCCTCTTTGAACTCAATATATTTTATTTTTTTGTGAAAGATTTAAAACATTTTGGAGCAGTAAACATGTCAGGCTAAATAATTCAAACGAATCATTGACTTCTGCTGTCTTCATTAGTTTCCAAAACACAGATTTCTTTACAATTTAAAACAGCATCTTTCGATATCTTTTCTGCTGCAGATTTTGTTGTCCTAAAAAATATATATATATATATATATATATATATATATGAGCAATTCCATGCAAATGTCAACCTTGCCATGAAAAAAATTAAATTTTCACCAAAATAGCGAAACCGTTTCTACACTTTTTGTGTAAGGAAGTATTTTACAGTACTTTAGAAATATTCAAAAATGTATCTGTCAATGTTTTCAAACTATTAAATTTGATTTACCAAAGTCACACAAGGGGCAATTTCACATCTGTCACATCCATAACGGTGAGATGTCACATCCATAACGAAGCTTTTTCCTCATAAATGCAAAAATGTCAAACAAAATAAAATCAACAATGTTTGTTCTATAGAGAGCCAACTCTTATCCTTTTGATTAGCATTATTTATTTTCGGTTGTGCAGTTTAATTCACAGAATTTCCACAAATTATGTTGTATACTGCAAACTCGCAGACTTTTTTTGTCACATCCATAACGCACGTTTATTTTCCACATTTAAAATATAAAAAATGTTTACAGAGTGATATTTTTTTGATCCTATAATTCTGTGGTCAGTTGTTTTGGAAAATATAAACAGTTGCTTCAATATCATGTTAACATATACTTTCGATATGAATTTATATTTGAGTTTTTTACTGCAAACGTCACATCCATAATGCTGGAATTGCTCATATATATATATATTAGGCATGGGATGATAACCGTTTTCAAGGTATACCGTGGTTTGGAAAAGTCAAGGTTATCATACCGCCAAAATTTTCTGTAATACCGTTCCTAAGGTATGTGTAAGATTTTTTTTTTTTTCAACAACAGCATCTCCGGAAGAAAAATATCCGAAGATGCCATTTTAAATGTGTGTTTTTGAAACTAATGAAGACAGCAGAAGTCAATGATTCATTTTCATTATTTAGCCTGGCACGTTTACTGCTCCAAAATTATATAAATGTTTCTCAAAATAAAATATATTGTGTTCAAGGGGGAAAAACTTTTAGTTTTTTACCCAGACATTTAAAAATAATATATTTTAGAGCAGTAATCACAATACCGTGATACCGTGAAACCGTGATATTTTTATCCAAGGTTATCATACCGTCAGGAGTCTTATGCCGGCCATGCCTAATATATATATATATATATATATATATATATATATATATATATATATATATTATATATATATATATATATATCTAAATATATAAATATATATATATATATATCTATATATATATATATATATATATATATATATATAATATATATATATATATATATATATATATTAACTTTTCCAAACCGCAGTATACCTTGAAAATGGTTATTGTCCCATGCCTACTGTATACACAGAATCAGAAAACTGTTACTGTTGAGGAGTTATACTGTGGAAAAGATGAAATTATTATATTGCAGTCCTTTTAATTTCACAGTGGTAAGAGAATGGTAAACATGCTGCTTAAACTCTGTTCCATTTTCACTGTTAAATCAACATCAGTAAGCTAGAGGTTAACACATGGCACTCCCAGGAGGTGTGTCCACCCCTGTCCAAATCTAATCTCTGACCTAGCACATCTTGTTTCGCCACTGCCATCACTCAAACACTAATTTCACTGTCAAGAATTAAACGCAGTCAGTATAAGCACAACATTATGACATAATGTTGTTCTTATTTACAAATGGGATGAATGTTTTTTTTAAGTGATCAAATGTAGTTACTTCATATTCTGTTGAGGAAAATGTCATACATTAACTTGATACAAGTCGGAATTTAGTGTGGAGTGAGAGATTAAACTAAACAGGAAACATCTCATCCACGGTGTTTATACAAAATAGGCAAAGATGCAAAACGAATGTTTTCAAGCACCTTTTTGGTTACACTCATAAGTTGAGCTCAAACAAACATGCATAACTCTTGAAACATGACCAGAATGCTTATCAAGACATCTTAAACACTGAATGCCATTTTGTTGTGATATACAGTAGTCCAATGACAGACATTGAAGGCATGTTGTCATTTATTAACAAAACACTACTATAGACTTGTTGCTGGTTGGAATTTAATGGTGCCTATGATGAAAATCATTTTTTGGAAGCTGTTTAGACAGAACTGTGTGCAGGTATAGTGTGTCCACAGTCATATTAGGCTGATATAAAGACAATAAGTCTCTTTTTTTTTTTTATTTCCTGATGTTAAAATAAGATGCAAATCCCTTCCAATTTGATCCTGACTGCAACGTGACGTAGGACTGCAGTTTCCCTGCCCACCGAATATTAACATGTCTCCGTAGTGATGCATATAATCATATCCACAATTTTGTAACGACATCGTTGTGACTGAATTAACTCCACAACAAATACAACAAATAATCATTGGGAAAGTTCTTACTGTAGTATTTCTAACAAACGTTACGTGTGATTTGCTTATTTTATGTCTGTCACTGTGCTGTTTATCTGACACAGCCGAGTCGGAGATTGAGGCACACTCTGACAGGCATGTGGGAATGGTGGGCAGGGGAGAGTGAGCATTAAAGCCACAGGCAACAAAAACAGCTACATTGTGTTCAAAGCAGAAAATTCCAATATTTTGAAAGGTATAATAAATAATATGATGGGTGTTTTGAGATGACACACTCTGGAGACACAAAATACTTATATTAAATCTTGAAAAAGAGGTAAAATAGCTGCCATTTAAATAAAAAACCCCTAGGCTAGGCATGGGCCGGTATAAGATTCTGACGGTATGATAACCTTGGATAAAAATATTACGGTTTCCCGGTATCACGGTATTGTGATTACTGCTCTAAAATATATTCTTTTTAAATGTCTGGGTAAAAACTAAAAGTTTTTTCCCCCATTGAACACAATATATTTTATTTTGAGAAACATTTATAATATTTTGGAGCAGTAAACGTGCCAGGCTAAATAATGAAAATGAATCATTGACCTCTGCTGTCTTCATTAGTTTCAAAAACACAAATTTAAAATGGCATCTTTGGATATCTTTTCTGCTGAAGATGCTGTTGTTAAAAAAAAGAAAGTAAAAAAAAAAATCGAACACATACCTTAGGAACGGTATTAGAGAAAATTTTGGCGGTATGATAACCTTGACTTTTCCAAACCGCGGTATACCTTAAAAACGGTTATCGTCCCATGCCTACCCTAGGCATGGGTAGGCATGGGACGATAATCGTTTTCAAGGTATACCGCGATTTGGAAAAGTCAAGGTTTTAAAACCGCCAACATTTTCTGCTATACCGTTCCTAAGGTATGTGTTCGATTTTTTTTATTTACATTTCTTTTCAGCTTTTTAGGAAAATAGTATCGCCAGCAGAAAAAAATTATCCAAAGATGCTATTTTAAATTGTGAGGAATTCTGTTTTTGAAACTAACGAAGTTAGCAACCTGACATGTCTACTGCTTCAAAATATTTTAAATGTTTCTCAAAATAAAATATATTTTGTTCAAAAGGGAAAAAAGTTTTAGGTTTTTACAGGGTGTCCGTTGGGTCTTAAAATGTCTTAAATTTCAAAAACTAAATTTAAGGCCTTCAAAAAATTCACTGAAATATGCTGTTGTGGGTCTTAAATACTTATAAACAGGTCATAATTTTCCTTAATTGTCCATGTAAAGCTATAGTTAATCAGTACAACCAACAAATCCATCTAAAAAAAGTTTAACAAAATTAACATTTATTAACTATTTAGCAATATGGTTTAATTGTCTTCCTTACATCCTTACAATAACATTTGTTTAAAAGTTCTCCATGTTTTAATGTTTTATGCATAAATTTGTGTTGTGCATTAATGTTGTTTATTATAGCTTTTAAAAATTTGAGACATTCTGATTGTCTTTAATTTAATATTATTATATAGATTTGTGAAAACTATTCTGTTTTGCTTTGATTTTCAGAAGACTTTTAGATTAGTGTCTCATTGTGAGTGTCAATTAAATAAACGACACCAAAAGATTAATGTTTTTTATATAGCATTTTAAAATAATTTAGAAGTTAAAGGTGTAGTTACCCTTAAAATGAACATTAACCCTGATGTAGACCTCAGAATTCTGAAAATATTTTATTGAACAATAGGAAACAAAATTACATAAAAAAATGTAATTTATGTTGCGCATAAATTTTGTTTATTATAGCTTTTAAAACTTGTCTTTTTTTAAAGAAAGGTTGTGTAAAAGCTATGTATATAACTAGAGTTTCTTGTTTTGACACATTATTTAAAATATGTGGCTAAGAAATAACTGAATTAAAATTTTCACTGGGCAAGTAAAAAAAATCCACTGGTTATTACAGAAAATTATTAGCCTTTTGGCCTGTGATAGTCTGAAATTTCTTTGATAATGGTCTTAAAAAGGTCTTAAAAAGTCTTAAATTTGACGTGATGAAACCTGCAGAGACCCTGTTTTTACCCAGACATTTAAAAAGAATATATTTTAGAGCAGTAATCACAATACCATCAAACCGTAATATTTTTATCCAAGGTTATTATACCGTCACAATCTTATATGGTTTTAGATTCTGGTGGTATGATAACCTTGGATAAAAATATCACGGTTTGACGGTATTGTGATTACTGCTCTAAAATATATTCTTTCTAAATGTCTGGGTAAAAAACAATAACTTTTTTTTCCCGTTTGAACACAATTTATTTTATTTTATAAACAGGTCAGGCTAAATAATTTAAATGAATTGTTGACTTCTGCTGTCTTTTTTAGTTTCAAAAACACAGATTTCTTTACATCTTTGAATATCTTCTGCTGGAGATACTGTTGTAAAAAAAATCTTACACATACCACAAGAAAGTTATAGCAGAAAATTTTGGCGGTTTTAAAACCTTTCCAAACCACGGTATACCTTGAAAATGGTTATCGTCTCATGCCTATAAGAGAGATTGCCATAACCAACCAGAATAAAAAATGTTCTATTCTTCCTTCTTCGGCCTTTGCCCAGATTTTTTCTCTGATTGTCTGCAGATGATTACAGGACACTGCTGCTGGCCGAAGCGCTGCTGGAGGAATGTCTGCTGGAGAACATGACCCTACTGAAGAATTCTACTCCTCTGACCGAACATTCACAGCTTAAACTGGCCCGAGCCAAAGCTCAACTTGACAGCATCCTTTGCAGGGGACACCTAGAGGTCTGGCACTGTGTTAATTGAAGTCTCTTTGTTTTTCTTTCTTTCTTGAGGAGCACAGTTCAGTGATGTTAACTTAAATTCCATCATTTAACTGAATTTAAAAGGTTAGTTCACACAAAAATTTAAATGCTGTAATTAATTACTCAACCTTATGTTGTTTCAATCCCCTGAGACCTGTGTTTATCTTCAGAACACAAATTAGGATATTCTAGTTGAATCATGAGAGCTCCCTCATCCTTCATATACAGCAATGGTCCCAAGACATTTAGAGTCCTGAAAAGGAATCTAAAACATTCCATCTTACTTCAGTCTATCAACTGTAATCATACAAAGCTACAAGAACACTTTTGTGCATCCTAAAAATTTTAAAACTATTTTGTTCACCATTATCTTCTGTGCCTCATCAGGATGACTGTTTACTATGGAAAATATGACACTTGCGTGTTGTGCTGCTGACTCTAATGGAAATACATTGTATTGCCCATAGTAAATGCACACCCTCAGGACCTAATGATGACAATGTAGGCAGAGCTTTCATATACAGTATATATGAAGTTGAAGTCAGAATTATTAGCCCCCCTGAATTATTAGCCCCCTGTTTATTTTTCCCCCCAATTTCTGTTTAACGGAGAGAAGATTTTTTCAACACATTTCTAAACATAATTGTTTTAATAACTCATTTCTAATAACTGATTTATTTTATCTTTGCCATGTTGACAGTAAATAATTTTTTACAAGATATTTTTCAAGACACCTCTATACAGCTTAAAGTGACATTTAAAGGCTTAACTAGGTTAATTAGGTTAACTAGGCAGGTTAGGGTAATTAGGCAAGTTATTGTATAATGATGGTTTGTTCTGTAGACTATCAGAAAAAAATATAGCTTAAAGGGGCTAATAATTTTGACCCTAAAATGGTGTTTAAATTTTATATATATATATATATATATATATATATATATATATATATATATATATATATATATATATATATATATATATGTATATGTATATGTATGTGTGTGTGTGTGTGTGTGTGTGTGTGTGTGTGTGTGTGTGTGTGTGTATTAGTGCTGGGCCGTTATCGGCGTTAACGTGCTGCGTTAACGCGAGACTCTTATCGCGCGATAAAAAAAATATCGCCGTTAATCTATTCTCAAAGTTGGGTTGGGAGCTGGGTCTATTTTACCCAAGCTGTGATAACTTTCACCTATTAGCGCGGATGGATACCTGACTGGTGAGCCGTCTGCCCTTCTGAATCAAATCAGCAGGCTGCCTGACTCCAACTGCAGGTCGGCAGTTTCATTTTAACTCACGGATATTTCATTCATTCCTTCGTGACAAACTGGGGTATTAGACGCAAATACGGAGAGAATGTTATGGAATTTAATAACGCATGCCAAATGGTAAGAAAAAAAACTTCCGCATTTCGCGATGTGTGTGTGTATGTGTGCGTGTGCAGTCCTTTACTGACAGCCGCGTGTGGATCTTGTCGGAAAATATGGCGAAAGGTCCTAAAGACCGCCGTGTTTACTTCAATAATGCCACTAATATCTGCATACTCCACATCTTAATTCCATTTCTGTTTAGTTCAGTTATGACTTTAGATGGATTAAGGTAATCAAAATCGCTGTTTGGAGCTTATGTGGGCCTACAGTTCAACATTGATGTTTAACTGAATCAACAGTTAGTAAACACAAGTACATCTTATTGAACATCATTTATTTTCATCACCAATTATCATAGTAGAACAGTTTCTCAAGCAGTTTGTGATGCATTTTTGAAACAGTAGATGAGCCCCTGGTCTAATGCGCCACCTGGCTTGAGAAACCTGTTCTCAAAGACTTATTATTTGGGTAACACACATTTTGAATGCCTTCGGCAGAATTCAAATGCGCCATTTTATTCTAGATTAATCTAGATTAATTTCGAAATTAATCTAGATTAAAAAAATTAATCTATGCCCACCTATTATATATATATATATATATATATATATATATATATATATATATATATATATATATATATATATATATATATATATATATATGAAAGCTCTGCCTACCAAAAACATTACATATATAAACAAAAACACACACATATATATTTATTAATTAATATTTTTTTTTTATGTTTTGGAAGAGGATTTGTTATTATTCTCCCCTTTCTCCTGTATCTTTGTTGTTTACGAAACTCAAAATTGACTGCATCCACACTGTTTCTGTTTTCCTCATCCTCTCCTTCCTCCTCTTTCAAAATAATTCAGTTCATCAATTCCATCTCTGTTGGTTCCTGGCAGAGCCTCACCTTTCTTTTGTTTACTCCACTCTGCTCTGTGGATCCAACATAGACCCTCATGCCTCCAGCTCCATTCTTCGAAAGGGGATTCCGTAGCCCACCTCAGGCCTTCAAGCCATGGACTCTCCCTAGACCCTTCAAGCATTTAGCTGGGATTCCTCTTGGCTTCATAACCAGAGTCTGTCACAGCTCATCTCTCTTGTCTTTTTGGCCCTGTTGGGCTGCTCCTTCCCACCGGCTGCCTCACAGCCTGCTGGGCCTCCAGCTTTCATCCAGCCAGGGCTCTGATTTCACCTCTGGTTTTTTCGTCTTCATATGCGTCTTCACTAACATCACAAACAGTATATTTGCTCCATCTTCATCTTTACCTCTTGTTGTCATTGAAGACATCTCCATCATGGCTCCTCCCTCCCACAACTCCTTCTTGGGCCTCAATTCGGACTGCACTCTGGGTTTTGCCTACTCCTGTTCCTGGCTTCTTCCCCCTTCATCATCATTCTAGTTACCCATCATTTTCCCTAGCTCTATTTCTCAGTCTAATCTGTATCTGCTTCAAGGTACCCATCCATTCCTCCCTCCCTCTTGAGATGGATGTTTTTTTTTTATGCACAGACAAAATGCGCCTTTAGGCATCTGCTTTGCTTCCTTTTTCTTTGGTTCAGTTTATTTTTTCTGTCTGATTTCGTACTAACAGTCTTCATTTTATCTATAATTTTGATAGTTTAAAGACTACAGAAAACAGTTTTTTATTGTTGTCTGCTCATTTTTTGTGCACTTTACAGGCAGTGCAGAATTATTAGGCAAATGAGTATTTTGACCACATCATCCTCTTTATGCATGTTGTCTTACTAAAAGCTGTATAGGCTCGAAAGCCTACTACCAATTAAGCATATTTGGTGATGTGCATCTCTGTAATGAGAAGGGGTGTGGTCTAATGACATCAACACCCTATATCAGGTGTGCATAATTATTAGGCAACTTCCTTTCCTTTGGCAAAATGGGTCAAAAGAAGGACTTGACAGGCTCCGAAAAGTCAAAAATAGTGAGATATCTTGCAGAGGGATGCAGCACTCTTAAAATTGCCAAGCTTCTGAAGCGTGATCATCGAACAATCAAGCGTTTCATTCAAAATAGCCAACAGGGTCGCAAGCGTGTGGGAAAACCAAACCAAAAACCAAGGTGCAAAATAACTGCCCATGAACTGAGAAAAGTCAAGCGTGCAGCTGCCAAGATGCCACTTGCCACCAGTTTTGCCATATTTCAGAGCTGCAACATCACTGGAGTGCCCAAAAGCACAAGGTGTGCAATTCTCAGAGACATGGCCAAGGTAAGAAAGGCTGAAAAACGACCACCACTGAACAAGACACACAAGCTGAAACGTCAAGACTGGGCCAAGAAATATCTCAAGACTGATTTTTCTAAGGTTTTATGGACTGATGAAATGAGAGTGAGTCTTGATGGGTCCGTGGCTGGATTGGTAAAGGGCAGAGAGCTCCAGTCCGACTCAGACGCCAGCAAGGTGGAGGTGGAGTACTGGTTTGGGCTGGTATCATCAAAGATGAGCTTGTGGGGCCTTTTCGGGTTGAGGATGGAGTCAAGCTCAACTCCCAGTCCTACTGCCAGTTTCTGGAAGACACTTTCAAGCAGTGGTACAGGAAGAAGTCTGCATCCTTCAAGAAAAACATGATTTTCATGCAGGACAATGCTCCATCACACGCGCCCGAGTGTTCCACAGCGTGGCTGGCAAGAAAGGGTCTAAAAGTAAAACTAAAAACAAACTAAAAACTACTTCCAAAAATATTCAGCTTTGATATTAATGAGCCTAATAATTCTGCACTCCCTGTAGATCACAGCAACATTTAACATTTGTTTAGCATTTGAAAACTAAGAAAGATGTTCGAATCTTAATAATCATTAATTTGTCTGCAACATTAAAGCGACGGCACAATTTCTTATGCAGTTTTTAATTAATAAACCAACAATCTTAGTAATTATAATAGCAACACTGTTATATGGCTAAATAGCTAAATTGTGCCCCCATACAAACAAGCTCAGTTAACCTGAATTTGTTCAATTGTATTTTGAATCACTGTTTCAATTTTATCACAGACATTTCCATTCAACTTTCTCAATTCATGGAGACTGATGTTTGTTTGTCATTCTGACTCTTTCCCTGTAGCCTCACTACCTGAATGAAGCTCTGCTCCTGCTGGCTAAAGTGCACTATGTGCAGGGACGCTACAGGGATGCTCAGGGCATGTGCGCCAGAGCGGGAGTCGATGATTTCACCCACCAGGACCAGCCTGTCTACCAACTACGAATGTTGGCAGAAGCCTTTGTCATCAAAGGTATGAACAGTTGAGAAATCCCTTATAGCTTATTTATCCTCTCTTTTTGTACAATTGAGTTATGGGAAGATAATTAACATACTGTAATATGCAGTCTGAATATGTAGGTCTTAAAAAGAGTTGTACAATTTTCTAACAGCTCAGAAATGACATAACTTTTTAAGTCTGCACTAAATGTGAAAAAAATCTTCAGGATTTCATGAGGTTTAGTGGGTCTTAATTACAAAATATTATTTACACAAAATTCATAAGTGACTTTCAGTCAATTATGTAGTACATGTAAAAGCAGATATTCTTTATATGGTCTTTGTACAGGCAAGACGGTGCATGTATTTATAGAGTAATTAAGTCATTTCCACAGCTCCATTCCATTGAGCATTTACCTTAGGCATGCTTTTGTTGGATTCATATCCAACTAAAGTGTACAGTGAAAGAAACTCTGCACTGAATTCAGCAAGTGTATTTTAGTCACATTACAGTACTTAGAATATAACTACGGAAAAAACCCAAAAGCAATCATACGTCACTGTCTGCAGGGAAGCTTCTATATATATCTTTGGTTTTCAAAAAAATGTTTTCCAACATATCATCTTGTGTTTGTGCAATGCACACTTGTCTCTTGTGCCACACACAACTTTTTCCAAAGCTTACTGTAAATACGCATTTTTATTCCATTCAGTGTTACATGATCCTACAGAAATAATATATTATATCAAGATTAGTTATTTTTAGTAATCAATCATTATAATTATTCTAAAAAAATTTTGATGGGATAATATCAAAATTTGGAAAAAATTTTATCAGACCTTCATACAATATAGAAAATATTAACATTTTATTCAAATCCATAACAAAGTAACAAATAGTAATAGTAATAATAATAATAATAATAATAATAATGTAAATATTGTCTGTACAAGACGTGTTTCTTATGTCTGCTTTATGGGCCTCACCAACTGTAACCCCACCAGTGGTGGAAAGAGTACTGAAAACTCATACTTAAGGAAAAGTACCATTACTTGCCTAAAAATGTAGCGCAAGTAGAGCAAAATTATCTGTTGTAAATATTACTCAAAGTATGAGTAAAAAGTAGCCCTTTCAAAAGTACTCAAGAGTAGTGAGTAGTGAATGTGTGTAAACGTAACATTCTGTAGTGCATTTAGTTATTGCTCAGCAGGCACACAATGTCATAAGACGTTAAAATTAGGTTAGATTTAGGATGTGATGTCAGGTGACCAAAATTCAATGTCTAGCCAACGTCTAAGGACAACGTTGTTTTGGTGTCCTATAATGACGTCAAATGACGTTGATAATTGGTTGATTTTAGGTTGTGTTAGAAAGTTACCAAA
The DNA here is from genome assembly GCA_903798195.1 of Danio kyathit. Taxonomy (NCBI): domain Eukaryota; kingdom Metazoa; phylum Chordata; class Actinopteri; order Cypriniformes; family Danionidae; genus Danio; species Danio kyathit. Next base: position 11,862,982 of record LR812531.1, read on the forward strand.
ATCCAACTTCGAGCCAACATCTTAAACCAACATATTGATGTCAAATACTGACATTTATTCATCAGGTATGGCAATTAAAATCCAACATCAGATAGACGTCATAGTGGTAACGTCCACACAACATCAAGCTGTAACATCATTAGACATTGATATTTGGTTGATTTTAGGTTGGATGTTTTCTAATCCCCATAGACAAGATGAAATAAATTAGTCACTGCAGGTTGAAGGAAAGTAGTGGAGTAAAAGTACCAATAGTGCACAAAAAATGTACTCAAGGGAAAGTAAAAGTACACATTTTTAAAACTACTTAGTAAATTACAATTTCTGAGAAAAACTACTCGATTACAGTAGTTTGAGTATTTGTAATTTGTTACTTTACACCACTGAGCCCCACAGCTTCATACACAGACATACAGTGCATCCGGAAAGTTTTCATAGCGCTTCACTTTTTCCACATTTTTTTATATCACAGCCTTATTCCAAAGTGGATTAAATTCATTTATTTCTTCAACTTTCTACATACAATACACCATAATGACAATGTGAAAAAATGAATTTTTTTAAATTGTTGCAAATTTAAAAAAAATAAAAAACCTGAACAATCACATGTACATAAGTATTCACAGCCTTTGGCATGAAGCTCTAAATTGAGCTCAGGTACTTTCTGTTTCCACTGATCATTCTTGAGATGTTTCAGCAGCTTAATTGGAGTTCACCTGTGGTAAATTCAGTTGATTGGACATGATTTGAAAAGACATACACCTGTCTATATAAGGTCCCAGGGTTGACAGTGCATGTCAAAGCACAAACCAAGCATGAACACAGGATTGTCTCGGGGCACAAGTCTGGGGAAGGTTACAGGAAAAAGTCTACTGCTCTGAAAGTTCCAATGAGCACAGTGGCCTCCATCATCCGTAAGTGGAAGATGTTTGGAACCACCAGGACTCTTCCTAGAGCTGGGCGGCCATCTACGCTGAGTGATCGGGGGAGAAGGGCCTTAGTCAGGGAGGTGATCAATAACCCGATGGTCACTTTGTCTGAGCCCCAGCGTTCTTCTGTGGAGAGAGGAGAACCTTACAGAAGGACAATCATCTGTGCAGCAACCCACCAATCAGGCCTGTATGGTCGAGTGGCCAGACTGAAGCCACTCCTTGCCTGGAATTTGCCAAAAGGCATCTGAAGGACTCTCAGACCATAAGAAATAAAATTCTCTGGTCTGATGAGATTAAAATTGAACTCTTTGGAGTGAATGCCAGGTATTACATTTGAAGAAAACCAGGCACCGCTCATCACCAGGCTAATACCATCCCTACAGTGAAGCATGGTGGTGGCAGCACCATGTTTTTCAGCAGCAGGAACTGGAAGACTAGTCAGGATAGAGGGAAAGATGAATGCAGCAATGTACAGAGACATCCTAAATGAAAACCTGCTTCAGAGTGCTCTTGACCTCAGACTGGGGTGACAGTTCATCTTCCAGCAGGACAATGACCCAAAGCACTCAGCCAAAATATCAATGGAGTGGCTTCACAACAACTCTGTGAATGTCCTTGAGTGGCCCAGCCAGAGCCCAGAGCTAAATCCTATTGAACATCTCTGGAGAGATCTTAAAATGGCTGTACACCGTCGCTTCCCATCCAACCTGACAGGGCTTGAGAGGTACTGCAAAGAGGAATGGACAAAAATTCCCAAACACAGGTGTGCCAATCTTGTGGCATCAGATTCAAAAAGACTTGAGGCTGTAATTGCTGCCAAAGGTGCATCAACAAAGTATTGAGCAAAGGCTGTGAATACTGATGTACATGTAATTTTTCAAGTTTTTTATTTTTAATAAATTTGCAACAATTTAAAAAACTCTTTTTTCACATTGTCATTATGGGGTATTGTGTGTAGAATTTTGAGGAAATAAATAATTTAATCCATTTTGGAATAAGGCTGTAACATAAACAAATGTGGAAAAAGTAAAGCGCTATGAATACTTTCCGGATGCACTGTATGTACAGATGTTAGCCTGAATATGTTTTCTTTTGTAAAAAAAAAAAAAAAAAAAAAAAGAAGAAGAAGAAGTGTCTATTGTAAGAAGCAGAACCCACCCAGAATCTGTCCCTTGAGAGACTCACCAGGCAGAGCTTGTGACAGCTGTTCTGCTCTGACAGACATCAACAGTAATGTCAAATCTGTCTATCTGTGTCTGTCAGTCTGTCTGTTTATTGCAGTTTCTTATCCAGTTCTGTTTTATCTACTCATCAAAGCTAGTTTCACTCACTGTAGGGACTTAATGAATGTTTTTTTTTTTTGGTTACTGTCTACAACTCTTTTCCTCTTATTTGCAAAGATAGGACATTTTTAAATGTAGTGGCCCAAATTTGTAGTTCATTCTTTTCAGTTCTCCTCTATATATGTACTTCCTCTTATATCAGTCTAGCGACTTCTCGGAAAAAAAATCAATGGGTAGAAGTCTTGGTGAATATGAGATGACAAAGCATGTAAGCCATGGTCAGTGGCTGTATGCTATTTTCAGAAATTAGTCTGTTTTAATATAACATCCATCTTGTTGTATAGGAGCTGAAGCACTGAATGGACCAAGACTTAATAGAAATAATTTTTTTAATCCAATCCAAAAATAAATATTGAATATTAATTGATTAGATAAATAGGGCGTCATGGTGGCACAGTTGATAGCATGATCGCCCTTACAGCATGAAGGTCGCTGGTTCGAGCCTCAGCTGGGTCAGTTGACATTTCTGTGTGGAGTTTGCATGTTCTCCCTGTGTTCGCATAGGTTTCCTCCGGGTGCTCCGGTGCTCAGGTGAATTGGGAAGGCTAAATTGTCTGTAGTGTATGTGTGTCAATTGAGTGTGCATGGATGTTTCCCAGTGATGGGTTGCAGCTGGAACGGCATCATCTCCCTGCTGAAAAAAACAGCATATGCTGGTAAGGTATGTTTTGGTGCTGGTATGCTGGTCTTGCTGGTTTCAGTGCTGGTCTTGCTGGTCTCAATGGTCGTTTTGCTGGTCTCCATGCTGGTTTTGCTGGTCTCCATGCTGGTCTTGCTGGTTTCAGTGCTGGTCTCAATGCTGGTCTTGCTGGCCTGAGTACTGGTCCTGACCAGCATTGAGACTTGTTTTGATGTTTTTTTTCTGCAGGGCTGTGTAAAACGTATGCTGGATGAGTTGGCGGTTCATTCTGCTGTGGCAACCCCATATTAATAAAGGGACTAATGAATGATTAATGAACGAAAAGAAAATGAATAAATGAATGATTGGATAGATATTAAGAATTGACACCATACCAAAATCAAATATATTTTTCTTGTTCCCCTGCTGAAAAAAACAGCTTAAACTAGCCTAAGCTGGGTGGCTGGTTTTAGCTGGTCGACCAGCCTGGTTTTAGAGGGGTTTTGGCCATTTCCAGGCTGGTTTCCAGCCATTTCCAACCTGGTCTTAGCTGGTCAGGCTGGTAAATGACCAGCATAAACCAGCTAAAACCAGCATGGTTTAAGCTGGACATAGCTGGTTTTGGCTGGTCAAGCTGGTTTTAGCTGGTCAACTCCCAGCCTGACCAGCTAAGACCAGGCTGGAAACCAGCCTGGAAATGGCCAAAACCCCTCTAAAACCAGGCTGGTCGACCAGCTAAAACCAGCCAACCATCTTAGGCTGGTTTAAGATGGATTTTTCAGCAGGATCTACAACCCCAAATCAGAAAAGGTTGGGACAGTATGGAAAACGCAAATAAAAAAAGAAAGTAGTGATTTTTAAATTTACTTTGACTTGTAGTTTATTGTAGACAATATGAACATAAAAAGTCATGTTTTGTCTCGTCAGCTTTGTTTCATTTGTAAATATGCATCCTTTTCTGTCATTCAGACCTGCAACACATTCCAAAAAAGTTGGGGCAGGAGCAGTTTAGGGCTAGTAATCAAGCATATTGGTTAAATAATGATTTGAAACAGGTGATGTCAACAGGTGATTGTAATTATGATTTGGTACAAAAGCAGCATCCAAGAAAGGTCTAGTCCAGGCATGGGCAAACTTTATTCTGGAGGGCTGGTGTCCTGCAGAGGTTTACTTCAACACTAACACAAAAATGCCTGTAGCTTTCTAGTGAAGACACTGGTTTGTGTGTTTAGGTGTATTTGATTATATCCAAATTTAATAGTTTAGAAACGATCCACAATAAGCAGGTGAACTGCTAAAATAAAAAATGACACGGTTATAGCATATCCAAATTCAAGAGTTTAGAAACGATCTACAATAAGCAGGTGAACTGCTAAAATGTGAGGGCTTTTCTGAAGGGGTATAAAAGTACAAGCACAGTGACTCATGAATCATCATTTTGTACATAAAGTCATCTGAGAATTAAAAATCACATTTCTCAAAGCAAAATCTACCATTTAGTTCTTCCATCAACTAACATAATAATAGCATTAATAGAGAAATCTCAGACATGTCTGAGACAATCTGTCTAGACATTGCTTGAGCAGCTGTCACGTCGTGCTGCCATTTAGAACAGTCTGCTGCAGCATCAAAAAACGCAACATGAATCTTTTTTCCTCATGGTGAAAGCTATACACCAGTTCTGGGATGTGATGCCACAGGTATTTATGGCACAACAATCATTTTGCAGAGTCAAAAAGACAGTGGAAATTTGTGCTGGGGTCAGAGGAGTCCACATTTCAACTTGTTTCTGGCTTAAAGAGACTTTGACTTTCGTGAGTGACAGATACAAAAAACAAACGTCTTTCATGGTTTAGAGAGCAGCAGAGCAAATGACATTAGTTACTGACATATGTGTTCAAAGAGACTGTTGACATGGTGGCTTTTATTGAGCTAGCACAGAGACATACTGTCATCAAGAAGACGTCATTTATGGAAGGTATAAAGTTATTTGATCAAGACTCATCCTACATGTGCTACAGCTGTTTGGTTTCTTAGTTACAGAGTGAATGTGATTGGATGGTTCAGTTATGTCCCCTATTGGACTGTCATGAAATAAAGCAACAGATAAAGATTACCAATGACTGTTGAGCATCTGAAGTTTGTATAGTCAGAATTGGCAAAGATTTAGCTTGTAAAAATGTAACAGTTAGCATCCTCAATAACCACTTGAGGATTAAGCAATTAAATTAACATAGGAAGGCTGATGTGACAATATATGCTGTGTTAAATATGCCTGTGTCCCAACTTTGTTACTGCCATCAAAATTAAAAGTTGTTTATAGTGCTTTCACACTGAAAACATTTCACACTGAAAGTCTTTCCTTTGTACATGTCAATACAATAAAGGTTAAACAGAATCAGGAAATCACATATTCTTAATTTGATTGCATTTACGTCTCATCTTTTGTGAAATTGGGGTTGTAGTTAGTAGTAGTTGTAGATATAGATTTGTTGTGATTTTACTTTCAGATTTGCATTTATTTAATAATATTAGCTCAAAGTTGCTTTCTCAACCTTTTGCAGCGTCTGCAGTGTTTACAGTATTGTAAATATGTTTGCATTTATTCAAATTCTGATAATGATATCTCTATGATACGATATGATACAGTATCCATCTACACTCACCGGATTACTCACTTAGTCCTTCATGGCATAGATTCAACAAGGTACTATATTGTGAAATAAACCTCAGAGATTTTGGTCCATATTTCCACGATAGCATCACGCAGTTTCTGCAGATTTGTCAGCTGCACATCCATGATGCAAATCTCCCATTCCACCACTTTCCAAGGGTGCTCTATTGGATTGAGAACTGGTGACTGTGGAGGCCATTTGAGTACAGTGAACTCATTGTCATGTTCAAGAAACCAGTCTGAGATGATTCGCGGTTTATAACATGGAGCGTTATCCTGCTTGAAATAGCCATCAGAAGATGGGTACGCTGTGGTCATAAAGGGATGGACCAATACTCAGGTAGGCTGTAGCATTAGCACAATGCTCAGTTGGTACTAATGTGCCCAAAGTGTGCCAAGAAAATATCCCCCACACCATTACACCACCATCACCAGCCTGAATCATTGATACAAGGCAGGATGGCTCCATGCTTTCATGTTGTTGATGCCAAATTCTGACACTACCATCTGAATGTCGCAGCAGAAATCGAGACTCATCAGACCAGGCAACTTTTTTTCCAATCTTCTATTGTCTAATTTTGCTGAGCCTGTGCGAATTGTAGCCTCAATTTCCTGTTTGTTCCATGTCCAGCCTCAAGGTTGGACATGTGCATTCAGAGATGCTCTTCTGCATACCTCGGTTGTAACGAGTGTTTATTTAATTTAATGTTGCCTTTCTATCAGCTCGAACCAGTCTGGCCAATCTCCTCTGGCATCAACAAGGCATTTGCACCCACAGAACTGCCCCTCACTGGATATTTTCTCTTTTTCGGACCATTCTCTGTAAACCCTAGAGATGGTTGTGTGTGGAAATCCCAGTAGATCAGCAGTTTCTGAAATACTCAGACCAGCCCGTCTGGCACCAACAACCATGTCATGTTTATTTATTCATTCATTCATTTTCTTTTCGGCTTAGTCCCTTTATTAATTTGGGGTCACCACAGCGGAATGAACCGCCAACTTATCCAGCACATGTTTTACGCAGCGAATGCCCTTCCAGCTGCAACCCATCACTGGGAAACATCCATACACTCTCATTCACACACATACACTATGGACAATTAAGCTCATTCAATTCACCTGTACCACATGTCTTTGGACTTGTGGGGGAAACCGGAGCATATGTCTACTTGCCTAAATGCATTATGTTGTTGCCATATGATTGGCTGATTAGAAATTTGCGTTAACAAGCAGTTGGACAGGTGTACCTAATAAAGTGGCCGGTGAGTGTATAAGAGAGAAGTGATATGCGCTGACTCTCTGAGAAATGTCTTTCTCTCATGTGTCATGTGATTGGCTGCTTGATGCACGTGTCATTTTCAGGTAGAGTCCAGAGTTAATCTCAAATACTTGGTTAAACCGACAGAGTAAGTTTATACCAAGCATTGAGAAACAACTTAACCTGATCTTAACCAGGTTAGATTTGTTCAGTTTTGTCAAACTGAAACTTACTTTGCAACACTGAGCTGTTTAACTTATTTTGTGCAACAAGCCCTCTCAGATCAAACTATATTTCATCATCTTTTGTACAGTTATTGGCTCAGATTTCTTGAAGTGGATCTCAATTTGTTCTCCATAGGTTTGTCTTTGGATCATCAGTCTATGTCAGGTGCTTCTCGTGTTAGGCTGTCTGAGAGAGAAGAAGAATGCCAAACCTGTTATCTCATGGCCTGTGATGCTGGCCTGTTGTACCTGCAAGAGCTTGACAAGGTTTGTGAGCGACTGATTCACAACATTTCTTTTAAAGGTAGACATCCATCTAAGTATTGTGGTGTGTCTCATAGGGTATTCAGTGTCTCATGAATGATTTAAATGGAAAAAAGCCCCGTTTAATAAATCTCTGTCTATGTGTCTTTCAGTCTGTCTATTTATAATATATAAAAATCTATGTACATTTCTGTGTTTATGTATTTGCTATTTGCAATGACCATTATACAGTATCTTGCTATGGTATCTGTCTTGTTCCTTAGACTGTTTGCACACCAAGCTCCAAAACAGCTAAAAGTGGTTCATCAGTCCCTCATTTTGATTTGGACCCAGGCTTCTTCCTGCAGGCTGCTCTTCAGAGTGCATACCTGTCACTGTTGAGGAAAGGGTGAGCTTTGAACCCACAATTCACACTGTACACACAGTCTTCTGACCACATGTTGATTTTTATCCATTTATGGACTTTATGTGTGTATATAACTGGGGCGTATGTAAACATTGCTGGTGTTTTCATGTCAACATGACCAATGTGTTCAGTGGATGTGCCAATAATGTCCAGCAGGTGTCAGCATTTTCACATAGATGGTTTCAAATGAGGTCTTTTTTTCTCTGGAATTGGCTTTTTTAATTTCATATAGCATAGTAAATAAATAACTGAATTATTGAACTGTAAAATGAACATTAATTCTATATTGTCATTAATGTAAGTTGTGTGCTGTTGGGCATGTTTTCAACCACTCTGGGGTGATTTGGGGTCTAGAGTTAATCACAAATTGTGGGTTAAACCCCAAATTGACAAAGAAAGTTTATACCAAGCACTAAGAAACAACTTAACCTGATCTTAACCAGGTTGGATTTGTTTGGTTTTGTCGAATTGAAACTTACTTTGCAATCCTGAGTGGTTTAACTTATTCCCTGCAACAGATCCCATTTTGTGCAACAAGCACTCTTAGATCAAACTATATTTATATTTCATTATCTTTTGTAAAGTTATAGGCTCAAATTTCTTGAAGTGGATCTTTTTTTCTCTAGAATTGTCTTTTTTATGTCATATTGCGGGCGACGCGGTGACGCAGTGGGTAGCACGTTCGCCTCACAGCAAGAAGGTCCCTGGTTCGAGCCTCGGCTGGGTCAGTTGGCATTTCCGTGTTCGTGTGGGTTTCCTCCGGGTGCTTCCGTTTCCCACCACAAGTCCAAAGACATGTGGTATAGGTGAATTGGGTATGCTAAAATTGACTGTAGTGTATGTGTGTGAATGGGTGTGTATGGATGTTTCCCAGTGATGCGTTGCGGCTGGAAGGGCATCCGCTGCATAAAAAACATATGCTGGATATGTTGGCGGTTCATTCCGCTGTGGTCTCCCCAGATTAATAAAGGGACTAGGCCAAAAAGAAAATGAATGAATGAATGAATGTTATATAGCATAGTAATTAAATAACTAAATGAATGAATTGTAAAATGAACATTATTTCTATATTGTCATTAATGTAAGTCATTTGTTTTACCCCTTATGTGTTGTTGGGGATGTTTTTATTCACTCTGGGGTGATTTTGTGTCTTCATTTGGCCATAACTTTTTCTGTTTCAGCTAGCAGAATGATTTTTGGTGACAAATCTTATTTTGACACATATTTTGAGAAAATGCTTCGAATTAAAAAACTCAATGATACACTCTGGGCAAATTTACCACCCTTTTGTTATGTTACGGATGAAAACATCCACTAAATTAAACTATTGTAAAAATGCATCCGATAAATATATTAATTCTCTTTTCGGCTAAGTCCCTTCTGGGGGTCGCCGCAGCGGAATGAACCCCCAACTTATCCAGCATTTGTTTTACGCAGCAGATGCCCTTCCAGCTGCAACCCATCACTGGAAAACATCCATACACACTCATTCACACACATAGACTACAGAAAATTTTAGCTTACCCAATTATAGCGCATGTCTTTGGATTTGTAGGGGAAACCGGAGCACTCGGAGGAAACCCACGCGAACATGGGGAGAGCATGCAAACTCCAGACAGAAATGCCAACTGACCCAGCCGAGGCTTGAACCAGCAACCTTTTTGCTGTGAGGCGACAGCACTTCCTACTGCGCCACTGCGTCGCCTAATATTTTTATTATTAATGGTAATAGTAATAAAAGCAATAATGACTGGAGTAATAATTTCAGTTGAAACTACATACAATTAGGCATGGGACGATAACCGTTTTCAAGGTATAACGCAGTTTGAAATGGTCAAGGTTTTAAAACCGCCAAAATCTTCTGCAATACCATTTCTACGGTATATGTAAGGGTTTTTTAATGTTTTGTTTTGAGTTTTTTTAGAACAACCGTATTTCTTGCAGAAAATATATCCAAGATTCCATTTTAATTGTATTGAAATCTGTGTTTTGGAACCTAACGAAGACAGCAGAAGTCAATGATTCATTGAAATTATTTAGCCTGCCATGTTTACTGTTCTAAAATATTAGAAAAAGTTTCTCAAAATGAAATATTTTTGTGTTCAAAGTGGAAAAACGTTTGTGTTTTTTACCCAGACGTTTAAAAAGAATATAAATTAGAGCAGTAATCACAATACCGTAAAACCGTGATATTTTAATCAAGGTTATCATACCGTCAGAATCTTATACCGGCCCATGCCTACATACAATAAGAAAGCAGTTATTTAAAATTTCAATAAATATTTAACAATTTAACTTTTTTTATATATTTAATAAATGCCTTGATGAACAGAATAATTTTCTTTAAAAAAAAACTGACTCCAAACTTTTGACCGGTAGTGTAGTTTACATAATTTCATAAAAGGAATATTTGTACAGATTAAGCCTGTAAAATATATTACATGTGCAGTTAAGCTTACAATGAAATTTGGCAGGTTTCTGGTCATCGACAGAAGGGCTTTTTATTCTTCTCAGTTGCACTTCATAACTCTGATTCATGCAATTCCACACAGTTCAGAACTGTAACGCAGAAATATTTTTTATATATTTAATACTAATGTTATGGTCACACTTTATTTTGATGGTCCCTTAGTTGAATTTAAGATACATTGCAACTAATTCTCAGTAGATTATAAGTAGGTTGTTGGGTTGGGGTTAAGGTTAGGGTTAGTGTAAGTTGACGTGTACTTGCAAAGTTTCTTATAGTCAGTGAAATGTCTGTTGAAGGATTGTTAAATGTCAGCATCAACAGATATTAAGCAGAGTCTACTAATACGCAAATGGACCATCAAAATAAAGTGTTACCAATGTTATTGCTTATTTTTTGTTGTAATATTTCATATTTTTAGTTGCCTAATGTTGTATTATGAGTTTTCCATACTTCAATTATTGATTTATTTTATCCTACTGAAAATCTTACCAAACCTTTGTGCTGTTGTACACAATATGAGCAACATACAGTGAAATTATTCCAAGCTTAGCTATTAAATTATTATAATACATAATTTTCATCCGCTCTTTTTTTATTAATTGACACAATCATATTTAGATGTGATATAAAAATGACTAGTGTTATCTTGCTCTCTCATGATCTAATTTTTATTTACATTTCATCAATAATTTGCCATGCATGTGTGTTAGTCACTTGGCTCAGGGTACACACCAGCTGCGGCGGGTCTTGAGGGCTGTGGAGAGTCGGGGGTCTCAGAGTTTTCGCAAGGTGAGATCTGTGTATAAAATTAGATTTTTGATTATCACAAACACACGCTGACTGTTGGTGTTGTTGCCCGTTGTGTCATGCTGTTTAGACGGTCGCACGCAGGCTTGCAGAGGTGTTACTGGGTTCAGTGTGTGAGGACGCTTACTGGGGTCCACTTTCTCCCCCACCACCTGGATGGCTGAAGAAAGAAGGAGCCACGCATCCCAAAGATGCCATCTACCCCTCGTCCAGACCACCACAGCGCTACAGCAGTGAGGGGTCAGCCTCTTATTTTGTCCTTTTCTCTTTATTTTTTTATCTTTTATAATAAATCTGTATAATAAAGCTTTTTTGGTAACACTTTATAATACCTACACACTGAATAATTTATTAAGCATTAGCCAATAGTGAATTCATTATTTGTTAAGCATTAAGTCATTAAGCATTAACATTAATAAATGTTAGTAAGCAGTTTATAACTGCAGTTACAAATGCTCTATTCTTGACTTATAAGCACATGTATAATGTGCTTAATGATTGTGTTTTCATCCTTTTTTAATGCTTTATTTTTCATTACTAAATTAATTACTGCATCATTTACAAACCAGTTATTTAAGAATAGTTGGTGGTTTTTAAAGATCATTCAGAATGAGTTAGTAAATGATTTATAAATTATTTAAATTAACATTTGTGTATCTTATTATTCAGGCATATACTAATAGTTAATTTGCATGTTAATAAATGCTTTATTAACTTCACTTCATCAAGTTTTATGAAATAATCTAGTGAGGACTAATTTTGCTTTATAAATCCCTTATAAATGACAATTAAAGACTCTAATTAATTAATTAAAAATTCTGAACAGGAAAAATTAATTTAAACGACTTTATTAATTTCTATTCATTTGAAGATACACAGATGAAACTGTATCAAATTAAAAATAAATCTTTGCAACCTTATCTTATAAACTTGCTAAATAACATCGAAATTTTGCATCATATTATATTGTTAAAAATATATAGTTTTTTTATCAAATTTTTACAGTAATTTTACAGTAATTAAATTTTTTAGATAGGAATGCAAATATTGTTCATTTGACACTAAACTGCATGAAGTTGTGTTAATAAAGCATTTATTAACATACATGGTAACCATTACTATACGCCTGAATAATAAGATATATAAACGTTGATTTCAATAATTTATTAATCATTCACTTACACATTCTGAATTATCTTAAAAACCATCGACTACTCTTAAATACAAATGATTTGTAATTAATTCAATACTTAATTCAGTAATGAAAAATTAATCACTCAGAAATTGTAAAAGTACAATTATTAAGCACATTATAAATGTGCTTATAAGTCAAGAATAGAGCATTTGTAGCTGCAGTTATAAACTGCTTACTAATGTTTATTAATGTAGAGTTAATGATTAACAAATGATGAATGCATTATAGGCTAATGCGTAATAAATTATTCATAGTGTGTAGTTATTCTAGTGTTAGCACTATTTTTGACACAATTAGAAAGTACATTTATTATTATTATTATTATTTGGCAGAAAAAACACAGAATTGTTGACATTTTGCAGCTTTATTAAAAATAAACATTTAAATCACATCATATGGTCTTAATTGGCAACGCAGTGGCACAGTAGGTTGTGCTGTCGCCTCACAGCAAGAAGGTCGCTGGTTCGCGCCTCGGCTGGGTAAGTTGGCATTTCTGTGTAGAGTTTGCATGTTCTCCCTGCGTTCGCATGGGTTTCCTCCGGGTGCTCCGGTTTCCCCCACAGTCCAAAGACATGCGGGATAGAAGAATTAGGTAGGCTAAATTTTCCGTAGTGTATGTGTGTGAATGAGTGTGTATGGATGTTTCCCAGAGATGGGTTGCAGCTGGATAGGCATTCGCTGTGTAAAAAATGTGCTGGATAAGTTGGTGGTTCATTCCGCTGTGGCGACCTCGGATTAATAAAGAGACTAAGCCGAAAAGAAAATGAATGGATTAATGAAATTGTCCGTAGTGTATGAGTGTGAATGAGTGTGTATGGATGTTTGCCAGAGATAGGTTGCAGCTGGAAGGGCATCCGCTGCGTAAAAAATGTGCTGGATAAGTTGGCAGTTCATTCCGCTGTGGCGACCCCGGATTAATAAAGAGACTAAGCCGAAAAGAAAATGAATGAATGAATATAGTCTTAAGTATTCAGACCCTTTGCTCAGTATTAAGTAGAAGCACCCTTTTGATCTAATACAGCTATGAGTCTTTTTGGGAAAGATGCAACAAGTTTTTCACATCTGGATTTAGGGATCCTCTGCCATTCCTCTTTGCAGATTCTCTCCAGTTCTGTCAGGTTGGATGGTAAACTTTGGTAGACAGCCATTTTTAGGTCTCTCCAGAGATGCTCAATTGGGTTTAAGTCAGGGCTCTGGCTGGGCCACTCAAGAACAGTCACAGAGTTGTTGTGAAGCCACACCTTCGTTATTTTAGCTGTGTGCTTAGGGTCATTGTCTTGCTGGAAGGTAAACCTTCGGCCCAGTCTGAGGTCCTGAGCGCTTTGGAGAAGGTTTTCATCCAGGATATCCCTGTACTTGGCCGCATTCATCTTTCCCTCGATTGCAACCAGCCGTCCCGTCCCTGCAACTGAAAAGCACTGTGGGCTGCCACCATGCTTCACTTTCGGGACTGTATTGGACAGGTAATGAGCAGTGCCTGGTTCTCTACACATATCACTTAGAATTAAAACCAAAAAGTTCTATCTTGGTCTCATTAGACCAGATAATCCTTCAGGTGGTTTTTAACAAACTCCATGCTGGTTTTCATGTATCTTGCACTGAGGGGAGGCTTCCGTCTGGCCACTCTGTCATAAAGCCCCGACTGGTGGAGGTCTGCAATGATGGTTGACTTTTTACAATTTTCTCACATCTCCTGACTGCATTTCTAGAGCTCAGCCACAGTCATCTTTGGGTTCTTCTTTACCTCTCTCATCAAGGCTCTTCTCCCCCAATAGCTCAGTTTGGCCAGATGGCCAACTCTAGGAAGGGTTCTGGTCATCAAAACTGAACTTAAAGAGCCCCTATTTTGCATTTAAAAAGGTCATATTTTGGTTTTAGGGGTCTCCAACAACATGCTAATATGCGTGCAAGGCCAAAAAACACTTTCATTGTCTGATAATATGCATTTATTTTTACCTAATTATCCCAGCGACACCACGGCTACAGTATGAAGTAGTAGAAAGTATGTAAGAGCCCAATGCAGGAATGCAATAAAGCAATGCAGTTAAACACCAGCATATTACTCTACTCTTAAACCTAACCCAAAGTAATAACGACACACATTCAGTATTAATCCACATAGTGGCAAAAGTTGAACTATCTTGAAAATTGACCGCGCCGCGTGTGAGGAACAGCTGATAGTGGCCATAGCAAAGGTAAACAACAGAGGATCGCCAGTTCAGAAACGCGTTTAAATCGGTAAAGGAAGAAGCAGGTGTCACATTTTTTATGTGATTTTGGACGCGATATGTGAACAGCCCCATACAGATTTGACCTGAGAGATACAGTACAAGCACTGTTCAAAATCGATACGTGATTACAACTTATAACACACAATTAAACACATATTTTGAAAACTACACAAAATGAGGAAACACTTTTAAATACACTTACATGTTATGATCCGGAGGAAGAAGAAACTGGTCCATATGAACTGTAAAAGTTACTGACAAAGTCTGACAAAGTCCCATAGTATCTGCTGCTCCTTCAATAGCAAACGGCTGACGAATCCTGCGTTGCAGCATAAGTTATTGTATCAATCGTCAGAAAAATGACAGGAGCAAACACAGCACTAGATTGGCTGTGGTGTTGTTGTGAAAATGAACTTTAACCCTTTATTTCCCACAGCCGAATCTCCGTCTGTCAGTGATCATCATCTTTGTGTCATGATCAGTCCCGTGATCCCCCGCGCTTCCGCTAGTGTCTGAAGTGAAAGCTCGTGCACATTTTACCGGAACTGGAACTACATATTTGGTGATGTACCGTATCGATGTCAATGTGGTCAAACAAAAGATCCGAACCCAACTCGGAATCAAATATTTCACTAAAGAATCAATAGTTTTAAACATGATGCACTTTTAGATTTAAAGTTCAGCTGGATGTTTTCATTCACTTAGTGCTGTCTTACACACTGCATGGAAGCTCATTTTTAAAAACTCATAATAGAAGCTCTTTTAATGCTCTTTAATGGTAGCAAATGGCTGGAATGTAACAAAGTGTGCAAAAATTAAGGGGGTCTGAATACTTTCCATACCCACTGTATGTGTGCTATCTGAGTAATTTTACTCAGAGAGCTTCAAAAATCCAGAAAGGGTAAAACAAGTTCCATATTAGACTACTTTAGTTCCTGTCAGATGTAACTAAATTGCCCGAAACCATACACTCTTAGAAATAAAGGTACGCGAGCTGTCACTGGGGTGGTTCCTTTTCAAAAGGTACAAATTTGTACCTAAGAGGTCCATATTAATACCTCAAGAGTACATATTAGTACCTAAAAAGTACAAAAGTGTTCCTCTTAAAATTTGTAGGTACTAATATATACTTTTGAGGTACCAATATGGACCCTTTAAGTACAAATGTGAACCTTTTGAAAAGGTACCACCCCAGTGACAGCTCGCGTACCTTTATTTCTGAGAGTGTAGAAAAAAAGATTCGATTTTTAAATAACCAGTAGGCCTCTGTTGGCAGTTGACATGTGGCATATACAGTATAGCGTTTCTATACTTTTCTTACTTGTTATGATGTGGTATGACACTGACACATTTCTAGCATGTTGTAACAAGTTTCTAACAAGTTTTAGCGCATTGCTTTTTCAAGCTTATTTTTAACATATTGCTAGCATGGCTTACATGTTGTTTAAATGTTTTACATATTTCTAGCATGTTTTAGCACATCGCTGTCATCTTATTGTATGTAATTTGCTGGGGTTTTCTAGTGATGTTGTGAAATAGCAGACAGAGCATCCAGTTTAGCAACCGTATTTTTGTCAAGCATGAATAATAGTTAATTTTAGCAGCTAAATGTACAGTAAATCTCATTGATATCATGAAATTGTATTGTTTTTAGCTATACTGGACAATACAAATCGATCATTAGAATCAGAGAGAAGTGAAAAAGGAGGCGAGCAGAGGGCAGTGCTGGGGTTTGTTTGCCTGATTTGATATTCAGGACACGACGGAATGCTGTGTTGTGAATAAAACATACTGTAACTGTACCTGTGAGTCTGCAGAAGCCAAACAGAGAAGGGGAAAAATGCAGAAGAGATAAAAAAAGAGATGCAGAGACATTTGAGGGCATGTCTGAAGTATAGAAATGATGACAGATGAAAGGAACATCTCAGTTTAGCATTCATGGTACATCTTCTAAAACATGCTTTGTCAAAAATGTAGGTGGTATAGAAGGAAGTAAGATGAAGGCATGAGATGGACTGAAGGGATAAGAGAAAGCGGCGTCGGAAAAGAAAGTAAAAGTTGTTCAGAATACCAAAAACAATATGTTAAAATAAAATAAAGAAAGCTCTGATGATGGTAGTGTAAGTGTAGAGAGCTCCGTTACAGAACTGATATGTGTAACTAGAGACTGGCACACTAACACACACCTTTGTGATGTGTTTTTTTCCTTTTCCTGTTGCCACACTGCAGAGCTTTCTGTCCAAAGGACGTGGTTGAAGAGGCAGTGCTGGTTCTCCTCATCACAGAATCAATGGTGAGACATTTTCACATTCTTCCTTTCTTCTTTAACATGATGTGTTGTGACATCTCTTTACATTAACTGCATAATTGGAACTGTTGCAGAAATATATATGGAATGCTGTATAATTTCTCTATAATTTACTCATTGTTGCAAACCCATAGGTAGAATACAGGAAGTAATTTTTTAAGAACGCTCCTCTTATTCATATTTATAAAGTTCTAAAGTGACATCTAAATTGTCCAAATTAATCCAAATTAATTGGATGCCCCAGGATGATGAATACAGCATATTTAAGTGTGACAACAGTCATGAGTAAATGCCTTTTGAAGTAATGTATTATATAATATGTAATATATAATAATATAAATTACAACATATACAGTGTTTACTCTGTCAAATAAATGCAGCACAGTAAGCATCAAACAATTTTATAATTAATCTATATTTTTATTCATTCATTTTCTTTTCGAATTAGTCCCTTTATTAATCTGGGGTCACCACATCGGAATGGACCACCAACTTATCCAGCACATGTTTTACGCAGCGGATGCCCTTCCAGCTGCAAACCATCACTGGGAAACATCCATACTCATTCACACACATACATTATGGACAATTTAGCTTGTCCAATTCACCTATACGTAGCGCATGTCTTTGGACTTGTGGGGGAAACCGGAGCACCCGGAGGAAACCCACGCGAACACGGGGAGAACATGCAGACTCCACACAGAAACGCCAATTGACCCAGCTGGGGCTCGAACCAGCGACCTTCTTGCTGTGAGGCGATTGTGCTACCCACTGCGCCACCGTGCAGCCCTATATTTTTATACTATATTTAAATATAAAAATAGAATATATATACCTTTCTCTCTTTCTTTCTCTTTCTCTCTCTCACTCTCTTTCTCTGTACATATATACACATACTATGAAATGCCTTTCAGGAAAATTTGAGTATTCCATTCAAGTTTCATTCAGTATATTCAGACGTTCATTCCATATACTAAAAGTTTCCTGAAAAAAATAAAAATAAAATAAATAAATTTTATATATATATATATATATATATATATATATATATATATATATATATATATATATATATATATATATATATATATATATATATATATATATACACACAGTTGAAGTCAGAATTATTTGATCCCCTTTGATTTTTTTCTTCTTTTTTAAATATTACCCAAATTATGTTTAACAGAGCAAGGAAATTTTCACAGTATGTCTGGTAATATTTTTTAGAAAGTCTTATTTGTTTTATTTCAGCTAGAATAAAAGCAGTTTTTAATTTTTTAAAATCCATTTTAAGGTCAATATTTTTAGCCCCTTTAAGCTATTTTTCTTCTGATAGTCTATAGAACAAACTATCCTTATACAATAACTTGCTTAATTACCCTAACCTGCCTAGTTAACCTAATTAACCTAGTTAAGCCTTTAAATGTCACTTTAAGCTGTATAGAAGTGTCTTGAAAAATATCTAGTCAAATATTATTTACTGTCATCATGACAAAGATAAAATAAATCAGTTATTAAAGACGAGTTATTAAAGAACGTGTTGAAAAAGTCTTCTCTCCGAAAAAAACTGAAATTGGGGAAAAAATAAACAGGGGGGGCTACTAATTCTGACTTCAACTGTGTGTGTATATATATATGTATATATGAAGAGTTCAGATGCAAAAACTTTAAAATGTCTTGTTTGATTTAATGAATTATTGTTTTTCAGTTGTATAATACAGACAAATAATGATGCTTTTACCTAAATATAGACAAAAAAAAGCATGCAATGACATTTGTGAATAGTTGAGTTAAAATCTTTACAATATTGTATTTGTTTGTCAATATATATTAAGCAGAGATGCTCAAACTGGGGCCTGCAGGCCAACGTTGGCCCACCATCCCATCTGAGAAAAGAATGAGAATGATGGGGATGGTTGATGATGGGGATGAATGATGGGGAAGAGACTGTTATTTCTAAACTAATGTAACATTTTGTTTATTTGTTTTATTGCTAAGCTACTAATGTTTTAAGTGAATCAGATTTTTTCATAAAAGTACATACTGTCACCCGATAGATAGAAGACATTACAGTGACATCAGTGAGCAAACGAAGGCAAAGGCAGATTCTGCTTGACTAGATAAATTAGGAAATTGCCTATGGCAACTTTAATGTAAAATAGTTTGGTATATTTACCTTCAGCCAACGGCTCTCAATGATACTTGGTTTTTGGCCGATCATATGAAAAAGTTTGGGCACCAAGCAACATTAAACAGAACAAACTAAATGACAGACATTTGTTTAATGAATGAAATGTCTCTTTTGTATTTAATTGGCAGAATAACAGTATACAATGTTGGAACAATTTGAAATATTTTAAAATACAGTTAAAATCAGAATTATTAGCCCCCCTTTGAATTTGTTTTTCTTTTTAAATATTTCCCAAATGATGTTTAACAGAGCAAGGAAATTTTCACCGTATGTCTGATAATGTTTTTTCTTCTGGAGAAAGTCGTATTTGTTTTATTTCGGCTCGAATAAAAGCAATTCTTAATTTTTTTTAAAACCATTTTAAGTTAAAAATTATTAGCCCCTTTAAGCTATATATTTTTTCGATAGTCTACAGAACAAACCATCATTATACAATAGCTTGCCTAATTACCCTAACCTGTCTAGTTAACCTAATTAACCTAGTTAAGCCTTTAAATGTCACTTTAAGCTGTATAGAAGTGTCTTGAAAAATATCTAGTAAAATATTATTTACTGTCATCATGGCAAAGATAAAATAAATCAGTTATTAGAGATGAGTTATTAAAACTATTGTTTAGAAATGTGTTGAACAAATTATCTTCGTCAAACAGAAATTTGGTAAAAAAAAATACAATAAACAGGGGGGCTAATAATTCAGGGGGTTTAATAATTCTGACTTCAACTGTATATGTACTGTATTTTAGAGTGAATGATCCCTTTGACATAGGTCTTGCATACCGTACTTATATTTCGCTTACTGAACGTCAATGTAATTCTTGACATTTCTATAAATAAGTTAAATATCTGCATCACTGGAACATTTTCCAAACAGTTTTTAATATAAATGTTTATTGTCCCCTGTAGGCCAGTGGTGAAGCAGTGATCAGCCGCACACCTGAGCACCGGGAGGCGAGAGAGAGCAGCATGCAGGATGCCTCCTCTGTTTATGATCTGCTGAGCATCGGCATGGGCAGAAGAGGGCAGTACTCCATGCTGTCAGAGGTTAGATGAGTCAGCACAGATCTGTATTGACCCAAAGTTTGGCAAAAGGGAACTGGAAGTGACGTGTATGTTATGTAGTAGCTTCTTTCGCTATCTTTGCTGCAAGTTGCCTATTTCAATCTTTCAATCTCTCTTTCCCCTTCTCCCAGTTGTGTGGGTGATTATTTGCCCTTTCTCCTCCGCCCTGTCCTTCAGGTTGTTTCAGTAGTTGAGCCATTGTGTGATGGTGAGCGTTTACTCAGAGACTTTCTCAGGTGAATCTGAATCTAATCTCAGTGCTTTTAGTTGGTTCGTTTCAACTGATTCCATGTCATTTCACTGGTAACCCACATTACACTGCTTTTACTCAGTATTTCCAAGTCATGTCTGCTTGCATGTGGAATGTAAATCCCTTTCTCATCAAATTTAAGCGCACTTTGTCATGCATGTGCCATGATGGTATGTGTACAGGATACACACAATCCCATATCAGGGCTGAAACTAGATCCTTCCTAGAAAAACTGAGTTCTGCTGACGACGCATTATCATTTAGCTCTGTTTCTTCTGTAGTGCTTCTTGGAAAGCTAAATCCCTGATTCAGAGTTTCTTTCTGACTGCGATGTGTTATTTTTTGTCATCAGTGTTTGGAGCGGGCCATGAAGTTCTCCTATAATGAGTTTCATCTTTGGTATCAGCTTGGCTTGTCATTAATGGCAAGTGGGAAGGTGAGATTGCTGACATCATTATGGTTCTATTGATTTATTAGTCATTTGTTGCTAAGACTGGCTGTGTTTTTGATTCTGTTAATAAGATCTACTGTTTAATAAAATGCAACTATTCAAGGTCAAAATCTAATTTATTATCGTTCTAAAGCAGTTTTAGAGAAAATCATGATAACTAAATGGTAAAATGCTTTTAGTCACATGTAGCCGATTAGAGATGCTATTATATGTACTTATACAGTAAATGCACACTGTACACACACATATACAGTCGAGATCAAACTTACATTTTCATTTCTAAACATGTTTTTCATAAATATAATCTTCATCACTTCAAATTTAAAAGAATTTTAGTTATAGCTATGCTATACCAGTGCTCTTGGGTTCGGGTCAGGGGCGTTGCTAGACCCAATTTACTGGGGCACGTGCCCCAGTAAAAATCGCCAGTGCCCCAGTAAAAGTGTTGAGTTATGATTTTACTTCATATGCAAAGTGTATTTATAAAGAGGGGCACTCCCGGAATAAAGATGTTATTTTCTATGTGCAACCGAACCAACGCTGGTGAAAGCAATGTAGTTTAATCAAAAAGCAAACTGACGCATCTCTGCATGTGCGCAGAAAACCACACACACCACTTCTGCTGGACCCTGCTTGACGCACTGCTCTTCTCCTGGTGCGAGCCCCGGTTGTTAACATGCACGCCAAAAAAGTACTTGCTGCTCACGGCCCGCTTATGCATTGTGAGACCGCCGTAAGAGCCTTTTATGCGGAGGTGATGGCACGCAGTGAGTTTTGTAAGTCGACAAAACTGAAGTTTAAATAATATGATTACTAAGCATGCCTCCTGATAGATTTTTTTTATGAAGTAAAAAGGATGGATGACGAGTCAGGGAGGTAAATAATAAACCTAATTCTCGGCCATGTCTAAGACAACAGATAATTAAAACATGCTTTTTTGTATTCTATAGAAATGTCATTCAAATGAAATTATTATTCATGCAAAAGATTTCTCAAATGATCTTGGCATCACTCCAGTTGTGTCTTTATGTTGTTTTCCAGTTACATTTAGGATTCATTTCTGTAATTTAGAATAATAATTGTACAATAACAATAATACTTTTATTTATTAATCATTTGTCGTGTATGTATGTATGTATGTATGTATATATATATATATATAGTTTTTTTTTGTTTTTTGTTTTTTGTTTTTTTTAGGGGTGAGGGGTGCCTCAGTAGAGCTTTATGTCAAGCAACGCCCCTGGTTCGGGTCATTTTGACCTGTAGTCTTTTCTGACAATGCTAGTTAATGTTATCACATTGGGCTGAAACTTACAGACACAGGGTGTAACTTATTGGGATTTTTTTGTTAAAACTCTTAGGGGTTTTAATTTTACCTTGAGACACTTGTGGTATTCCTGGTCTTTCAGTTGGAATTCTCTTAAAGGGGTGGTCCATTACGATATCATATTTTAAACTTTAGTTCTTGTGTAATATAGATGTGTGATTATAAACAACATTTCTGAATGTAATACGCTCAAAGATCAATGCAAATGGAGACATTGGTTTTTACAGAGTTAGGTAGCCAAAGCCTACAGCGAATGAAGTTTGGGGACTACAAAAATATCCATCCGGGCTAGTGAGATCACAAACGCTTCAGGTTATGCGCATTCACTGCATGCATACACCCAGCGCAGTGAAGGGGCGTGGCCAGAGGCACTGTAATGTTATAGCAGAGAAAGCTAAAATGCCGTCCTATTTCTGCAGAGCTTGTTTTGTTTTTGTATATGGGCTTCCAAAGGACATCACACAAAGAGAGATGTGCTTACAATTTAACATTAATTATGTTCCAGAGAATTATAGAAAATATATAGCTAGCATTTGACAAAGGATAGCTTCCAGAATCTCTCCCAGTTCAGTGCTGGATTCAGCTAAAAACTCCTCAAAGAAGACGCAGCTCCAACCATAATAGACAAAGCTGTGGATTGTGAGCCACAACCTGTAAGTATTTTTATTTGTTAAAGTTGATCTATTACATGCACAGTTTCTACCGTTAACGGTATGTTGTAGCAAGGACGTAAAAAAGGATGTAGACAACAGGAAATGCTGTTTGGCACTGTTAACAATTTAGCTACAAATTCATATTTATCCGTCAAACCCCTGTTAACACCCACAGTCTTCACCAGCGCTGCAGTGTCTCTCTATGCAGCCACTTTCCCTGAGTTATACATCTCAAATAACAAACTTGCTAAAAAGATATGTGAACATTTCATACACAGGCTTATTCCAAATATATGTGAAAGACACTTGTCAGTTTTTGTTTTAGAGAGCAGACTTGAGGTTCAGCTGTGTCCTCTGTGCCATTTTTTGTCTGATTCAGGCACAAACTGATACGGCTAACAGCTACTCTGACTGAAGGTGTTTACACAGCGCAAAAGCGCGTGCTTGTAGGGGCATGACACTTCTCCTGGTGACGTGAAGCCAATCCGCGAATCACAGCACATTATGTTAGCTGACCAATCAGAGCCTCTTGAGGGCGGGCCTTTCAGAGGAACTAGGAAATATGACAGTTGTTTTCATGTTAGCTGAGTAGCTGTATATAATCAAAGTAAGGTATATGAAAAAATAACGTGATTTTCTACAAATGAAGCATGAGCACACATTGTATTGTATCTTATAAAAACAACCAAGCCCTCAATATACACTCTGAACCACCCCTTTAAACATCAAGATGCCAAGACAGATCCTTTTCCTGACTGATTCTTATCCAGTGCTGAACTGGCATGCAATTGCAGATTAAGTCTTGAACCAAATGCCATTTGAGAATCTTTGCATTGTCATGCATTTCACTTTCATGAACGACCAGCATTTTTGGGGTTCCTAATGAGGTAGTGACAGAAATAGTGTATTTACCTATTTTTCTAAAAGAGCATTTTTAAGCTGCATCCAGCAGATGGGCTCTGGAATGCTCACAGCTCTGTGTATTTGGAAGAGGGTTGGTATTTTCAGCCATATGTCTTTTCAAACTCTTCCATGCTTTAGGAGAGTATTGCAGTATTATTTATTGGAAATTGTGGTCTAATTGTTAGGAAGTTGGATTAATTGAAAGGTTGCAGGTGAAGATGGGGAGTGGATGAACCGCACTCTTTCGACAAACAGAGGACCAATTTGGAGTATGGGTAAAACCATACTTAACAAAGCTCACTTGTTTTGTTTAGGGGACTTCCAGGATTTACATATGTTTATAAGTTTCTATTTTTATGAATGAAAAGACTTGATGATGTGACTCTGTATATTAATGCAGATATACATTTTTATGCAAAGAGAATCTAAATATGGTCATTGTCCATGTACAGTGTATAAAAATAAAACGTCATCTGATATTTTTCAGAATGAGGATGCAGTGGCAGTCCTTAAAGAGTGTGCGGCAATGAGACCACAGGACCCCATTCCACCTCTGCTTGCAGCAAAAGTGTGCATCAACCACCTGCACTGGGTGAGAGAAACTCACAAAGCACATGTACATAATATTCAGATTGGTTAAAAAAAATTAAGTAAACATTTCTCTTATAAATAGAAATATAATTTTAACAGGTTTATAGAAAGTCTTTTAATGTACTTTTAAAAAATATTTTATTTAAAACAAAAATGACATTTTACATTACAAAATGACTCAAAAGTTGAGAATAAATATATAAAAAAATAAAAAATAAATAAAAAATGTACAGAGTTACACAATACTTATTGTAAATAAATGTTTTTTAAACATTCTTTCTAGTATTTTTGTCAGTTTCGTCAAGGTAAACCATTTTCTATAATGATAATATTAAATGTTTTATTAAAATGCTTCTGACACTTAAGGCTAGAGTAATGAAAAATTATCATTACTATCACTTTAAATTTACAGTTTTTAAAAACTTTTTAAAAGTTTTTTAAAAAAGAAATCAGTTAATCTAAATTGGAATATTATTCCACAGTTTTCATGGGTGAGAATGAGGGACTTTTTAGAAAAAAACAAATCTTACTGACTGTCAGGATTAGGGCTGGGAGATAAAATTGCTATCAATATTTATTGACTGAACACCATTGTCAATATCGCAAAAAAAAAAATGTTTCGGTATGAAGGCTATAGTTTTATTAAAATGTGGCTGCTGAGCATGCGCCTTGGAAGCAATGGCATTAAGCTTAGGGTGTAAGTTTGTCATTTCCAATGGAGGTGTGCGACTTTCACAAAGTGCGTATGGGAGAGATAAGCACAGCAAGTGCAAGCGGCGCACATGTGACTCACGCACATTTTCCAGGTACCCTAGTTGAAAAACATCTGAACTATTCCGAACGCCGAAAGCGCACAGTGATTCATGCAAGAAGAACTAACCAATCTTCAGCAGAATAACGACAGACTAAGGCCCAATCCCAATTCTATTTTTGTATCCCCAACATGGGTTAAAAAACAACATTAACATTGTAGCAGACACTGTAAAAAAGGTCATTCACAGCCACTAGACTTTTCTGACAGGGTATTCGAGTGTCATCGAGTGTCAAAATGTTGTGGGACTGCTATACAGGAGTTATTATTATGTATTACAGATATTGAAATTTAGCGTTTTTTATTTTAGCATTTTTTTTAAGCATGACGGTCAAACACGAACGCGGTTATGAATATATTAAAACATGTGCTTGTTTGTTGTAAAAATTTGTAATAATGACAAAAAATACTAATTTGTGGATCTCCTTACTTCCGGGTGCAGCTATCCTGCCGTTGTGGCTGGTGTATTCTGGGAAATTTTCTTACCCCTTGGTTTCGAGTGTGGTCCTGAAAAATCTCCATTCGAAGGGCTACCTACTCCTTCCCCTTAGCCCTACACCTTCAAGCTAAAGAGAATTGGGACAGGGGAAGAGGAAGGGCTAAGGGGTAGAATTGGGATTGGGCCTAATTAGCTGAGAAAAACACAGCACAACCAAACACTGCAGCGGTTTTTACTTTTCTCCATAAACTTGTCATCCTCTGAGAAAATGCTTGGTGGTTGCTTATATACGAGAGACGCCAGGGGAGCACGAGCACAAAGCCCATTGTAATGGTCAAGGAAACCACGCGCTCGCACTAGCCACATCAGATCAGAATAACAATACTCGTGAAAGTGAGTGCCATATAGCAGCAGTGAGGAGATTGGGATGTAAGGATGTCGCCAGAGTGGCTTTTTGGTTTCTTTTCTTGTGCATCCCAGCCACTAGCACCCCATCTGAAAGAGTTTTTAGCATAGTGGGTAATATAGTCATTCAACTTCACAATTTGTAATGTTGCAGTATGTATTTGAATAATGATGGTTAGTTCCTTTAATTTAAAGCTCAGATTCGATTATCATAATTTGTTTTGTTTACAGAGATTGAGGTTTACTGTATCATTATTATTCAGATGTTGATCTACCTTCACCATTGCACACACTTTGTAACATGTTATTCAATACTAGATTGAGTTCAGATTTAGACACTAATAGGTATAACAATTCTAGCTATTCTTTTAACACAATGCAATGTACGGTCACAACACCATCAATCAAATGGACACTGAACTGTTGAAAGCGATTAGGGCACATCTGTTGGCATAGTGCTGAATACAGAAAGCATGCTATAAGAGGCTTATAGCACAATAGGGTCGTATAGCCACATAAACCTAATGCACAAGACTTAATGCCAGATAGCACGCCATCATACAGTCACAGACCGGGTCTTAACCATCCCTGCATCATAACAAGGCATTTGTTGTGTCAATATACAGTAGTCAACATTTGAAGTGGATCCCAAAAAAAATTTCAACATTGTCCCAAGACAAGAAGGGGTGTTGTTTAATACTTTTAGGAGTAAAATTAGGAGAGGAACACAAGCAGTGTCCAAGTGTGACCCACTTTAAAAAGCAATGATTATAGCCTTCAGATTTTATATGGAAGAAGAACATGTTTAATTGGTGTTCCTACTGTTTATTTACTTAGAAAGAACTGTATTAGGATACGAATGAGATGACATTGTGGATTGTTTATTTTTATGGATTGTTATTTTTTTAATTGATGTAGAGTTGAGAAGTTCCTATTCCTTTTCAGAGATATATGAGTGTCAATTTCATTGTATTGTGTTGTATGATTTGGTATTATTAATTGTAGGTATTTATTTATTTTTATGTTTTACATGTTCGAAATTAGGTCTAAAGTTTCAGACAACTTTGATGAAAGGTTTTGATCCACTTTAAATGTTGACTACTGTATGTTTCAATGTACTCAAAACGTTTTGTTACAGTTTGGCAGTAAATATTTAAGCAGTTGGTATACTCACCAAGTTTGATTTTATGTAATCAAAAATGAAGCAGAAATATTAATATTTTAAATTAAAATTTTATGTGTTAATATACTCTAAAAAATGTTACTTTTTTCTGTGATTAAAGCACAATTTTCACATAACATTGTTCAGTGCTATATGATCCTACAGAAATCGTTTTATCGAACTGTTTTCCTTACCAAACACCATAGACCTATAGACCATCACATTTCCGTGTTTCTTAGTAGCGGAAGTCATCATAGTTGAGAAAACCTAGAGCGCAGTGAATGGGAGAGTACAACAAATAATTTTTTTACAATCTTATTTGCTCAAATACTAAAAAAAAACTCCACGATGGTGTTATAAAGATGTTCAAAAAAAGGGAAAAAAAAATGTGTGAGACTGATAACGGCAGCCAGAGGAGAGAATAACGTCAAATTTACTGTCCTGTCCCATAGACGCTACATTAGAAACACCTCGCACAAGTGGTAATTAGTTTTTTGTAATTTGAAGCAAAGATGATATACTACATTTATAAATACATATCAATTTTCATACATTTAAAAAAAAATCTAAATATTAAGAACTTTCAAGGATTTTAGATGCTGATGACCAATAAACGCATCATAACAGGCTTGTGAAAAGGCTCCATTGATTTTCATTTATTGATTTGTTCTTTATATTAGTTGCACTGTTGACCGTTGTATGTTGAGTTAGTAGTGCTTAGTATTGTTATTGTTGAAAACTATTGTACTTTTCTTCACGTTTTTATTTAGGAATAATTTATAATCTTTTTTTTTTAGAAATGGAATGTGTCCTTTCTGAATAAAAGTATAAATTTCTTAATTTTAAAAAACAATCTTTCTGACTCAAGGTTTTGCAATTGTCAGGGTAATAGTGCTACAGCACTGGTTTCAATAATAATTGGGCGATATGTCAGTGTATGAGAATGAACTTTTAAATTCCTTGATTAAAAATAGAGATGTCCCGATCAGGTTTTTTTGCCCTTGAGTCCGAGTCATTTGATTTTGAGTATCTACCGATACCGAAACCCGATCTGATACTTCTATAATACATAAAAAAAGAATAAAGAAGAGCAAAGAAACAGATCCAGGATATTCCTTAGGTCTATCTGTGAGGTAGCTTCCCAAGTTTGCTATGGCAATGTTGTCATCATAAACTTTATAATACCTCCAGACTGAAGACATACTCGAGTTGTTGCTAGATCAGATACGGTTGCGACCGGAATTTAATGAGAATTATTTATTATTTATTAAATTTCCCATTAATTGTATTTAATTAACGTCTACCCCAACCCTAAAACCAACCGTTACAGTACTGTAAAATTATTAATTATTGTTATACAGTGTCACATAAATGATGCTGTATTGATGTGCGTATCTACAGAGCTGTATCCTATCTAGGCCAATCATACACCCGGCCTATCATATACCCAGCGCAATAAGGTGCAAGACCTGTTTGCCCTGACGCGTTGCTATTTTCAGACCAATGCAACCTTAAATTTCCCATTTTCCACCACGTTGTTTAAATAGCAACTCCATTTGCGCCACTTTGTGGACTCATGGGTGTTCTGGTCTAGAAAAGAGGTGTGTTAAGGCGCATTGTTGGGGCATTGCTATTTTGAGGAACTATGAGCTGGACTTTAGACCTGCTTTCAGCAGGTCAATTTCTTAGTCTATTAGAGTGTGTTAGTTGTGCACCTTGCTTACACATTGCTTAAAGCACGCAGGATGTACAATACGCAAATATCTTTACAAATGAAAATGGATTAAAACATTACAAAAATTATTATTTTGTACATAAATATGAAAACCACTACCTCAATGCCTTTTTTAGTTTATTCATGACAACTTGCTGTTGTATAATGTTATTATTATTAGTAGTATTATTTATTATATGCATATTTATATTTTTTTTATTGAAAACAAGTTTAGATTTGTCCAACTGTCAGGTTTTGGATCACATGGGGTATAGCATGTGTGTTTGGATAGAACTGAATTTAGAAATAGTTTTGAAACAAATCTTTGCTCTTAACAAACAAAATTAATTATGTAGGCTAATGGATGTCTGTGCATACAACACGTTTCCTTATTCACGAAAGAGAAAGTGAAAGTAAAGGCCGATTGGAGGAGGCTCATTCTTTATCCTCGTGCTGCAGATGGTCTGTTGAACTGTTTTTTTGCTAGTGAAGCATTCAGTTTTTCTACTTACAAAGTCTGTCATGTAAATAGCAAATGCGCCATGGCGTGACGCAACTGACTCTTATTGGTTTATTCTCAAAACACACCCATAACTCATTAAGAGAATAAGCTCAACCCTGTTAGACCATGCGCCGCGGCGCAGAGCGTATTTTTCTGTCCTTAAAATAGCAAAAGTGGATTCGGAAACGCCTTTAATGCTTTTGCGCCATGCGCTTTAGACTTTGTGCCTAGACCGTAAAATAAAGCCCCTAGACCAGGGGTGCTCAACCCTATTCCTGGCGATCGACCTTCCTGCAGTTTTCAGTTGCAGCCCTTATCAAACACACCTGCCTGTAATTATCAAGTGCTCCTCACGTTCTAAATAATTGGTTCAGGTGTGTTTGATCAGGGTTGGAGCTGAAATCAGCAGGAAGGTCGATCGCCAGGAACAGAGTTGAGCACCCCTGCCCTAAACTTTACCACATACTCACGCTTTCCGCTTCAAGCTGCTTCCGTGTTTTACTTTGCCGGCATTTAACCAATATCGTCTGTGAGGCGACAGCACTATCTACTGTGCCACTGTGTCACCCGGAATTAAACTATCTAAACTTAAATTTCAGTTTTCTGTTTAGATCTTTCACCACTAGCTACACCTCGAATATTTCACACTGTAAAAAAACAACTGCTCGTATAAGTCATCCATACATCTTATGCATGTTTAAATGTGTGTGTGCATGTCAGCTGGAGGATGCGGTATCCCTGTCAGCAGGTGTAGTTGCTTTAGGAGACTGTGCCGAGGAGTCCCTTGCTCGAGCTCATCTGGCCATAGGTCTGTGCCGTAGTCTGCAGGCCTCTGATGGTAAGCCTGCCTTTTAACCATTATTATCCTTCTCTGAACCTAAAAAATGATCCAGACATGCATCTGTCCTCAGCTGCTCTCTGTTCCCTCATGTCTGCCATGACTCACTGTTTAACTGTGTTTGCAGCCACACTGAAAGCTGATTGCGATGAGTTCAACAGAAGAGCGCTGCAGTCACTACGGAGGTAAGCTTGGTGTTTATCTTATGCATTTTAGCATGTGTCCTTGCGAACTGAGATCATTTACTAATTCTAATGCCGAGTTCAGACTGCATGATGTTCAAAGTAGTCATCTCACAGATGTTTTCACACTGCATGACTATCTGGGGTAGCGTTTTGTCGCTGCCTTGTTTACACTGCAAGATGGATTGGCGGCAGAGGGTTTTACACTGCATGACTTTAGAATAAGAATCAACAACAATTTTGTCCAAACTACGTTTCACAACCAAACACATGCGAGAAGTGACACGGAAACAATGCAAGGTCACGTAGTAGGGATGCACCGATACCGATACCAGTATCGGGTATCGGGTCGATACTTGGTTAAAATACTCGTACTCGTATTGGACATGAAAGGCCGATACCACGCACCGATACCGCTGAACAGTAATTCACTATGGATGTGATTTGTTGCCCTACCTGACTTCAGTGTCTTAATGTATTAATTTGCCTAATGTATTATATGTTAATAGCTTAGTCCTTTTAAACAATCTGTTTAAAAAAAACATTATTAACGAATCTATAACCTAGGCTACTGAAGAATAAACCGAATATGAAATATGATCCTTGCATAATGATCACAAATAAGCACTCAAACAAGCTAGCACTCATTTTATATATAAACTATAAATAAAAAAATGAAATAAATTTTAAGAAATGGAACATTATGTAAAAAAAAAAAATCTAAAGACTACAGGCTAAATAAAAGCGCATGAGTTTAAACATCAGTGCGGTCACTGCGCGCGTGTCAGTTTACAGTTTCTGTAAAGATCAGACAGCTTTTACAGACCACACAATCTCAAACACCATGTTAATGTATAAATATTTCGATAAGTATCGTTAATGTAATATTTATAACGATATGATCTTGCTTGTGGTTAAATCGATACCGGCTTTGAGCTGTCACGCGCGCTTTTTCAGCAGCTGTTGACGCGCACTGCGGCGCTATACACACAAGACAGACAGCAGCATACACTGGCAAGAGGACAAGTGCTGAACTTCACGGCCCGTATATTTTATTTAGGGGGGATTGTGTTGATGTTGCAGATGAAAGTCAGTACGTTGGGGGCGCGTTTGCCGCCCTCACTATTATATATTATAGGTCGCCTCTTTATGGACGCGCCGGCTCTGGGTGCGCAGTATGAATATACCCGTACGTTTACACACTGCATACACAGGCCTACATATCTGGTGTGTTATGAATTGCATGTTTTAAATGACAGCGAGGCATGCTACATTTAGTTATAATTGTAAAATATACCTTATAACTCAGTACACAGTAAAATAATATTTTTGAATGGCTTGCCTTGGCAGCGCATATAACCGCTAAGCTTAAACAGGCTAAGCATATTTTTATTCATATTAAAACAAATTAATACAAACTAGTCACCCTTTGATTTTTTTCGTTTCCGTATATTTTTTATCAAACGAAAAATGCAATGAATTGTTGATTTTGATTTTCATTTTATTAGAATTTATATAATTATTAGGCTACACAAACTGAACATACCATCGGCTCTGATTGCGTCAGATATCCTACAGATAGCCTAGGCTTTTTGGCTCAAAGACATTTATGCCTATAAATTTCAGTGCTGTATTTTGACAGATTTCGCAAAGGCTTCAGCTATTCTGTAAACTGGTACCAGCCTCCGTTTTGCGGCTTGACTTGTGCGGCGTCTCCGTATCAATGTCTGGATGACAGCGAGAGAGAGATTAGATCAGACCTCAGTATTGATGTGTGGCCGCACGTCACAGTTACTTTACTGCAGTTTTTAAATATTGGCCTTATTTAAATTAACTTTTCATTGGATTAAAAGCCGAAATATTGCCTGACATAAACAACTTTCGGTTTTGGAAGAGAGAGGCTTCAGTGAAGACGCACACACACACAGGATACACTTTTGAGGTCTATTCATTATTGATTTTTTAACATTAAACACATAATAATCAAGTGCAAAAAAACAGCTGAACTTCGGAAAAAGAGATCACTGCGGTTGCCACGATGGTTGCTTTGTTTTTCTGCAGTTGGCTTTGTCAGTGGCTCGGCATTGCGAAATCACTTTTATTTTAATTAAACAAGATTATTTATTAATAAACATTGTGAGATGATGGTCGCGTGATTTTTAAAATGAGCCATTAACCGCAACCCACCCATAAACATCTAGTACTTTTTGATTAATTGACCGCGGATCAAAGGCAGGACTCATGAATATGAAAGAATGGTGCAAAACAGTGTTTTATGCGTCCCCAATATGCAATGACAGTGACTCTATAAGGTAACGTACACTGCACACACCTTGTGTAATGTGTGAAGTTGTGCACACATGTAAGCCGCAAGGATATCTCATCCTTTAAATGTCCATGCTAATAGACAAGGTCTGGGTTCGCAGGGTTTTCAACAATGTGTATATTTTTTTGGCTTGGAACAGCCTCCTGTTAAAGATTTTGGTGTTCATCCTTGCTACAGGCAAAAAACAAAAAACAAAGCAAAAAAAACGAACAAATAAACTTAGTTAAAACCAAATCTATGAAGTATCGGTATCGGTATCGGCGAGTACACAAATCAAAATACTCGTACTCGTATCGGTTTGTAAAAAATTGGTATCGGTGCATCCCTATCACGTAGTATATCTTTTGTTAGTGGTTTATAGAAACATCAGCTCTTGATCCAAATGTATTCTATCAATTTACACTAAAGCTATAAGTTTATTAAGCTGTTTTAATGGTGCCATAGAATGCATTGATACAATGTGTTAAAGGTGTCATAGATTGAAAATCTTGTTATACCTAGACATACAGTTTTATGCAAAAGTTTGGGCACCCCTCTGTGGCTGCATAATTATGTGCTCTTTCTTTATAAGAGACGATCACAGTGAAATACCATTCGGTTTCTAGAGAAAGCTAAATAATGTCATGTTTTTCAGAAAGAAATCCATAGTGTAGCAGTTTTGAGATGTGTGAAATTAAATTGAAACTAAAAAATAGGCTATGCAAAAGTTTGGGCACCCTCTCTTTTATATGGATTGCAAAACCTGTAGTCACTTAATGTTGATTGATTACAACACAAAATTGGTTTTAGTGACTCAGTGAACCTTAACAATTCTAACACCGGTGCATCCAATCATGAAAAAGGATATTTAAGATTGCTAAGCTGATTGCTAGTTGTGCTTCTTCTTATTCTGAACCAGAAAGTAGCAACATAGGAGCCTCGAAAGAACTGCCTAATGACCTAAAAACTACAATAATTCACCAACATGAGTTAGGAGAAGGATACAAAAAGCTATCACAAAGGTTTAAAGTCTCTATCTCCACAGTCAGAAATATAGTAAGAAAATGGAAGGCTACAGGAACAGTTGTTGTAAAGGAAAGATGTGGTAGACTAAGAAAAATATCTGAAAGGCAAAGGTGAAGAATGGTTAGAATGATCACAAACGAACCAAAGACCACCTCCAAAGAGCTCCAGAAACATCTTGCTGCTGATAATGTCATTGTAGATCATTCCACAGTTCAGTGCACTGGAAGGTGATGCAGAAGAAGCCTTTTCTGCATTTTGCCAACAAGAAAAGTCGTTTGAGGTATGAAAATGCTCATCTGGACAAGTCTGAATCATTTTGGAAAAATATACTGTGGACAGATGCCACAACCATAGGCGCTTTGCATGGCAGAAAAAGAACTCTGCATTCCAGTATAAGAACCTGCTCCCTATTGTAAAATATAATGGAGGATCCATCATGCTGTGGAGATGTGTGGGAAGCACAGGTACTGGAAACTATGTCAGAGTTAAAGGTTGCATGGATTCCACCCAGTATCAGCAGATTCTGAAGAACAATGTTCAGGGATCAGTCAATAGGCTGAAGTTACGGCAGGGTTGGATGTTTCTGCAGGACAGTGACCCAAACCACAGTTACAGATCTACCTAGGAATTTATGCTCAGACACAATACAATGATCTAAACGGGCCATCCCAGTCCCCAGACTTGAACATCATAGAAAATCTATGGATTGATTTGAAAAGGGCTTGGCACCCATCAAACCTGACTGAACTGAAGAAATTTTGCAAGGAAGAATGGTCCAACATGCCTTCAGCAAGAATTCAGAGACTTATCCCTGACTATAAGAAGCATCTACAGGTTGTTATTTCAGCAAAAGGTGGCTGCACAAAAGATTGATGTCATTATTCTGTTGGGGTGTCCAAATTTTTGGATCTGTCTGTTTTTGTTAAGACTTAAATTGCATTGCATCTGTTGATTAAATAAATGTTGTGTCAGAACTGAAATGTTGTTTTTTCCCTAAGGTATAAAATATATCCAAATAAAGTTGCTGATTTTAAAGGCCAGCAGACTGTGGCTTGCAATTATGAAAATTATCAGGGGTGGCCAAACATTTGCATAAGACTGTATTTCTGTATACGGTAATGTCATACTGTAGATCTCGACAACACATTAGTATCACTAATGTTGTTATCTCAACAGAAATCACTTTAACAGTCATTTAAATGTTCATTCATTCATTCATTTTCTTGTCGGCTTTGTCCCTTGCGGGGTCGCCACAGTGGAATGAACCACCAACTTATCCAGCACGATTTTACGCAGCAGATGCCCTTCCAGCCGCAACCCATCTCTGGGAACTTCCACACACACACATTAACTACGGACAATTTAGCTTACCCAATTCACCTGTACTGCATGTCTTTGGACTGTGGGGGAAACCGGAGCACCCGGAGGAAACCCACGCGAACGCAGGGAGAACATGCAAACTCCACACAGAAACGCCAACTGACCCAGCCCAGCCGAGGTTCGAACCTGCGACCCAGCGACGTTCTTGCTGTGAGGCAACAGCACTACCTAGTGCGCCACTGCGTTGCCTCATTTAAATGTGTAGTTTAATAATATATTTAAAGAAATGTAAGATTTAGACTTTTTTTAACTTCACTTCAACTTTAGAGCACATGCACTGGACCCTCAAGATCCTCAGATTTCCTTCTACCTCTCTCTGCAGTTCGCTCTGGTTCGACAGGTTAGTTTGATAACATCAGTACCCGCATAATAGCATCAGAATATCAGATTTTTGTCAGAAAATACTTTTACGTTAATTCTTATTTTGACTGTGTGTTGTTTTTAAATTTTTTGCCAACACAGATAAATCTCAAAATCACATGGTTGTGTCAGTAGTTCTTATCTAGATCTTATATAATCATTTTCTTACTGCATGTTTAACATATTGGACCTTTATATTTAGTATTGTTCCCTGACGTGACCTCTTGTGTTTGGTATAGCTGTCAGAAGCAATGGAGCCATTGCAGTTGGCTCTGAATGTTCGCGGAGATGATCTGCACTCCCTACATCTCCTGGCTCTACTTCTGAGTGCCCAGAAACACTACCAACATGCCCTTGATACGCTTAAACTTGCCCTTAACCAGCACCCGGACAACTTCAAGTAAGTGTTTATATATGTACGTTTTCTGCTAAAATAATAGTTCATTTAAATTGAAAACTGTCATTGTTTACTCAACGCCATGCCATTCCAAATGATGTACACATGTATAAATATGTGTACTGCCACTTTCCACAGCCATATGGTTACTGGTTACTCACTGAAGCTAAGCAGGGCTGAGCCTGGTCAGTACCTGGATGGGAGACCACATGGGAAAAATAGGTTGCTGTTGGAAGTGGTGTTAGTGAGGCCAGCAGGGGATGCTCAACCTGTGGTCTGTGTGAGTCCTAATTCCCCAGTAAAAAAAAAGTGAAGGGGACACTATACTGTCAGTGGGCGCCATCTTTCGGATGAGACGTTAAACCGAGGTCCTGACTCTCTGTGGTCATTTAAAACCCCATGACACTTCTAGTAAAGAGTAGGGGTGTATCCCCGGTGTCCTGGCCAAAGTCCCTCAATTGGCCCTTACGATCATGGCCTCCCAATCATCCCCATCCACCGAATTGGCTCTATCACTGTCTCTCCACTCCACCTATAGCTGGTGTGTGGTGAGCGCACTGGCGCCGTTGTCCTGTGGCTGCCGTCGCATCATCCAAGTGGATGCTGCACACTGGTGGTGGTGTGGAGAGACCCCTCTCATGATTGTAAAATGCTTTGGGTGTGTGGCCATACACGATAAATGCACTATATAAATACACATTACTGTCTATGTATGTCTGTATTCAGTTACTAGTTACTTTACTTGCTTACTTATTCTTACACTTGCCTCATAGTACATCTGTTGACCCAAATATCTTATCATCTTATCACATGGTAGCAACTAGGTTAAGATGAACTGCTAAAGTTCAAACTGAGAATCAAAATCTGAATGCTGAACTACTGGGATTTTCACACACAACCAGCTCAAGGGTTTACAGAGAATGGCTGAAATTGTGAAAAAAAAAGGAAGTAGGCTAGATTAGAATGACTAGGCTTAGTTCAGCCAGTGGTTAGTTAGCTCAGCCACACTGGTTCAAGCTGAAAAGCAAGAGAAATTCAAAATACAGCAGAAGAGAATCTCTGAACACATAAAGTAACACTGAACACAAGAAGCAAAATGACCACAAAAGCAGATTACAACACTGGGTTCCATTACTGTAAACTGCAAACTGACTTTAAAATGTGCATTGGTTCACCAAAATTTACTGTAGAAGATTGGAAACGGTTTTCCTGGTTTGATCAATCTTGATTCAAGCTGCAAAATTCAAACGGTAGGATCAGATTTTGACCTAAACAATATGAAAGCATGGATCTGTCCTCCACTATGTCAATAGTTTAGTGTGTGTATGTGTGTTCCTTTTTCAACCCTAGTGAAAACTGAAAGCAGCTTTTGCATTTTGAAATTACTTGAATTCCAAAGTTTGTGAAATAACTTCAAAAGATTCCTTGAAAGTGCTTAAAAGTGTGACTACATTGTT
Organism: Danio kyathit; assembly: GCA_903798195.1. Taxonomy (NCBI): domain Eukaryota; kingdom Metazoa; phylum Chordata; class Actinopteri; order Cypriniformes; family Danionidae; genus Danio; species Danio kyathit. The sequence goes on from LR812531.1 coordinate 11,900,119, forward strand.
TACCGCAGTAGTGTAGTGCTATCAAAAAATCCGGATTTTGATATGGATACTGAAATATTTAAACTATATAAATATATATTTCCCAGAGCTGGAAGGGCATCCGCTGCGTAAAAATATGCTGGATAAGTTGGCGGTTCATTCCGCTGTGGCAACCCCAGATTAATAAAGGTACTAAGCTGACAAGAAAATGAATGAATAAATATATATTTAAAAAAATTAAAAGCTTTTTTTGCAGTATCCATTTAATAGCACCAAACTGTGAGTTCTTTCCAGTTCATGTGTACCACAATTGGATATGCTCATGCTTCCTGTCACATTTTCTTTTCTTTTTTGTTTTAACTTTCTTTCTTTTTTATACTTTATTTTCTTCTTTTTTCCCTAAAAAGAAATAAAACTAGAGAAAACAATAATGATAATAGTAATATGTTTTTTTAAAAAAATACATTAACATCAGAAGTCACATAAACAGTTGACTGGTCAAATATGTCATCACAAATCACATTAACAAATACATTAATGGCTCGTTTCCACTGAGTGGTACAGTACGGTACGGTTCGGGTCGGTTCGGGTCACCTTTATCAGGCTTGCGTTTCCACTACCAAGGGTACCCTTTTGGTGGGCATGGTGTATGACAGAGAGTTTCAGACGATGTCATTTTCGCTCGAGGAAATGTCTACTCTACAGTAAACCCGTACTGAGAAGCACTTATCACAAAACAGATGCTTTATACACATAAATACTAGTTTATAAATGTTTATTACTTACTTTTCTATGAACATGATTTGATTATAACTGCAGATCAATGACGTCTGCAATTATATAAAATAAATAAATAAATGCAAGTTATATGAACACATACAGACCCTTAGAGTCCTCGATATGTTACCAATTACAGAAAAACTACACACAGCAGACATTTAGTCCTTATTTAGGTTCAAAACAACACGAAATATAGCCCACAGTCAGTGCAAACCTCTCATGATTAAATGTGTCTTTAATCTTCAGCAGCACGTCTAGCCTCTTGTTAGAAAATAATTCCGTCATTCCGAGTTCATAATAGTACAAAAGGTGATAAAAATAGTTAAACATGGCAGTTTGTTCACGTTTGCTGAAAAAATTATGTGCTCATTTTTTCCGGCTTCTCCTTTGTTTTTTCACGCTTCACTCTCGCGTTTGTCAGTTTCTGACAGGATCAGGTTTCAACAGCACGTCAATAATTAAGCGCACGTTATTTTCATCAGCTCAAGCGAGCTCCCTGGAGAAAGCGAAAACCACTCGCACTTTTAGACGGCCTCGTAAAGCAACAACAGGACATGGCAGATTTTGCTCTTCTTGGCTTTGTGGCTGTACATCAAGACAACGACAAGGTTTGTTTGATGCTCAGGTCATCCATGGCTTGTTATTATATGCATAGAGTATTTCCATGTAATGTCTCGTCTTAAAAAACATGGCGGTTCCTTTGTTTTCATTCTGGCTAGCTCCACGAGATCGTGACGTATCTCTGTAACCAATCAGCGTTCAGCTGAGCGTGTAGCTTCTCGTGTTTGGTACCCTTTCGAAAGGGTGCCGAAAAAGTGGTACGATTCGGTTCGGTACGCTTTTTGACAATGGAAACGGCCATAAAAGTGTACCGAACCGTACCGTACCGTACCATACCACTCAGTGGAAACGGGCCAATAAAGATCCGTTTACACAGTGTAAAGGCATACGCACTATCTATTTCTCCCAATAATGCAGATATTTGTCCACTTGTAGTTTTAATGAAGTCATCCTCTCCATATTTTGAACATTAGATACAATATCCAACCATTCCAATTTCCTGTCGCCTTTTGTAAACATCATACAGATTTAACACCAACAGAATTGTTGATTTCTGATAGAGGCACTGACAGAAAATTTAATTCATCTTTATATTATTTAGCTCTTTTTTACAATGTAGATTTTGTCAATGCAGCTGTTCTGTCAAACACATTATGGACCCTGTCATACACCTGGCACAATAAGGTGCAAGACATGTATGGCATGTTTTGTTGCTGTTTTCAGACCAGCACAACCCTAATTTCCACGTTTTGCGCCACGTTGTTTAAATGGCAAATCCATTTGCGCCACTTGGTGGACTCATGGGTGTGCCGGTTTATAAAGGAGGTGTGTTAAGGCGCATTGTTGGCATGTTGCTATTTTGAGGAACTAAAGTCCAGCGCAGAACACGTTAGTTATGCGCCTATTCAGGTCCAAACACTTAAACATTGCTTAATGCACACAGGATGTACAGCAATACACAAATATCTTTACATAAGAAAAAAATAAAGGATTAAAATGTTACAAAAATTATTATCTTCTATGTAAATGCACATTATGCTTAAAACACACTCAACTCATTAAGAGAATAAGCACAACCCTGTTAGACCATGTGGCATGGCGCAAACTGCATTTTACCGTCCCTAAAATGGCAAAAGTGGATTCGGACGCGCCTTTAATGCTTTTGCGCCATGCGCTTTAAACTTTGCACCTAGATCGTTAAAATAGAACCCTATGACTGTCACAACATTAGGGGTCCTTTTGAAAGTGTCACAACCCCTGAATTGTGTTACGAGTTTGGTGGTGCAGCTACTAATAGGTGGAAGTATGGTAAGACAGTTACATAAACCCCACAAGCCGGATAGTCTGTTTTACCAATTAATTCAGTTCTATTCTCATTTGTTTGCATTGTGCTTTTCATGATACATGGCATTTCTAAGCAGGTCTGTGGAAAGCATAACTCTTCGTTACAACACTATACTACTATAGTACTATACTGTAGATATAAAAGTTTACAATCCAGCTGAGACGTGCAGCTGAGACATGTGGTTATCCTTAACCAATAGTCAAAATTAGATGATTAGCTGGAGTCCAGCCCATGAACCTAAAACTGTGTTTTTCGTTGTCACTAAAATGTGCCTGGACACTTGCTCTAAATGCACTAAGTGAAGTTTATTTATAAACGAATTTCAAGAGGATCACGTGCTTATGATTGCTTGCAGCCGGTCCCGCATTATTCAATTTATCATTCACCAATCAGATGATTCCTAAGCCACTATAAATACCCTAAGTTCCATATAACAGCCATCTTCGTTTCTAAGAATCTCCCCTTCCACCCTTACTCCTCCTCCTTTCCTAGATGGGTGGCACGGTGGCTCAGTGGTTAGCACTGTTGCCTCACAGCAAGAACGTCACTGGTTCTAGTCCTTACCAAGCCAGCCAACGTTTCTGTGCGGAGTTTACACATTCTCCCCTTGCTCACGTGGGTTTCCTCCGGGTTCCCCCCATGCACCGTCCAAAAACATGCAACTTAAGTTAATTGACTAATCCAAATCGGCACCATAGACATGCTCCTAGTAAGTAGTTATCTCTTAAAAGCAATCACTATCTGTTCATTAGCTACTACAGCAGAGGGATTCTCAAGATCTACCTGAGCTCAAACTCCCCTCTCGCCTTGCAAATGGGAGGGAGCCCTGGGCTCGAGGATCTTATGAGCTCAGGGCTCTCTCCCGGGACAGCATGCCATACATGCATTATAATCAATCATCAGCTAAGTGTGAACTCTTGAATGCCCATAGAAACCCAGGTTTCAATCCGGAGCCTAGAAAGTACTGTGATAAAACATAGTTTTAGTCGCTCCATGTGACGACCATGTTCATCAAACTGCTGCTTTTCCCTTGAATTCTTTCTGGTAAGCCAGCACTCACTGAGCACATTAGTTGGTTGTATCCACACTTTATGTATCAAGTTAAATGGTGCTCGGAACAGAGGTGCTTGCTGGGGTGCTAGAGAACGGTGTCACTGTGTTTCCAGCTGTTTTATTAGTCTCTGGATCAGTTATGGAAGGATATTTGAGACCAGATGGAAACAGGCACAATTCAGGGGGAATGTTTTGTAGTGATTTGCTTAACTCTTTAAAGGGCACCTACTGTAGGTTACCACTTTTTCCAGACTTAATATAAGTCTTTTGTGTCACCAGAATGTGTCTGTAAATTTTCAGCTCATAACACCCATCAGATTTTTTATAATACCTTTCATAAGTTTGTGTTTTATAACTAGAAGAAGGTAGCATTTTTTGTTAACTGCACCTTTAAGGCTAGTCCTTTACGCCCACCGTTTCCACGTGCCTGTCAGCGTGCCTTAATCTCCTCCCTCGGCTGCCTCAGACAACAGTCAGACAAGAAAGAAGCAGATCTCACGTAACGTTTTTGAGAAATACTATAGTAAGACCTTTACCAATGAGTATTTGATGCATTTGTTGTGGAGTTGCAACAATGAGTCACACACAATGTCGTTACAAAGTTCACGCACACACACAGACACACACACACAGCGCAGACACGCACACACACAGACAGCGCGTGCGTTTAGCTTTGCACTCTTTTTGCACGCAAATGTGACAGGATACAGGTTAATATCCACTGCTGTGTGGATATCTGTTATGTTAATGTACAAAATAAACCTGATTTAGTGTCCACAAACCAGGATTGAAGCGTCTTCTTTATAATTGTTCTGACACGCGGCTGTGGTGATGAAGTAAATCTGAAATAAATCGCTGTAATTTATTACAAACATGCACTGTTTTAAAACATTTTAAGCTTGTAAAACTCACTCTTGATCACATTTGATGATGATTGAGGATCCTAGCAAACTGAACAGACCTTTTATTCCCGGTTGCTTTGCGCACGTCCTGTCTTGTTGATATGATTATACACGTTACTACGGAGACATGTTAATATGCAGCTCTCAATCAATTCGGTGGGCGGGGAAACCGCACTCCTACGTCAAGTTGCGGTCGGTCTCAAAACCGCTCCAATTGGTCCACCATTTTTATGTTGTTAAATTGAAAAAAAAAGCACTGGGTGTGTTTATATCACCCCAATTATATACACTATACCTACACATATGTCTGTCCAAATAGCCTGAAAAGTAGATTTTTCACCATAGGTGCCCTTTAAAGACAAACTAAAGAAATGGTATGTCAAAGTAGAATCATAATATCAAAATAAGAAGCCTTTAGATTGATTACTGCAAAACAATCTTGAACACAAACACATTTGAAAATGTGTTTCGTGAACAGAAACCTGGTTTGAGACATGCACATCAAGAAATGATCCTCCCACCAACTGTTTTTGACTATAATAAACTGGCTGTAAAACCCTGTCAGATAAAATGAGCCTACAGATACATGAAGAAGAAACCTGTCCTCTAAACAAAGTATCCTAGCTTGTGACAAGGTTGAAGAAACCCATTTACCTTTTAAATTGTGAGAGAAATAGGGACACCTCACAGTCCCCTTCTAAGGCTTAGCATCACCCTGAAGTGCAGTCAATGTCACCTTCTTGTAGAAAGTTTATTGTTGTGGCTGTGGTGTCTACAGCAATGGCAGCAGAATCAGGGTGCTTTACAGCATCACTGAAAAGGACAGCCTGGGAGATGGGAGAAACGGTGTAGAACGAATGCACGCTTTTTATCAGGCAGTTTTAGCCAGACATGTGCTCCTGGACCTTCATTGTAGACATCGCCCAGCCAAGGGACCATGCAGTGTACTGTATGTTTTACACAGCAGATGCCTTTCCAGCTGCAACCCAGTACTGGGAAACACCCATACACTCTCACATGCACACACATACACTACGGCCAATTTAGTTTGTTCAATTCACCTACTGTATACCACATTTCTTTGGACTGTGGGGGAAACCGGAGCACCAAGAAGAAACCCACGCGAACATGGGGAGAGCATGCACACTCCACACAGAAATGCCAACTGAGCCAGCCGGGGCTCGAGCCACCGACCTTCTTGCACAAGTTGCAAATGCTTTGGTACATCCATGCAAATTATTATGTGCAATTTTCTTGTAACGAGAAATGTGACACTGGCAACAGGGCTCTGTATCCAAATGCAGGTTTATTAGTATGGTCAGGCAAGCAATGGTCAACACAGGGGCAAACAGATGTATACAGGCAATCCAGAATCTTAGTCAATAGGCAGGCAGATGGTCAGAGGCAGGCAGCAGACAGGAATAAACAAATAAGCAAGGCGAGGATCAAAAACACGGCAAAGCAAGACAAAGGAAACCGCGTTGTAGTGTCACATAAACAGTAGACAAGACTCAGCGACATTGTGTGTGTTTGTTCTGCTTATGTAGTGCAGTAATTAGTACAAAAGCAGCTTCAGCTGTGAGTGTCTAATCAATGGTGACTTGGAGCAGGTGTGTGTGTGTGTTGCATGACTGGGATCTGTAGTCCATAAACCAGCAGATTTGTAGTTCGTGTGAATGTTAGTGTTTACCAGCGATCTCTGGTAGTTAGATCTCTGGTGATCGTGACATCTCTGATGTTTCCTACATTATCAAGTATTGCTCATGTTATGTTGATCAAAATGTATTATTTTGGTCTCTGTTGAATAGTCTCTCCTCTTACAACACTTAATCGTTTGTTCATAGCATGCAGTAGCATAAAGTCTTTACGTGAAAAATGGCTGAACAATAACATTTGTCATAATATTTTGTCATAGAGCATATACATTTCTATTAGACCTTTTTTTCTAAATCTGTCTAGAATTGGTATATTTCTCCCAGGTGAATCTTGACTTTCTCTAATAAAAGTGCATCTCATAGGAGATTGTCCTACTGTATGTTAACGTTTCTACTTTTTTTTTGTTGTGCTATGCAGTGCTGTCTTTTCCTTTCTTTACCACAATGACATGATCTGTCAACACATTACACTCTCAGAAAAAATGGTACAATGTTGTACCATGAAGGTACAAACCCTTGTCCTTTTCATGGAACCGAATTGTACCTTAAGACAAAGAAACAAATTTGTACCATTGCAGTTTGTACCTTTTAAGGGCATGATTTGCACCATGAGAAACCAAAATGTACCTTTGGTTTTTAAAACCTGCAGATACAATATTGTACCTTCATCAAAGGTACAAACCAATCCATGAAGGTACCACTACAGTGACAAGACACTTTGTACCTTAACAGTGTCAAATGAGTTCCTTCAAGAACTATTTAAAGGCATTTTGCTGTATCCAAAATGTGTCGATTTATTTTCAGTAAATATAAAACATCAAATAAGTTTTTAAACAATTCATTCAGGCTTAGTCCCTTTATTAATCTGGGGTCGCCACAGCGGAATAAACCGCCAACTTATCCAGTATATGTTTTACGCAGCGGATGCCCTTCCAGCTGCAACCCATCTCTGTGAAACATCCATACACTCATTCACACTCATACACTACGGACAATTTAGCCTACCCAATTCACCTGTACTGCATGTCTTTGGACTGTGGGGGAAACCGGAGCACCCGGAGGAAACCCACGGGAAAGCAGGGAGAACTTGTAAACTCCACACAGAAACGCCAACTGACCCAGCCGAGGCTCGATCCAGAGACCTTCTTGTTTTGAAATAATGTTTTTAATAAAAGTTTCTTTTGTGTAAATGCACCTTTTCCATTTACAATAAAGAATAAAAAAATGCTTTAACATAAATCAAAAGATCTACTTTTTGCTAAACATTTCACAACACTTTTCACAAACATGTTCCAGAAACACATTCGGCCATGTACAATATAAAAAAACAATTTCTCCAATTTTCACACAATAACTTTGTAATTCACAAAAGAGAAATAGAATTATGCAAAAGTATTGTAACAAGATATGCTCAATGTTTGATTAGTTGTACAATACTAAAATGTCTGCATGAACACTTTGCATATGCAGGACTTTTGCCAGCTCATGTGCGTAGTGGAAAGCAAACGCCAAAAGGTGCGGATATCAATAAGGAAAATGTATTTATCAGACAATGCTTACCAAATGTTTATTAAAAATGCCTTAAATGTTTAGTTTACAATACCTATAGTTTTATGTTTTACCAGTTGTTTTGTATTATAGAACTTAATAATTAATGTTTATGAGATTTATTAAATATGCTTTTAAATGATGATTCATGTTTTAATATGAAAATTATTCATAAAATCACTTTTCCTTTCCAGTAATATTTATTTTCATAGATATTGTAATAAAGAAGCAGTTGTCCAACACTTATGTGCCTTTTTTATGAGAACAATTGTGTACCTTTATTTCAGGTTTTACCATAAAAGAACAGTACAGAACAGTATCATACAAGGTCTTTCTGTACCATTTAAGGCACAACTTTTACAAAGATACAAAACTGTTCCTTGAGGAACATTATTTGTACCACCGTGTACCTTTTTTCTAAGAGTGTACAGTACAAACAGCTAAAAAATAAAAGCAATTTGCCATATTTTACATCAGAATAGCCCTCCAGAGTACACTGTTATATTGACAACATGACTAAGCAGTTTGTCTGCCTTATCTGTACACGATGACACAATGACTTGTCATTCTGATGGCACTGACATGTTCATTGACACAGAAATGTAGTTTTTCATGGTGTTTTGCTATTTGTACGCATTGTTGTGAGAAATGCACTTACTGTTACTGCAAATTTCACTTCTGACCTGAGAAATGTACCAAAGTGACTGAGAAAAACTGTAATAACTCATTTATAAAAACTGATTTCTTTTATATATTTTACTAGATATTTATCAAGATACTAGTATTTAGCTTAAAGTGACATTTAAAGGCTTGACTGGGTTAATTAGGTTAACTAGGGGGCTAATCATGCTTACCTTAAAATGATTTAAAGATTATTAAAAACTGTTTGTATTCTAGCCAAAATAAGAAAAGAAAAGATATAGGGAATAATGTGAAAAAATATCTCGTTCTGTTAAACATAATTTGGGAAAGAACACACTCCCATCACCATCAACGGGACACCAGTGAAGAGAGTCAGCACTTTCAAGTTTCTTGGAGTACACATCGCTGAGGATCTGACATGGACTGCCCACACAGACGCAGTGCTGAGGAAGGCACAACAACGCCTCTTCTTCCTCAGGCGTCTCAGGAGGTTTGGAATGAGCCCCCACATCCTCCGCTCGCTCGACACCTGCACTGTGGAGAGCATCCTGACTGGCTGCATCGCCACCTGGTACGGAAACAGCACCAGCAGCAATCGCAAAGGTCTACATAGGATCGTGCGAACTGCTGGACGCGTAGTAGGAGGTGAGCTTCCCTCCCTCCAGGACATCTATACCAGGAGGTGCATGAGGAAAGCCAAGAGAATCATCAGCGACTCCAGCCACCCAAGCCATAGACTTTTCTCTCTGCTACCCTCAGGCAGACGGTTCCGCAGCATCCGGTCACGCACCAGCCGACTGAAGGAAAGTTTCTTCCCTCAGACTGTCAGGCTGTTGAACACTTAACACACCCCACACAAACTCTTCCATACCCCGCAATGCACACCATCAAGATGTAGCATGCACTGCACTTTAACAAATCCATACTTAAAACAATACTGCCTACGTATCGCTGTCAGCATTGCCAATTTTACATTGTCTTGTTTTTTTTGTGAGTATGTTGTTGTATACTGCACTGTCTGTATTTTGCACTGTCTGTATTTCGCACTGTCTGTATTTTGCACTGTCTGGAGCCAGCACCTAAGCTTTTCACTCATAGCACACGTGCTGCTGATGTTGTGACAATAAAAGTGATTTGATTTGATTTGAAATATTTAAAAAAGAAAAAACTAATTCACAGGAGTGCTAATAATTTTGACTTTAATATATACACATATTGTATATTATCCCTATACCATTATACCTACTGTGAAGCATGAAGGTGGCAACATTATGTTCTGTAGGGGTTTCTCTTCAGCTGGGGCTGGCTGATTGGTCAGGATTGAAGGGAAAGTGGATACTGCCAAGTAAATCCAAATTCTTGAGGAAAACCTGTACTGTATCTGCCTCCTAACTGAATATGGGCAGTTCATTCAACTTCCAATACCACAATTACATTAAACATCTGCCAAAACAACAATAGCTCAAAGGGAGGAAGGTGAATGTCCTTGAGTGAGCTCTAACTTAAAGGGCATCTAGGTTATCACTTTTTCCAGATTTAATATAAGTCTTTTGTGTCTCCAGAATGTGTCAGTGTCAGCTCAAAACACCCGTCAGATTTTTTATTATACCTTTCATAAGTTACTAATTTATAGCTTTGAGCATCAGGTAGCGGTTTTTGTGTACTGTGCCTTTAAGGCTAGTCCTTCACGCCCACTGTTTCCACGTGCCTGTCAGCTTGCCTTAATCTCCTCCCTTGGCTGCCTCAGACAACAGACAGACATAAAGAAAGCAGATCTCACGTACCGTTTGTGAGAAATACTACAGTAAGACCTTTACCAATGAGTATTTGATGCACTTGTGGAGCTGCAACGACGAGTCACACACATTGTCGTTACAAAGTTCACACTCACACACAGATACACACACACAGCCAGACATGCACGCACACACACAGACAGCGCGCGCATTTAGCTTTGCACTTTTTTTGCATGCAAATGTGACAGGATACAGGTTAATATCCACTGCTGTATGGATATCCGTTATGTTAATGTACAAAATAACCCTGATTAACGTCCACAAACCAGGATTGAAGCGTCTTCTTTTATAAATGTACTGACATGCGGCTGTGGTGATGAAGTAAAGCTGAAGTAAATCGCTGTAATTCATTAACATTCATTGTTTGAAAACGTTTTAAGCTTGTAAAACTCACTCTTGGTCACATTTGATGATGATTGATGATCCTAGCGAACTGAACAGATCCTTTATTCCTGGTTGCTTTGCGCTCGACCTGTCTTGTTGGTATGATTATAAGCGTTACTATGGAGACATGTTAATATGCAGCTGTCAATCAATTCGGTGGGCGGAGGGACCGCACTCCTACGCCAAGTTGCGGTCGGTTTAAAAACCGCTCCAATTGGTTCACCGTTTTTATGTTGTTAAATTGAAAAAAAAAGGACTGAGTGTGTTTATATCACCCCAATATGACAGTATATACACTATACCTACACATATGTCTGTCCAAACAGCTTGAAAAGTAGATTTTTCACCATAGGTGCCCTTTAAATTTTAATTGAAAATAGGTGGATGGATTTGAAGAGAGCAGTCTGTTGCTGGTTCACCAAAGAATTTGACTGAAATTTTACAAGAATTGACAATTTTCCAACAGTCAAGATGTACTAAGATAGTACAGACATATCCAAAAAAGACTGATGGCTGTAATTAAAACAAAATGTGGCTCTACGTAGTATTAAATCAAGGGCTCAATGATATTTCCAACCCTATAATTCTAGATTTATTATTATTATTTATTTGAACAACTGTTACATTGTTTGTAATGTGTTGTAATTCCAAAATAGTAAAGAAATTAGACGATATATTTGCAATGGGGTTTGATTTCAGTATATGACAAATAAAGTAACTGTCAAAGGGGTTTGGTGATTTGTCTATGGGCATTGTATGTAAACAGTAGATAGATAGATAGATGGATGGATGGATGGATGGATGGATGGATGGATGGATCAATAATTGTGGTTGTTGTTGTTGTTGTTTTATTTTAGTCTTCTCTTTACCAAAGTGAAGCTGGAGCAGGTTTTGTTTGGTCCTGGTGCAGCTTTACAGACCTGTACAGAAATGCTGCAGTTGTGGCAAAGTCGCTATGATTTCACCCGACCCAGGTAATATGCTACATCTGTCTCAGGTGCTTGTGTGTTTGATGTAGTGAATTCATATTTTCTTCTCTTTTTTAGTGAAGAAGATGACTCTAATAGTATACCTCCAGATCCAGGCCCACTGAGCAGAAAACCCAGCGGCCTCCATCTCACCCTTCCAGACTTCCAGGAGACAGAGACTGGTATGCATAATGAGTGTATGTGTGCATGTATGAGCATGCATGTGTGTGTACATTGCATTTATTACATTAAGGGGAAACAATGTCCCCACAAGTTAGGGCTTGCACGACTACTGATTTCTGCTAATCGATATCTTTTCAAAACAATACTCGAGTTACTCGACTACCCGTGTTTTGAGCTACCAGTTAAAAAAACACAAAGAAATCCTTCTCAATACACGTTTTATTAATTCATAGCCGAATGCAACAATTTCATAGGCCTAACATAAATTGTCAAAACATTGATATTACATAATTTATTTTATAAAGTTTTAGAGTTATATAAAAATAAAAAGCTGCACGCAACATTGTAATCTTAACATCTGCGTCATAGGCTTCCTGTATATGCGAAGCGAAGTCGTGTTCATCCTGTAATACTTTAATAATTTATTAAAGTAACTAAAGTTTACTTAATAATAATAACTAATAAGTGAAACTTACTTAAACCAGTTCGGAAAGAAGAATAGTTCTCGTCAACAATACAGCTCACCCACAAAAAAATAAATAGCCTAAATAAATAAATAAATAATTCATAAATAAATAGTTAAAATTGAAAATGCATAAAATAAAAATAATAATACTAAAGAAAATAATTTTACATTTATTGTAGGCTATAGAAAGTAAAAGTAGTCAGCTACACACGAAACCTAAAATGAGTCTTGAAAACTCATATTCATAACGCAGTATTCATACAAGTAATTAAAACATGAATAAAATTATTCTGAAGTAGACTAAATCTCATTGAATCATTTGATTTCTGCTACGTTTTCAACCGTTAATAAAATAACAAAATGAACCATGTGCGTGCATTAATAATCTGTTATACAAGTAGCCTAATAAAAAAATAACTTTAACATTTAGGTTTCAAGCAGTGATAACAAGAATGAAAATTATTTTGCTTCGGAAAAGAAATAATTTAACAAGTGACAATGTACAGCCAAAGTGAAAATAAATAATAAATAAACTATTTATAAATACATTATTTAAATTAATAAATAATTATTTAAATAATACATAGAATATTCGTAGACACAGTAACCTGTTTTAAAAAAAAAAAAAAAAACGATACGCAATTATGAATAAAATGCGCGTCTTGCAATGTAATCATTTACCCTGTTTTCGACAGAAATAAGGAATAGAATCTTACCTTATCGGACTTTATAAAGAACACAAGTCATTCCCGTTATCATCCTCTAGCCACAGACCGTCTTTGGTCAAGCTTGTGGAAGCTCAACTACGTGAGAGGGATTCAGGCTAGCTCTTTGCCTTGTTACGGTATTGCCGGCCAAAGAAAAATTATTTCACTTCGTGTGCTAGTGGCAGCGACAGCAAGAAATGATTTTGCTTGCTTGGATAGTAGAGGAAACCGATGTTCATTACATGACCATTCAAGAGGATTCCCCATGGTGTTATTGTGAGGCATCTAAAATAATATTAATGCAATCCTTAATTGTAGTTGGCTGCTTTTAACTTTGGATCGTGTTGTTTGTTGGAGACGTTCGTCTTCTTTATGTCATTTATGGTAAATGCACGCTCGAGTAGTCGATTGTGTCTGACAGCGCCGACTAGTGGTTGAAGTAGTCGATCACTCGACTAGTCGACTAGTCTATGCAAGCCCTACCACAAGTAAAGCAATATCATTAAATTTTGAACTTGTGGGGGGATTTTTGTGTCCCCATTAGGAAAACGGCTCATAAATCACACAGAATGAAGTATTTTGAAAATGTGAAAAAAGCAAATTGTTTCCTGTGAGACTAGGATTTAGGGGCAGGGTAAGTGTATTAAAGCATTACGTCTGTAAATTTAATGTAATGTAATGTGTATTTTATATAGCGCATTTTATCATGAAGGGGGGTCTCTCCACACCACCACTAGTGTGTAGCATCCACTTGGATGATGCGACGGCAGCCACAGGACAACGGCGCCAGTGCGCTCACCACACACCAGCTATAGGTGGAAAAGACAGTGATAGAGCCAATTCAGTGGATGGGGATGATTAGGAGGCCATGATGGGAAAGTGCCGATTAAGGGACTTTGGCCAGGACACCGAGGTTAAACCCCTACTCTTTACAAGAAGTGTCATGGGATTTTTAATGACCACAGAGAGTCAGGACCTCAGTTTAACGTCTCATCCGAAAGACGGCACCCACTGACAGTGTAGTGACCCCTTCACTTTTACTGGGGCCTTAGGACTCACACAGACCACATGTTGAGCACCCCCTGCTGGCCTCTCTAACACCACTTCCAACAGCAACCTAGTTTTCCCATGTGGTCTCCCATCCAGGTACTGACCAGGCTCAGCCCTGCTTAGCTTCAGTGAGTAACCAGTCTTGGGCTGCAGGGTGATATGACTGTGGCTGTGCTCTGAAACTTGCGACTGTGAAACTTAGATGTATGTGTGCGCGCTCGTGTGTGTGTGTGTGTGTGTGTGTGTGTGTGTGTTTGTTTGTTTGTGTGTTTGTATGTGAGATTGCATGCATGTTAATGGAAATCTGTGTCATGTTGTCAGGGTCTCAGAGTGCTCCATCTCTAGCCGTGTCTCGTCTGGAACAGGCCATGTCAGAGGTGTCGGCCCTCAGCTCTGCCCATAAGCATGGACCTGCCTACATTTGGACCACTCTGGAAAGGATTTGGCTCCAGGCAGGTACTGTATGCCATAAGTGTACTAGTTAAACATTTTTTTTAAATACATTACTTCCTTTTATTTCTGTAACTTTTATTAGATTATTTAGAATTAAATCAATTCTTAAAGTTTGTTACATTTTAATGAAAGTTTTTTCTACTGTAGTCTAGTTGAGTGATTATTTCATGTTGTCTTGAATATATTTGGGAAGTCCTTGACGTATTATGACATTATTTTGATGTTATTTTTGTGTTATTTATATGCAGTTCAGCATGACAAGTTTCCCAGGGATCTTATACTGGATATTTGTGCCCTCTTGTTCCCATTCCCAGCATTCCTCTGGCATGGGTTCATTTCCTGTCTAAAATGGGACACATTCTGGTTCTTTACAAATGTGAATGTGAGAGCATACACAGAGCAGCCAATTGGCATAAAAAATGAGCATGATGTCATTCTGATATAGTTCTAAATAGTAAGGGCGAGTGAACATACTCTATTTTGTATTCAATATTTTTACACTGCAAAAATGCTTTTCTAAGATTTTTTTATCTTGTTTCTAGTCCAAATATCTAAGAAACTCTTAAATCAAGAAGCATTTTCTAGAAAAGCAAAACATATTGTCTTTTTTTAAGAAATAAAACAAGCAAAATAATCTCCCAATGGGATAAGCAAAATAATCTTATGTCAAAAGGAAAAACAAGATTATTTTGCTTACTCCATATGCAGATTATTTTGCTTGTTTTAAGGAAAAACTCATTTAATTTTGGCGTATTATTTCTTAAAAAAAGACAATATGTTTTGCTTGTCTAGAAAATGCTTCTTGATTTAAGAATTTTTAGATATTTGGACTAGAAAGAAAGAAAAGCTTTTTTTGCAGTGTAAATACTGTAAGCCAGGGGTGTCAAACTCAGTTGCTGGTGGGCAGAGTTTAGTTCCAACCCTTCTACACACCTCTCTGCAGGTTTCAAAGAACCTGAAGGCCTCAATTAGTCTGATAATGTGTGTTTAATTGGGGTTAAAGCTAAACCGTGCAGAGTTGTGCTGTTAGCTGTCATTTGTAAGAATGTTGGGCTATGTATCAAAATAACATCCTAGAATAAGTAATATATTGTAAATGAATATATTTTGTTTATACTAATATTTAAATGAACATGTATATTTTAATTCCATTGTTGTGATGACATCCCAGCATGTGTTGGCTGTCAAAAATCAACAGAAAAGTCTGTTTGCTCTGCAAATGCAGTTCTAGATGGTTAAATAGATGCAAGAAAGGCCTATCACATCTCACTATGCAAATAATTAGCCAAAAGAAGACCTGCGGTAGTTCATTATGCAAATATAACAATAGTGGCACCACTGTTACATTTTCAACATTGAACATTTCAGCAAAAACAAATTTAGAAATAAACAAGAAGTGTCTTTGCATTCTTTTGTGTATGAAAAAACTAAATATACAAAACTTAAAACAATAAATAAATATTTAACCCATTTTTTATTATCAGTAGTGTAGTAGTCAGGGCTTGACATTAACTTTTTTGATCACCAGGCACTGTGGCTAGTAGTTTTCCAACATTACTAGCCACTCGTCATTTTCACTAGCCACAATTTTGTTGTTGGGAAAATATATTTTATATGCGTAAATTTGACTTTGACATACTAAAATTACTTGATTTAGATTTTGTGTTATGTCCACAAGCCTCCTCATTCATTTCACTTTTTGGTGCTGTGTATGACCTTGCTCAATGAGCATGAGCAAATGGGTTGTGGTTTCAGTGTCGCACTGCAATTAGTTCTTATTTCACGTGACTTTTCAGGGCTCAACATTAAAGATTTACCAAATGTTTCTCTGGCCACACCAAAAATAAATAAACAAATAACTTATTATTTCTTAGCTACAAATTTTAACCAATAAAAAAAAAAACAAGCAAAATATAGTTTTTTTATTAAACAAAATCTTTCTCCTAAAAAAAAATGACATTTTAAAAAAACAATTATTGTCATGTATCTAAAAGTATGCACAGTAGTCTGTCCAGGCTAAAGGTCCCAGATCATCAGTTCCCTTTACATAATTGGGAAGTTAATCTACTATTAAAGCAATGTTATTGTAAAGGATGATAATTAAACCATAAATAAAAAAAAAACTAACTGTAAGAAAAAGAAAGCAGGTGAAAGCATACCATGTGCGAAAATGAAAGGAGGATCACATGCACATGGTTATAATAATCTGTTCAAAGAATAAGTAAAGCGAAAGCGGCAGCCGATGCTGCTTTCAAAAAATCTCAAGCTCTTGAAAGCAGCAGGACTGTAAGTGCACGAGCATCACTTTTTGTTCAGTCTACTTCAAAGGGAACTGATCGTACAAGTTGTGTTTGCAGGCAATGTTGCTTCGCGCAAGGAAACGGGAGTGTGCAATACTTATAAACAATCCCGCACTAAAGCCCTCGTCAGTGAATGAAGAAAGCCTGTGTCTCACTGTGTGCATGATCATCCTCTCATTTGATATTCACCTGCTTTCTTTTGCTCGCGTGAACAGTTATTTTGTCAGTCGTGCTGCTTTTCAATGAACAACAATTTTATCATTTATTTTCAACCAGCCAATGTGACTAGTGGGAGCGGCTCTGTAATCCACCACAGCTGAAATCTACCCGCAGTTGGTGGGCTGGCGGGTGTTAAAGGGTCACGAAACACCAAAACACATGTTTTGAGCTGTTGACAGTCATACGCTGCTATAAACACTATTAGGACACATATATTGCACTAAAAAGTGAAAATTGGTTGTTTTTGCGTTATTTTGAGCAAATTCGTTCTTACGGTTTGAAATGAATTTTTGAAGCTGCGTCACGCAGCGTGTAAATGCAGCATGGAGAGTGGATGCCTGTCCCTTCGAGAAACTTGTGACATCTCTGAGGGTGCGGCATTAATTCATAAGAAAGACTTTGTTCAAACCAATCAGCGCACTCTATTGTGTATGCTGCGCAACTTTATTAATATGCATGATAGCTTCTGAGACTGTTTTACCTGTTACAGTGTTCAGACGACAGAGAGACGCCACGTTGTGTTGCCAAAACAAGTGAAAGTACTAGAATGTGGAGACATGGGTCATCGGTGTTGCGTTTATTAGTGTGCTGCGTTTATTAGTGTGCTGCAACGAAAGTTTTGTTTTCATTTCCCCGCTATGAGCGCGCAGCTGGACTCATGTGTGGATTACAGTGCACGCGACAGAAATGCGTTTGTAAGGAACATTTTTACCCGAGAGCTTTCACATCTGGAAATGATGAAATCCGGATTTGCTGCTCGTCTCCTTTTAAAAAAAGACACAGTTCCAGTTTAATTGTCATGTGTCTACAGATTTGGTAAGTGTGTGTGAGAGCAGTGCCCTTTGTTTAACCCAGATGGCAAAGTTACTTCGTATAGTCAGCAATGCTCTTTCGGTTTTTAAAGACATACCTCAGTCAAAATTATTTAGTTACTAAGTTTACAGTATGTTAATATCACTGCAATATTATACTACAATATTATAGACTGTAAGATCCGCTGTACATGCTGCTCTCCGAATGTAAACACAGCAATCAAACTATTCCCGTCGTGTAGGATTTTCGCTGCATTTTGTGACAGGATAGTCTATATACACACGGCTTTCTGCGCTACCTACTGAGTGCATCTAAGTTACCGAGAAATGCGGAGGATTTTTTTCTCCCATTCGCCGTGCGGTATCAAACATTGGATTAAATCTCCACTCTTCCAGCAGTTCCTTGCTTTCAATATCTCGTTTGTCACGGGCGACATGCAGGAAATGTTCCTGAATAAAAAGTTAAAGTGCCACACTGCAGTTAAAGTCGACAAATAATAATTTAATAATTTGGCAAGTAATTTGATTACTGATGTCCATGTAAACACAGTCACTCTCTTTCTCCCCTAGGTCTGCGTACCCAAACGGAAACTCCCATATTTGCAAATCCTTCCCTCTCTCCCTCCCCCGACACGCCCATTTAAACAGAGCTGGACACGCCCACTTTCCTGATTTTTCCAAACTAGAGGTGTGAAAACACCCTGCTGAGACAGAGGGGTTTCATGGCCCTTTAATAACAAGCCCTGGTAGTAAAGTATAAAATATCATTTTTAAATGGGTTTTATTTTAGTATTTTTGCCTTTCATTATTGTAATAATAACATTTTGTAGTGACTTTCTTTTTTTATATTTTCAGTTTTCTTAAAATGTTCCATTAAACGTTAATTTGTTTGATTTTAGTTGTTATTTTTAGTCCAACTACTTCATTTAGGTTGCAGAGCAATGTTTCACATTTATTTGTAAGGTTTTTTAATATTTATTTTAGTGTAATTACATAAATGTGTGTAGTAGTGTAGTTTTAGTATTGTAACAAAATGATTTTATAGTTAACCAAGTTAGGTTTTAATGAATCTGTATGAGTAAATCTTTAGCCCCCACAAAATTTCAGCTTCCTTATTTCAATATGAAATTTTCAGATTACAACCACAATGACTGCTTCACCAAAATTTGTCAAACTACAGTGAATGTGACAGCAACTTAAGGCTGAAATTGAGTCTGTATTTAAGACATGCACATGATTTTCAACCTAAATTGTCCATCCATTTTTTTGTGTGTGTAAGCAAGCACACAACAGGCAACAAATGATGTGAAAACAGTTTATTTGCTTTAGTGAGTACGAAATGCTAGAGTAGAGCTGCAGATGCTTACACATTGCTCCACACATGACCTTATTTAGACATGACCATGAATATCTCTCTATGAGCATGTGTTTAAGATTTTGGGTAGGAGGAGAAAGACAGCATGTATTTGCTATAGCTGTATTTGTTGCCAAATCTACATTTTAAATCATCCAGAGAGAACATAATGTTACATTTTTTGTAATTGTACTTGTGATCCACTGTCTAAAATGTTTGAAACAAGGCATGTTGATATTCACACTACTACTCTGAGTCAGTAGTAATGCTTTGGTAGTAGATACATCTTTAAGAGTGCTGATTTTCTAGATAGTTGTGTCACTTTCATGAACCTAATACAGGGAGTGCAGAATTATTAGGCAAGTTGTATTTTTGAGGATTAATTTTATTATTGAACAACAACCATGTTCTCAATGAACCCAAAAAACTCATTAATATCAAAGCTGAATATGTTTGGAAGTAGTTTTTAGTTTGTTTTTAGTTTTAGCTATTTTAGGAGGATATCTGTGTGTGCAGGTGACTATTACTGTGCAGAATTATTAGGCAACTTAACAAAAAACAAATATATACCCATTTCAATGATTTATTTTCACCAGTGAAACCAATATAACATCTCAACATTCACAAATATACATTTCTGACATTCAAAAACGAAACAAAAACAAATCAGTGACCAATATAGCCACCTTTCTTTGCAAGGACACTCAAAAGCCTGCCATCCATGGATTCTGTCAGTGTTTTCATCTGTTCACCATCAACATTGCGTGCAGCAGCAACCACAGCCTCCCAGACACTGTTCAGAGAGGTGTACTGTTTTCCCTCCTTGTAAATCTCACATTTGATGATGGACCACAGGTTCTCTATGGGGTTCAGATCAGGTAAACAAGGAGGCCATGTCATTATTTTTTCTTCTTTTAGACCCTTTCTTACCAGCCACACTGTGGAGTACTTGGACGCTTGTGATGGAGCATTGTCCTGCATGAAAATCATGTTTTTCTTGAAGGATGCAGACTTCTTCCTGTACCACTGCTTGAAGAAGGTCATCCAGAAACTGGCAGTAGGACTGGGAGTTGAGCTTGACTCCATCCTCAGCCTGAAAAGGCCCCACAAGCTAATCTTTGATGATACCAGCCCAAACCAGTACTCCACCTCCATCTTGCTGGCGTCTGAGTCGGACTGGAGCTCTCTGCCCTTTACTGATCCAGCCACGGGCCCATCAAGACTCACTCTCATTTCATCAGTCCATAAAACCTTAGAAAAATCAGTCTTGAGATATTTCTTGGCCCAGTCTTGACGTTTCAGCTTGTGTGTCTTGTTCAGTGGTGGTCGTTTTTCAGCCTTTCTTACCTTGGCCATGTCTCTGAGTATTGCACACCTTGTGCTTTTGAGCACTCCAGTGATGTTGCAGCTCTGAAATATGGCAAAACTGGTGGCAAGTGGCATCTTGGCAGCTGCACGCTTGACTTTTCTCAGTTCATGGGCAGTTATTTTGCTCCTTGGTTTTTGGTTTGGTTTTTCCACACGCTTCTTGCGACCCTGTTCACTATTTTGAATGAAGCGCTTGATTGTTCGATGATCACGCTTCAGAAGCTTGGCAATTTTAAGAGTGCTGCATCCCTCTGCAAGATATCTCACTATTTTTGACTTTTCGGAGCCTGTCAAGTCCTTCTTTTGACCCATTTTGCCAAAGGAAAGGAAGTTGCCTAATAATTATGCACACCTGATATAGGGTGTTGATGTCATTAGACCACACCCCTTCTCATTACAGAGATGCACATCACCAAATATGCTTAATTGGTAGTAGGCTTTCGAGTAAGACAACATGCATAAAGAGGATGATGTGGTCAAAACACTCATTTGCCTAATAATTCTGCACTGCCTGTAATGTTCCATAAAGATACATTTTTATGTACTCATTGATATCAATATATACAGTAGTATGCTCATGATACAGGTATGTCAAAGCTCTAATTGAAAGGAAATCTGTAACTACTGTACAATATGGTTGTGTAGTCACAAATGATCTCACACTGATCTCATCATTTTCCTCTTTGTTTGTTATATGTCGACTAGGGGAGTTGTTCATTGCTGATGGGCGGATGAAGGAAGCTCAGTTCTGTGTACAGGAAGCAGGAACTCTCTTTCCCGCCTCACATTCAGTGCTTTTGCTCAAAGGCTGCGTGGCTGAGCTCAAGGGCAATGACACAGAGGCCAAGAGCCTGTACGATGAGGCTCTTGCCATCAACCCCAGAGGACACCATATATTGCTGCACCTGGTGAGTGATACAAATCCGTACGCACGCACTTTGCATGGCACAGACGTTTCCAACATCATGTACTCACCGTGATGTTGTGTTAAATATTCAAAACACAAATAAAGACATTTTGTTAATATCTGAAAAATGTACCCTCTCTCCATTATAAGTGTTCACTCAAATATTTAAAGCTTCCAATTACAGTGGCATTAGTCCAAGTGGAAAAGTAGAAAGTGCAGTAGCAAGTGCCTCCCTGCCTAAAAAAAAACATTGAACCACTACACCAGGGCTATTCAATTAGTTTGTCATGGGGGCCAGTTCATGAAAAGCATCCCAAACAGGGGGCCGGAGAGATATGACGTGCAATATGAGTGATGACACAACAGCAATATAAGAGCCCATATGCTGTATTTTTCTCCTTAAGACACCCACGTTGACTTTTTCTACATTAAAACGTTAATATGTTGTATTTTGAAACTACATAACATCACTGCATCGCACAACAAGCTTTTTTTACAAGTATATCCAAATGTATTTCAAGGCACAAAATCAGTGTATTGCTTAAGTAGGCTTCTTCTACAGTCAGACACATTCATAAGTTATGTTTTAAACTGCATAACAATTAGGGATGCAACGATTATAGATTTTAGTTGTACGATTATAGTCTGAAGAATAATCATAGTTTCACAGTTATCACCATTATTATGCGTTTATTAAATTTAAAACACTACTAGTTTAGAAAATCACAAGAAAACTGCTTTTTTATTAAAGTGTTTTTTATTGCTGGTCATTAACCGAATACAGCACAAAATATTATTAAAAAACAAACCATAGTCCATTTCTCTCTTTGGACTTAAAAATAAATGAAAAAGTTTTTGATTTAAACATGAGGGATAATTTTACAATGAAAATAAATGACAGAACAATAAATAAATACATAAAAATAAGAATAAAAAAATTTTTTTTGTCTAATGTTAATTTAAGCTTTATATTACGTAGGTATTTTAATGAACTGTTGTTATTATCTGCGTTCATACATGCATAATCATTTTAATCATTTAAAAAAATTCACCTAACATATTTTTTTGTTTACATTGCCCTGAAAGCCACGCACAACTCTCACCACTACAGCTTGAGATAATTTCTGCTGTGTGCCGCCCCTGCAGGGCGCGAGTGTGTCGGTCCGCTTGTGAGCCATGCGGTCACCGCTTCCAATATGCGCACGTCTCCATTGGAAATAATGTAGCCTACTTGCCATCGGAAAAGGCGCAATATGTCAACGGCTTGCTGCTATAGGTTATCCAAGGTGCATGCGTATTGGCATAACTAGTTGCAGCAGCTTTTTTCCGTGCAACAGAAATGCGGCGTTGAGAAGCCTTTAATAAATAAAAGCGGGGATAATAGTGAAATCGGCTAATCATTGCATCCCTATTAACGATATCAGTGCATTGTACAAAAGGCCTTTTCTACAAACATATCTAAATGTTTTCGGCTGCTCGCGCCACTCTCTTAATGTCAGGTGACTCGCGCTCTGCGCAGCCTTTAACTGCAGCTCCTGCTGTATTGAACAGAGGCACGTCACTTCATAACTATAGCGGCCGTTTTTCGACTGAACTAAATTTATTTTGATGTCTTGGTCACACTATTTGGGGGGCCGAAACAAATTGCTTCGGGGGCCGGGTTCGGCCCGCGGGCCACCAATTGAATAGCCCTGCACTACACACACCGAAATGGGACAGAGGGAGCTCTGTTAAGGCAAAGACACAGGCACAGGACATCAACATGTACCCTAATGTACCCCAACGTCGTGGGGACGTTGGATTTTGTTTGGAAATGAAAATCAGGTTGAACTTAGAAACAGGGCCGGCCCTGTACTTTTGGGGGCCCTAAGCAGATTAATTTTGGGGCCCTAACTTGCTTCAAATAGTGGAGTATTGCCATTGCAAACTGGCCCCCAATGACTTTATTGCTTATTAAATACAATCAGTGAAATAGAAAAGTAAAGCCTGATTTCTTCTACTTAATAACTGTCTGAATGACCTGGACATTTTAAAACAGCACTGTTTTGTCAACTAGCAGCTTCAAAAATTAAGAATTAAACTATCTTTAATGAAAGGACCAGTGATTCCTACTTCTGGAGCGTGAAAAACATATTATATTAATTAAGCAAACAGATTGAAGATTCTATAAACGATTCTATAAGCAATAAGGTTACGTTTTTTTTCATATAAATTCCAAAATCAACAACCCTGCAATGAAACGACACTGAACAATAATTAGCCAAAAGTGAAAATACATTACTTAGTAATAAAATATACATTCTGAACACATTAAAAACTCAACAAAAAAAACAAGAACAAAACAATTAACATTAATGAAAAGATTGATCTATAAATAATAAAATCAAGTAATATAAAGTAAATATGAAAAAATATTAATATAAAAAACTATTATTCCCTTCAGTCTCCTTCTCTGTTCCTTACATTTGCTGGGTCCGGAGCTTATATTAAACTATGATTAATTAAATTAGGACATAACTTTTATAAACATGTCTCAGGAAAAATATCACCAGTCTGCAAAATATGTCAGTGAAAGACACTTCAGTATTGCATTTCAGTAAAATGCGTTTTAGACTAAGTTTAAAAAACCTGTAAAACCAGGAAAAAATCAAATGTATCATAAGTAGACGATGTTTATTAATCTGTACTTGCCTATTTTTGATCAATGTGCTACTAGATTATATCTTTAACATTATCATTCGCACTTAAAAGTGATGCTAAAAATGTTCTTGTCTCTTATCGTCGTCATTTTTCCCCTCAGTTTTTCTACGCCTGAAGAAGAACGTTAGATTTGTTTCATTGTCACGGTGCTATCTCCAAAATAAATCACGTATATACAGTATAATGAGGCCGACAATGAAGCAAAGACTGTGTCTGTGCATGGATTCACGTTCTTGTGGTATCAGTCGGTTCATAATGTAGGCTCTTTGCTCGAACCGCAAGAACAGAGAACGCATAAGAGAAATGAGATGCTGCAACTGCGAGCTTCCTGTTGATCACATGACCTTCACATGAAAACAATTTCAACTTTCAATATTATGATAAGGCGACGCAGTGGCACAGTAGGTAGTGCTGTTGCCTCACAGCAAGAAGGTCGCTGGTTCGAGCCTCGACCTCGGCTGGGTCAGTTGGCGTCTCTGTGTGGAGTTTGCATGTTCTCCCTGCGTTCGCGTGGGTTTCCTCCAGGTGCTCCGGTTTTCCCCACAGTGCAAAGACATGCGGTACAGGCGAATTGGGTAGGCTAAATTGTCCGTAGTGAATGAGTGTGTATGGATGTTTCCCAGGGATGGGTTGTGGCTGGAAGGGCATCCGCTGCGTAAAACATATGCTGGATAAGTTAGTAGTTCATTCCGCTGTGGCGACCCCAGATTAATAAAGGGACTAAACCGAAAAGAAAATGAATGAATGAATGAATGAATAAAATTATGATTTTTTTTTTCTTTTCAGTGAAAATGTATATATATTTCACTACTAAAGCACTGTCAATGAAAATTATTTATAAAATGCAAATAAAAACGATTTTCAGCAAGGAAATAGCTCACACCACTAGCAGGTTGTGGGGGCCCCCAGTGGCGGCGGGGCCCTAAGCAGCCACTTAGTTCGCTTATGGGGAGGGCAGGCTGTGCTCAGAACCCAACGTCAGGCTGATGTGAATGTCCAATGTTCAACCTAAAATCAACTAAATATCAACATCTAATCATGTTACACCGTCACGTTGTGTGGACGTTACCACTATGACATCTATCAGACGTTGGGTTTTGGTCACTTTCCAACACAACCTAAAATTAACCAAATATCAACGTAATTTGACGTCTTTATTGGACATCAAAATAACGTTGTCCCTAGACGCTGGCTAGACATTGAATTTTGGTCACTTGACGTCATGATCTAAATATAACCTAACATTAACGTCTTATGATGTTGAAAAAGAAACATTTGCAGGGTTTCCGCGGGGTCTTAAGAAGTCTAAAATTTAGAAATCGAAATTTAAGGCCTTAAAAAGTCATAAATTCACTGTTCAAGGTCTTAAATATTTTTGCACAGGTCTTATTTTTCCGATGTCCATGTAACGCTACATCTAATGCACATTTAAATTCTTTTTTGTTGTTGTTGCTTGGTTTTCGTGGTGTTGTAGTCCTTCACTAGTCCTAATGTAATTTGCGGTATTACAACTACAAATGAGACCAGCATGCAATAGCCAATCAGCTTTCTGTTATTGGGCCCAGTGGCGCGGCGAATGTGACGCCATCGCTGTGTTTGCGGAGGTTTGCTTTCGGTTCACGCGACATGATTTCGGCTGGCAGAGTGAACAGATTTCGGGTGAACAGTTTGCACGGCACCGCGTTTGATTTGGGTTGAATATGAAACATTTTGAGGAGATTTTGTCTGAAACGGGTATGACTGTACAGACATCTTTATGATCTGTCCATGCGTGATCATCATAGAGATAACCAGGTGACCAATAATTCTTGGCTAAAAATTGCAACAGCTGTGAAAAAGGAGGAAAGTTTTTGTAAAATTTGGAAAAACCTGAGAGATAAGTTTGTTAAAACAAAAACAAAAAAGATGCCATGGCAAGTATGAAGACCCAGGTGGTTAATAGCTACAAACTAAAATTAAGTAACAAATTATGTCTTTGATAACTGGAAAAGAATATATGAACCTATCAGTTTCTAATATACTGATGCCGAAATTCTGGGCTTTATTGGTGATAATGGTCAGGAATGTTGGACCATTATTGCCTTTTTAGCCTTTATAGGACAGAAACTAGCCAGACAATAATGTGTGAATTGTTAAGTGGGCAAAATAAAAATA
Organism: Danio kyathit; assembly: GCA_903798195.1. Lineage (NCBI taxonomy): Eukaryota > Metazoa > Chordata > Actinopteri > Cypriniformes > Danionidae > Danio > Danio kyathit. The sequence continues at coordinate 11,926,405 of LR812531.1, forward strand.
AAAACGTCAGTATATTTAGTAAGTTTCTTTTTTTTCTTTTATTCTTACCATAATAAAAAATATATAATTGTAGAGCAACACATTTACTCTTGTCATTGATATTTAACTTTAACAAGTAGAACTGTCCGATATATGAACAAAAGCAAGTGATGCATCAAAGTTTGATTTAAAAAATCTTGAATTGTTATAAAAATCTTTACAATCATTATAATGAATGATAAAAATAATAAAAAATTATTAGTTTTAAAATCTTGAATGATATTTATGATATTACGTAGTTTCGAAAACGTACTGCATCTCTTGTTTATCCGTCTGACTTTACGGTGGGTTCCTTTTGACCGGCCCCTGTCGTTTTAAAGAATATCACAACAGCGAACGCATCAAGTATAAAAGCCTCGTCCGTTTCGTGAGATGCGCGCGCAGTCAGCGGAGGTGTTTTTTTTGTTTTTTTTTGTAGTTCAGTGGTCCATCTAACCTTTAGTACAGTTCAATTTAAATAAATTTATTTTAAATAAATTTATTTTACCACTAATTTAGTGATTTTGCATTTTCTTTCGCGTGTTTTTTGATATTGTGATATAGGTCTTAAATTTAATACTTAATGGTCTTTAAAAGGTCTTAAAAAGTCTTACATTTGACATTATGATATCTGCAGAAACCCTGAGGGAATGGTCAGTGGATCACTACATTTAGAGCACTTAGCTCAGGCTGACTAAAGAAGGCATGTAAACACAAATACTAGGCCTCATGTTAGACTCCTCCACTGAGTGTCAGAAGAACTAGGGAACTATTTCCATCACATTACCTATTTGTAACCAAACCAGATTCAACTTGGAACTTGTAAACTTGATGTTGCAACCCCAATTCAGAAAAGTTGGGACAGTACGGAAAACGCAAATAAAAAAGAAAGTAGTGATTTCCAAATTTACTTTGACTTGTAATGCAATATGCAGACAATATGAACACAAAATATTTATGCTTTGTCTGGTCAATTTTATTTAATCTGTAAATATACATCCTTTTCTGTCATTCAAACCTGCTACACATTCTAAAACAAGTTGGGACAGGAGCAATTTAGGGCTAGTAATCAGGTAAATTGGTTAAATAATGATGTGTGATTTTAATTATGATTTGTCACAAAAGCAGCATCCAAGAAAAGTCTAGTCCTTTAGGAGCAAAGATGGGCCGAGGATCACCAGTTTGCAACAAATATGTGAGAAAATTATTGAAATGTTTAAAAACAGTGTTCCTCAAAGAAAAAAGGAAGACATTTGTATATTTCATCTTCAGCAGTGCATAACATAATCAAAAGATTCAAGGAATCTGGAGGAATTTTAGTGCATAAAGGACAAGGGTGCAAGCCAAAGCTGAACTATCATGATCTCCAATCCCTCAGGCGGCACTGCATCAAGAATCGTCATCACAAGCGATATCACCACATGGGCTCAGGACTACTTAGGCAAACCTTTGTCAAGTACCACAATACGAAGTTACATCCACAAATGCCAGTTAAAACTGTACTGTGCCAAAAAAAAGCCCTATGTTAACAGTGTCCAAAAGCGCCGTCAACTTCTCTGGGCTCAGAGGCATCTGAGACCGTCATACAGTGGAAACATGTAGTGTGGTCAGATGAATCAGTATTACATGAATTTCTTTGGGAGAAATGGACATCACGTGTTCCAAAGAAGAAAAGGATCATCCAGACTGCTACCAGCCATGGTATGGGGTTGTGTCAATGACCTTGCCAAAGGTATCTTGCACTTCTGCTATGGCACCATTAATGGTCAAAAGTACATTTCGGAGCACAATATGCCGCCTTTTCCCATGCATATTTCAAGACAATTCAAAACCAGATTCTGCGCACATTACAAAGTTCTGGCTGCATAGGAAGAGAATACAGGTACTTTACTGGCCTCCCTGCAGTCCTAACCAGTCTCCAATAGAGAATGTGGTGCATTTTGTAGCGCACACAAATACCCTGTACTGTTGCCCACTGGTTTGCAGGAAGAATGGGACATGATTACACCTGAAACACTTCATCACTTGGTGTGTTCAGTCTCTAAACGTCTTTTAAGTGTTGTGAAAAGGAATGGCAACATTACAAAGTTGTAAATGCTTTACAGATCTAACTTTTTTAAAAATGTGTTGCAGGAACCAAAAAAATAATAATCATAAAGACATTAAATAATGTTTTGTTACCATGTAATATTCATTCATTTATTATATTTTCGGCTTAGTCCCTTTATTAATCTGGGGTTGCCACAGTGGAATGAACCGCCAACTTATCCAGCATATGTTTTATGCAGCGAATGCCCTTCCAACTGCAACCTATCTCTGGGTAACATCCATTCACTCTCATTCACACACATAAACTACGGACAATTTTAGCTTACCCAATTCATCTATAGCGCTTGTCTTTGGACTTGTGGGGAAAACCGGAGAAAACTCACACGAACACTAGGAGAACTCCACCCAGAAAAATGTCAACTGACCCAGCCGGGAATCAAACCAGTGACCTTCTTGCTGTGAGACTACAGTGCTAACCATTGAGATTTACTTCCAGCCCAAGGCTTGTGGTGGGCTGAGAAATCAAAGCTGTCAACTTTGAATCCAACACAGTCTGAGGACTCAGTCAGGAGCCCTGATTAAAGACAGTAGGAAGTCGACTATCTGTAGAACCCAAGAACCTGACATGATACAATACTGCAGAGGACCCAATGATTGGAACCTCAGATCTCTCTGCATATTAACCAATAGTGGTGGAAGAATCAGTTTTTGTAGTATCATAACGAATTTCCCCCGTTACAAGGAGGAAGAGTCATGTTTCCAATCCCACTTGCACTCTGTGCTCCCTTCTTCAGGCAAATGCACTGATACATGGCGTAGTGCCCAGAGGTGGGATTCACCACTTTTAATCATATTACACAGGAGGCATTGCACCACTAAATGTACAGAAGAACACACAGCTAGAGGTAGTTTGACTATAAATAAAGGTGAGTGATTGAGGGAACCCAAATGTGTATGCTTTCTGTTGTGTAAAATCTGCGGTGTGTGGTACACTGGTCTACATGTACTTATATACTTGCATGTCCAGGTGAGGAGCTTGGCATGCAGATACCACCAATCATGTTAACATCGCCAGTGTTCATTGGCCAGTTTTCTTACTAATTTCTCCATAGTGAGACCCCTAATGTCATAACGACATATATTCATAGTGGTTGGCAGAAAGTTCACACTCTAACAGTGCAGAAAGTATTCATAGCGCTTCACTTTTTCCACATTTGTTTGTTACAGCCTTATTCCAAAATGGATTAAATTCATTTATTTCCTCAAAATTCTTCACACAATACCCCATAATGACAATGTGAAAAAAGAGTTTTTTAAATTGTTGCAAATTTATTAAAAATAAAAAACCTGAAAAATCACATGTACTTCAGTATTCACAGCCTTTGCTCAATACTTTGTTGATGCACCTTTGGCAGCAATTACAGCCTCAAGTCTTTTTGAATATGATGCCACAAGCTTGGCACACCTGTCTTTGGGGATTTTTGTTCATTCCTCTTTGCAGTACCTCTCAAGCTCTATCAGGTTGAATGGGAAGCAACGGTGTACAGCCATTTTCAGATCTCTCCAGAGTTGTTTAATAGGATTTAGGTCTGGGCTCTGGCTGGGCCACTCAAGGACATTCACCGAGTTGTTGTAAAGCCACTCCATTGATATTTTGGCGGTGTGCTTTGGGTCATTGTCCTGCTGGAAGATGAACCGTCGCCCCAGTCTGAGGTCAAGAGCACTCTGGAGCAGGTTTTCATTCAGGATGTCTCTGTACATTGCTGCATTCATCTTTCCCTCTATCCTGACTAGTCTTCCAGTTCCTGCTGCTGAAAAACATCCCCACAGTATAATTCTGCCACCACCATGCTTCACTGTAGGGATGATATTAGCATGGTGATGAGCGGTGCCTGGTTTTCTCCAAATGTAAAGCCTGGCATTCACTACAAAGAGTTCAATTTTAGGGTGCTTTCACACTTGGTTCCATTGCCTGGACCGTACCCAAGTTCGATTGTCCCCCCTTGCCACCTTCTCGGTTGGTTTGTGTTCACACTGTCTTTTTTCCTTCTGAACCCCAGTACGCTTGCGTCATAGAGCTGCTGTTTTGTTTACGGCTGTTGCTAGGTGACATTCACGAAAGCAAAGCGCCAAAATGGAGACTTCCGCACATCGCGGTCGATTTGCTTTTACTGAATCATAAGTTTTGGACATACAGAAAGCGACTCGCGTCTGTCTGCTGCAAAAATATTATAAACATTCAGAACATCACACAGTGTCTGCAGAAGCTGTTTCTGGAGGAGACAAGCAGACATCACTGTGTATCACTGAGCTTGGCTCAGTGCCGCTAAAGGTACAATACGTGGCGCACATACACACACACACACACACACACACACACACGAATGAATGTTATGAAAACGATAGTTTGTTGTACAGTTGCCGGTTCACTTCCGCTATTTGGTACGATTGCATTCATACCAGAAGTGAACCGTACCAGAGTTCGCATGAACCGTACCCCAGACCACCTCTTTCAGGCGGACTCGGGTACGGTTCACGGGTGCGCACCCGAGTTCAGAAGACACGTTCACACTAGCTAAACGTACCGTACTATGACGTCAAACGAACCCAGGTGCGGACCAAAAGTTCTAGTGTGAAAGCACCCTTAGTCTCATCAGACCAGAGAATTTTGTTTCTTATGGTCTGAGAGTCCTTAGATGCCTTTTGGCAAATTCCAGACGGGGAGTGGCTTCCGTCTGGCCACTCTACCATACAGGCCTGATTGGTGGATTGCTGCACAGATGGTTGTCCTTCTGTAAGGTTCTCCTCTCTCAACAGAAGAATGCTGGAGCTCAGACAGAGTGACCATCGGGTTATTGATCACCTCCCTGTCTAAGGCCCTTGTCCCCTGATCACTCAGCTTAGATGGCCGGCCAGCTCTAGGAAGAGTCCTGGTGGTTCCGAACATCTTTCACTTACGGATGATGGAGGCCACTGTGCTCATTGGAACTTTCAGAGCAGCAGAAATTGTTCTGTAACCTTCCCCAGCCTTGTGCCTCAAGACAATCCTGTCTCGGAGGTTTACAGACAATTCCTTTGTCTTCATGCTTGGTTTGTGCTTTGACATGCACTGTCAACCCTGGGACCTTATATAGGCAGGTGTATGCCTTTTCAAATCATGTCCAATCTGAATTATGGGGTATTGTGTGTAGAATGTTGAGGAAATACATGAATTTAGTCCATTTTGGAATGAGGCTGTAACATAAAACATGTGAAAAAAGTGAAGCGCTATTAATACTTTCCAGATGCACTGTATATTACATATCTGGCAGATAAGTCATTAAAGCATGACATTTGTTCAGACAATCAGGTAGTCATTGTCTTCTGATCATTCTCAAATTATGTTCATCATGAAATCATGATCATCAGGTTTGACTCCAGAGCTGCTCTTAAGTAAAAGAAAACTGAAGACTAATAGATTATATATGCACATTAAACATGTTTCATGTTAGTTTTACAACATGAAGTTTATCAAGACCATATGTGACCGAGTATATGGTTATTGAGTCTAAGCATGAGCAAATTACTTTACATGCAGTATGTACATTTTTACAACCCACAGTAATATGTGCTAACATTAGCTCTGCCTCCACTTGCTGTTCTCATTGTGACTGGATAATGTCAGGCCCTTCATTACTCATCTTCACTGCAGTAACCAGTATGAAGCTAGGCCATTTTCTCTCTATATCTGGCCAATCAGAGCACACATCTTTGCTATTTTTGGACAGAAGACGTACAATATCAATTCCCTGTGCTGTTGAGAACTAATTCTGTGCTAGCTTGCGATGCCCTGCATAGTTCACACACCCAAGCCACAATCTTCATCACACCACTGTTTTCTTTGATTTAAAGAAGTTATGACTGAACCGAGGTGTAGTTTTGAAGGAATTCACCAGCTTGATCCAATGGGGAGAGGGCATCTGTGAGTAGAGCAGAATTAACAATTTAAGTCAAAATGAATAGCCCTCCTGTGATTTTTATTTTATTTTTATTCATTCATTCATTTTCTTTTCGGCTTAGTCCCTTTATTAATCCGAGGTCCCCACAGCGGAATGAACCACCAACTTATCCAGCACATGTTTTACGCAGCGGATGCCCTTGCAACCCATCCCTGGGAAACGTCCATATACACTCATTCACACACGTACACTACGGACAATTTAGCCTACCCAATTCACCTGTACCGCATGTCTTTGGACTGTGGGGGAAACCGGAGCACCCGGAGGAAACCCACGCGAATGCAGGGAGAACATGCAAACTCCACACAGAAACGCCAACTGACCCAGCCGAGGCTCAAACTAGCGACCTTCTTGCTGCGAGGCGACAACACTACCTACTGCGCCACTGCGTTGCCGTTTTTTCAAACATTTCCCAAGTAATGTTTAACAGAGCAAGGAAAGTTTAACAGTATTTCCTATAATGTTTTTTTTTTTCTTATTGGGAGAAAGTCTTATTTCTTTTAGTTTGGCTGGATTAAACACATTTTTAAGGTCAATAGTGTTAACCCTCTTAATAAATATACTGTACAGTGCTCAGGAAATATGAGTACACCCCTCACAAATCTCCCATTTAAATTAATATTTTCTATAGGAAGCCTTACAGTATTATATTTGTGCATATACATTAGATTGGTAAGTACTGAACCCAAATCTGGAGATAATCGAACAAAAAACCTTATGATAATGGTCCAAAATTTGTACACCCAAATGTATATGTTAGGGTTTATGTATGTTATATTTATATGTAAATATATTAAATATATTAACATATACTGTAATACGTTATGTTTATATTATAGGTGGGCATAGATTAATTCTTTTTTAATCTAGATTAATCTAGATTAATTTCAAAATTTATCTAGATTAATCTAGATTAAAATGGCTCATTTGAATTCTGCTGAAGGCATTCAGAATATGTGTGCTACCCAAATAATAATCCTTTGAGAACGGGTTTCTCAAGCCAGGTGACGCATTAGACCAGGGGCTCATCTCCTGTTTCCAAAATGCATCACAAACTGCTTGAGAAGCTGTTCTACTATGATAATTGGTGATGAAAATAAATGATGTTCAATAAGATGTACTTGTGTTTACTAACTGTTTATTCAGTTAAACATGAATGTTGAACTGTAGGCCTACATAAGCTCCAAACAGTGATTTCATACTTGCTTTTGATGTATGTATGTACAGAAAATGCTGCTTCGCAAAGGCAAGTTCACAGAGCCCTGACGGTGTCAAACATTGAGTATGTTTACTGTCAGACTCTGGGATAGAACCCGGGTCGCTGGTGTGTGAGTGCAGTCACGTTACCCCTGAGCCACTGGTAATTGAAGAACCCAACAATGAGACGCTCTTAGATTCCTTGAGGAGTTTTAATAACAAAAAACAATCTTCAAATAGAAGACGAAAAACAGTTAACAAAAACAGGGAACCTCGGGTTCCAAAAAGTATATCAGCTCAGACAGGCAAAAACTTCAGAAAAGAAAAAATCCAAAAAAACTCCAAGGAATAATAGATACAAGAAAACTTCACTCAAATAACAAGAAGGGAAAACTCACTGTAGGTGACAGGCTTGGACCAACAATAACCGAGCAAAGAACAAAGGAAAAAGGAGTTACTTATATACAAACAACTAAACAAGGCACATGTGAAATTGATCTCGGTGATTACAGGTAACCCAAAAAAGAAAAAGTTGAAATGACGACATCTAGTGGTGAATAAAAAACATTACATGAAAAATTACACAAAAACCCTGACAGGACCCCCCCCTCTAGGAACGGCTCCTGACGTTCATGCCGAGTGATTTCATCTTGAGAGTGTGAAAGTCTCGAATGAGTCTCGGATCTAAAATGTCCTTGGCAGGAACCCAGGAACGCTCCTCAGGGCCATAGCCTTCCCAGTCCACGAGATACTGTCGGGTTTTGCGTACTTTACGGACGTCCAGTATCCGGTGGACTGTGTAGACTGCTTGGCCTCCAACAAAACGAGGAGGGGGAGGTTTACCTGCCACAAAGAAAGGAGAAGACAAAACTGGTTTTAGCAAAGACACATGGAAGGTAGGATTTATCTTTAAAGATTTTGGCAAGTATAATTTGTAGGTGACTGGGTTTACTTTCCTGGCGATCTTGAATGGACCAATGAACTTTTGGGATAGTTTCCTGGAGTCAACCCGTAGGGGAATGTTCCTGGTGGAAAGCCAGACTCTTTGGCCCGGACGCAGATTGGGAGCCGGTCTGCGTCTGCGGTTAGCCTGGAGTTGGTATTGTTGGGATACCTTGAGAAGTTTGAGACGTGCCTTTTTCCAAGTATGGCGACAGCGTCTAACAAACTGGAGGGCAGAGGGAACTAATACTTCCACCTCCTGTTCAGGAAACAGTGGGGGGGAATAGCCGAACTGGCACTCAAAAGGTGACATGCCTGTAGCCGATGAACACAGGGTGTTATGCGCATATTCAGCCCACATGATGAACTGAGACCACGTGGTGGGATTGTTTGCTGTCATGCATCGAAGGGTGGTTTCGAGGTCTTGGTTGAGTCTTTCCGTTTGCCCATTTGATTCTGGGTGGAAACCTGAGGATAAGCTTGTAGTGGTCCCTAGGGATTGACAGAACGCTTGCCAGAATCGGGACGAAAACTGAGGTCCCCGATCTGAGACGATGTCCTGGGGAATGCCAAAGACTCTGAACACATGATCAATGACTAGTTCTGCCGTCTCTTTGGCCGTAGGAAGTTTAGACAGGGGAATGAAGCGGGCGGCCTTTGAGAAACGGTCCACAATGACTAAAATGGTGGTGTTTCCTTGGGATGGTGGAAGTCCAGTGATAAAATCCATAGATATATGAGACCATGGTCTGTGAGGTATGGAGAGTGGGTGCAGAAATCCCTGAGGTGATTGGTGGGAACTTTTATTCTGGTTGCAAATGGGGCAGGCCTTAACGAATGCCATCACATCTTTCTTGATGGTTGGCCACCAAAACCGTCTTTGCAAGAACTCAAGAGTGCGGGCTGGGCCCGGATGGCAAGTTAGTTGTGACGAGTGTCCCCACATGAGAACTTTCGATCGAACAACTCTAGGAACGTAGATACAGTTGGGAGGGCCGCCGCATGGCTCCGGGTCCTTAGCTTGGGCCTTCCTTATCAGACCCTCCAGATCCCACCTGATAGGAGCTATTATCTTAGAGCTGGGCACAATCGGTCTGATACAGTCCTCTTGTGGGGACTTCACATAAACTCGGGATAGTGCATCAGGTTTCAGATTCTTAGATCCTGGACGATAGGTGAGTGTGAAGTGGAATCTGTTAAAGAATAGAGACCAACGTGCTTGGCGGGGATTAAGTCGTTTGGCCTGTTGGATATATTCTAAATTCTTGTGGTCAGTTAGAACTTGGAATGGGTATTTTGCCCCCTCAAGCCAGTGTCTCCATTCCTCTAGAGCTAGTTTCACGGCTAACAGCTCCCTGTCGCCCACATGGTAATTTCTCTCAGTAGGGGTGAGACGGTGAGAGAGAAAAGCACATGGATGAAGCCTTTTATCTTCACCCTTTTGCGATAACACTGCTCCAATGCCCACCTCAGATGCATCCACCTCCACCGTGAAGGGTTCATTGGCATTGGGGATGAGGAGGATAGGTGCTGAAGTGAACCGCTTCTTGAGTACCTTGAATGCCTCTTCAGCCTCGGGTCCCCACCAAAACCCAGACATGTTACCTTTGGTGAGGGCGAATAAAGGGGCTGCCACAGTGCTGAAATTCAGAATGAATTTTCGATAAAAATTTGCAAATCCCAAAAAACGCTGTACCTCCTTGACTGAGGAAGGTGAGGGCCAATCCACCACTGCCTGGATCTTTTGAGGATCCATCTGGATTTGTCCTGGTTCAATAACAAAACCCAAGAATTTAACTTGGGCGACGTGAAACTGACATTTCTCTGGTTTGATGTATAGATGATTATCCAGCAGACGACGAAGAACCTTGTGTACATGCTGCACATGCTCTTGGAAGGAGTTTGAGAAAATAAGAATGTCATCCAAGTAGACAAACAAAAACTTATTTAGCATGTCGCGGAGCACATCATTAATCAGAGCTTGAAAAACTGCAGGAGCGTTGGTCAGGCCAAAGGGCATTACAAGGTATTCATAGTGCCCTGTGGGCGTGTTAAAGGCAGTCTTCCACTCGTCACCTTGTTTGATACGCACTAGGTGGTAAGCGTTACGTAAATCAAGTTTGGTGAAGATGGAAGCCCCTTGCAGCATTTCAAAGGCAGTGGACATCAGTGGTAAAGGGTAACGATTGCGTATAGTGATTTTATTGAGACCTCTGTAGTCTATGCAGGGGCGTAGCCCACCATCCTTCTTTCCCACAAAGAAAAACCCAGCGCCCGCAGGGGAGGTGGACGATCGGATGATTCCAGCTGCGAGGGATTCCTCAATGTAGAGATCCATGGCAGTCCGTTCAGGAAGCGACAAGGAAAAAATTCCACCTCTAGGGGGACAAGAGCCTGGCAGAAGCTCAATGGCACAGTCGTAAGGACGGTGCGGCGGTAGGACAGTCGCTCTCTTCTTACTGAAAACTGCTTTAAGGTGGAGGTACTGTGCTGGGACTCGGGACAAATCTAGGGGTTCTTGAGACTCGAGAATAGGTTTAAGGGATTTCTGATTCAGACAGATGGTTTGGCACATGGGACTCCAACCCAAAACTGTGCTAGTGGGCCAGTCAATATATGGATTATGCTGAAGGAGCCAGGGGTGTCCAAGGATAACTGGAAGATCTGGTGAATGGATGAGGTGAAAACAGATCTTTTCTTGATGTTGATAGATGGAGAGAGAGAGTTGGGACGTGAGGTGTGTCACCTCTCCTGGAGCTAGTGGTCGACCATCTAATGCAGTAACTGTTAGTGGATCAGGAAGGGGTTCATTGGGGATATTCAGGGTTTTTGCTAAGGTGAGATCTAAAAAGTTTCCAGCGGCACCAGAGTCTACAAAGGCTCGAAGTTGGGACTGTTGGTTTGCCCAGGAAAGCGTGATAGGGAGAAAAAGACCACTTGAGGAAGGGGAGTTGTAGCATGTAACTCCCGTTACAGTCCTTCCTGGCCTGTACGGGACTGGGCGTTTCCCGAAAGCTGAGGGCAGGTGGAACGAAAATGACCAGATAAACCACAGTAAAGACACCGCTGCTCCCTCATACGACGATCTCTCTCCGTAGGGGAAAGCCGAGTTCTGCCCAATTGCATAGGTTCTGCCTCAGATTGGGTTACCTGTGGTATGGCAGTGGGTGCTGGAGTGGAAACCCCGAAGGAGGACTTGGTGTAGTTGAAATGTCTCTCCCTCAGTCGATTGTCCAAACGGATGGCTTGCTCCATGAGGTTCTCAAGATCCAGAGCTGGTTCCCGGGTAGCCAGATCATCCTGGATTGTCTCAGATAGCCCGTTTTGAAAACAGACCATGAGGGCTTCATTGTTCCAACCACTTCCTGCTGCCATTGTTCGAAATTTTATGGCATACTCTGCCACACTGCCAGTATCCTGTCGAAGGGTTAGGAGTCTTTTTGAGGCCTGCCGTCCACTGATGGGGTGATCAAACACCCGCTTGAATTCTTGTTCAAAAGCTGGGTAGCTTGAACAGAAGGGTGCTTTCGCCTTCCAGACCGCAGTGGCCCAGGAAAGGGCCTTACCAGATAACAGGGTGATGACATATGCAATACGTGCACGGTCTGAGGGGAAAGATGAGGGCTGCAGTTCAAAAGTTAGAGAACATTGTGTTAGGAAACCATCACAAGCACTTGGATCACCTGAGAAACGTTGTGGTGGCGGTAGGCGAGGTTCCATCATAGGGGAGGTTACTCGGGACTCTGGCAGGGGTATCGAAGCAGCAGTAGGAGCTGGAGTTGAGTCAACGTGCACCCTGTCAAAGAGTTGACGAACAGAAGACATGAGATCTGAGAGTAACTGAGAGTGTCTAGTCATTAAAGTTTCTTGTTGGACAAAGGAATTTTCATGGCGTTGAATCATGGACTCATGCTGAGCCACGGTGGCTAGAAGCTCCTGAGATCCTGGGGTCTCTGGGTTCATGTTTGGCTCGGTTATTCTGTCAGACTCTGGGATAGAACCCGGGTCGCTGGTGTGTGAGTGCAGTCACGTTACCCCTGAGCCACTGGTAATTGAAGAACCCAACAATGAGACGCTCTTAGATTCCTTGAGGAGTTTTAATAACAAAAAACAATCTTCAAATAGAAGACGAAAAACAGTTAACAAAAACAGGGAACCTCGGGTTCCAAAAAGTATATCAGCTCAGACAGGCAAAAACTTCAGAAAAGAAAAAATCCAAAAAAACTCCAAGGAATAATAGATACAAGAAAACTTCACTCAAATAACAAGAAGGGAAAACTCACTGTAGGTGACAGGCTTGGACCAACAATAACCGAGCAAAGAACAAAGGAAAAAGGAGTTCCTTATATACAAACAACTAAACAAGGCACATGTGAAATTGATCTCGGTGATTACAGGTAACCCAAAAAAGAAAAAGTTGAAATGACGACATCTAGTGGTGAATAAAAAACATTACATGAAAAATTACACAAAAACCCTGACAGTTTACATGGGCAACAATACTTTAATATGATTTTAATATGATTAAAACAATACTCTGATTAAGAATCTACCATGTAAACAGCGATTTTTGATTACTTAATGTGACTAAAGTCATAACTGAACTAAACAGAAATGGAATTAAGACGTGGAGTATGCAGATATTAGTGGCAATACTGACAAACTATTCCCGTCATGTAGGACTTTTCGCCATATTTTCCGACAAGATCCACACAGGCGGCTGTCAGTAAAGGACTGCACAGACGCACACACACAAACACACACATCGCGAAATGCGGAAGTTTTTTTTACTTCTCATTTGGCGTCCGTTATTAAGTTCCATAACACTCTCACCTGTCCTTACTCATTTATTTGCGTCTAATACCCCAGTTTGTCACAAAGGCATGAATTAAATGTTCTTGAGTTAAAGTGAAACTGCTCAACTGCAGTTAGAGTCAGGCATCCTGCTGATTTGATTCAGAAGGCCACTTCTTTCCCAGACGGCTCACCGGTCAGGTATTCACCTTTTTCCGCCCCGCCCACTTTTAATTTTTCGCTCTTCCGCGTTTTGTCATCCAACTTCCGGTACGCTGACGCAGTACATCAGATGATCATTTCAGAAGTATTTACATAGTGTATAGTTAGCTGTAACTTTAGAAAAATGGCATGTGTTAGTTCAGTTAATGTTTTGAGCTGGGAGTACGGTGAAACCTCTCTACAACGATCAGATGGTCTCATATTGCCCCATCCATCTTCAGCGTTAATGTGGGTAGACGATATGAAAAAGTGGCCAGAGGTAACTTACGGGGATATTTTTAATTACTTTGTCCTGTCACAAGGAGTAGACAGAGCGTCTATGAAGAATTTTAAAAGTACCGAGGCCTACCAATATTTACATAGTGGGAAAGTGGGTCGTGTTCTATTATACAGCGAGGGTGAATTCGTCTTTTTAAAAGCAAATGTGCACCCCAGCCACTCTTTATCCAATTGTTGTGGCAGCCCCGAACTGAACACGCAATGCTTGACATTTTTGCTGTAGAAGCTTACGGCTAACGTTAGCGCCTTCAAAACCGGAAGTGAGATGACAAAATGAGCGTAATGGCGCCACCCTTGTTGTCGTGGAGAATAAGGTGAATACATCCACGCTAAACTATCAAGGTGAAAGTCATCATAGCTTGCGTAGAAAAGACCCAGCTCTCACCCAACTTTGAGAATAGATTAACGGCGATATTTTTTTTATCGCGCGATAAGAGTCTCACGTTAATGCCGATAACGGCCCACCACTAGTTTATATGTTAAATATTAAATAAAAAAGCTAAATTCAAGAGAAGGAACAAATTTCTAATATTTTGTTTAAATTTTGTAGTTTGTAATTTTTTTCCCATTATTTTGCATGTATTGAAATGTATTATCTTTCTATTTCTATTTAAAATTATTATTTTAATAAATATATCTGTTTAATAAATCTGCTTTGTTCAAATACACTAAAATATACAGTTAAAAATCAGAATTATTAGCCTGCCTGTTTATTTTTTCCCTCAATTTCTGTTTAACGGAGAGAAGATTTTTTTCAACACATTTCTAAACATAATAGTTTTAATATCTCATTTCTAATAACTGATTTATTTTATCTTTGTCATGATGACAGTAAATAATATTTGACTAGATATTTTTCAAGACACTTTTATACAGCTTAAAGTGACATTTAAAGGCTTAATTAGGTTAACTAGGCAGGTTAGGGTAATTAGGCAAGTTATTGTATAACGATGGTTTGTTCCGTAGACTATCGGAAAAAAATATATAGCTTAAAGAGGCTAATAATATTGACCTTAAAATGGTGTTTAAAAAATAAAAACTGCTTTTATTCTAGCCAAAATAAAACAAATAAGACTTTCTCCAGAAGAAAATGTGCTGTTCACATATGTGGCCACTAAGCCCTAGGAGGTTAAAGGGACTTTGGTCAAACACAGCATAAGTCTTTGATCTTGTGTCATATTTTGGCAGTTTGTTCTGCTTCTTTTTTAAAGAATGATCATATATTTTAATATCAGTAAAATGTTATTTATGTATTTTTCTCAAATATCCAGACATTGGCAGGCATTCATGTACATATTTCATAGCTCTCTGTCTTTTCTTTGTGTTTATATGGCTCTCTCCCTTCTTTCTAGCTCTCATCTATTGGTCTGTCAGTTGATTAGATAATGCAAATACATTATTTATAACAGTTCAGTCCTTCTCAGGCCTTTATGGGATGCCTAGCAACCAGGCAATTGTATCATATGGTGCAGGAGAGCTGATAATGAGAACCTGTTAAAACCATTTCACACAATATGTGACATGCATTAAAATCATTCAAGACTTTATATATATATATATATATACTGTATATATATATATATACAGTTTAAGTCACAATTATTAGCCCCCTCTTTGAATTTTTTTGTCTTTTTAGCTGTATAGAAGTGTCTTGAAAAATATCTAGTCAAATATTATTTACTGTCATCATGGCAAAGGTCAAATAAATCAGGTATTAGAAATGAGTTATTAAAACTATTATATTTAGAAATGTGTTGGAAAAAATCTTCTCTCTGTTAAACAGAAATTGGGGAAAAAAATAAACAGGGGGCGAATAATTCCGACTTCAACTGTGTGTGTGTGTGTGTGTGTGTGTGTGTGTGTGTGTGTGTGTGTGTGTGTGTGTATATATATATATATCATTTTCAATAGTGTGTTGTAGCCATCAAATATCACATCAAAAATTTGTCTATATTTCCAGAATACAATTTATTTGCTCACTGGAAACATTGATAATCTTTTCTTTGTACTTTTGACAATAGAAAATCAAACAAAATCAGACAAATCACATGTTCTTGATTTTATTGCATTTCACAATGTCACAATTTTGGGGGGAATTAAGGTTGTACAGTCCAATAAACCACATATAAAAATCTTAAGGGAACCAACTGAAAATGTCTTCTCTTGACCACACTATTTTGCTAGTCCATGTTTGCTTTACATTTAACCATACAAACAGTTGTATTTCTAGAGCGACATGGAACATCAGCACACCATTACAAAATACCTATCAAGTTTTCTTGTGGTTTTACCCAGAATAAGTAACAAATGAAAAGTTCTGCTAGTAGACATCATATTTTAATTTTCTGTCCACAGGGGAAGTTGTTGGTTCGCACAGGACGTGTGGGTCTTGGGGAGAAGATGCTGAGGGATGCGATACAGGTCCAGAATACTGCACATGAGGCATGGAGCGGTTTAGGGGAGGCACTGCAAAGCATAGGCAGTGCACAAGCTCCAGACTGTTTCCTCACTGCACTGGAGCTAGAATCTAGCTGCCCTATACGGCCCTTCACCATCATCCCACGAGAACTATGACACTTACAGTATGTATATGAACATGTATGCTGTTTTCAACTACTGTAAAGACATGTACTGTATAAAAAAAAAACCAATGACGCAATCTAAAAGCTAAAGACAAGACCACATTTCATACACCAAAAAATTATGTACTGTGAGTGGCAATGAATGAAACACAGAAAGTAACTTTAAAACCAAGCACCGTTTTGTTGGTTTAATGTGAAACTGATATGAGATCTTTACGATCATTGTTTCCCTCACATGCAGTTGTGTAAATTCCTTTTAAAATTATAGCGAAATTTTATCTGACCAACACCAAGAATGACAACTGTACAGATAACTGTATTAATGTCCACATTGCTTGAATGTTTTATGTTTATTATAAATGCTTACCTTGATTATAAACATGCTGCTTTAAAATCTTGCATTCTTTGTTTTAAGTGAATTCTGAGTGGCTGTTTATTATTCATCTAATTCTTCTGAATTATAGTTGTGGTTAGGGCTGGGCGATATGGCAAAAAAAAAAATCTAGATTTTTTTCATAAAGTTTGACCGATTCACGATTTCGATTTTTTATTTATTTTTTTATTTTTATTTTTTTTTACTGTGTAACTACCTTACCAGCTTACCTTGTTCATTTAAACTTAAATAAATGCAGAAACTAGTTTTTTTTCATGCTCACTTGTAAAAGAAAAGCAACCGTGTGACTAAACGCGGTTATGGCACTCTCTCATATAGGGATGCTAAACATAGCTACAATAGAAGTCACAGCACCCGTATTTATGTAGAGGTCATATGTTGTGCAGCTTTGGGCAAATTTTATTTGAAGAGAAAATGACCAAAATGTAAAGTGAAGATTGAAAAGGATTGGAGGGGAAATAAATATTTCAAATCTCTGTACATAACAGAAAAATAAACAATAATAATGCAACACTAGTTTATCTGAATTAGTGGCATGGCAGAAATATATATTTAGACAGGCCTTGTCAAAGTGAGCGGGCACTTTCACTAATAAAAAATATAGCACTTAAATTATTTCATAACAATCAATAAAATAACAGCGGTTTTATATCAAAAGTTGGTAATGATATAAAATATACTACATTTTGATGGTAAAATATAACCATTTAAACGATTTCAGTATTCAAACATTAAATAACGAATGCATCAAGTTAAATATAAAAAAACGAATGAAACACACAGCATATCAGGATATAAAGGACTATATTTAGCAAAATGCTGCTCTTTTTATCTTTGTAATTTTATAGTTTTATTTTTGTTATTTCAATTATTTTTTGTCTTCATAAATAACTAACGAGCTATAGACAAATACCTGCTTGACGTTTTAGAAAATATTTGTGCGTAGCTACACCACCCAGTATATATTAAAGATCACCGTGAACAACCCACAGAAACCTGTTACATATCTATCTATATTTAAATGTCTATCTTATATTTAACTGAATCGTATAACAGCCTAAAGCTGAAATGTTAAAAATTGCTCAATTTATTTTTATAAAACATTTGTCGATACGTATTGATATTTTTTTGGAGTACAAACTACCGACATTTAAGAATCCATATTTATTTTATTCATTCATTCATTTTACTTGTTTATTGGTGCATATATGGGTTATGATTTAATTCATAGCTACAGTACCTTGGACAGCTACTGTGCCACTCCGTAATTCAAGCAAAAGTCCAAATTAAAGAAAGATTTGACTTTCTGCGGTGACAGCCGACATTCACAACACGCCGTAACCGTCCTTCAGGTGGTGCGCGGGTATAAAATAAAAAAACAGACGTCTGGGTTTTCAATTAGGTGCAATTATTTCCTTGTGTGTGTGTGTGTGTGTGTGGAGCGATGGGTGAGCGGGCCAAAGTGACTAAAAGCAATCTAGAAAGTTAAGTTGGTTGCCCACACCTCCACCTGTCAAGCCTTCTCTCCACGTGCACGCGCCCATCTCGCAGCTCGCGCGGGAGAGACAGACGGCTGCGGGGACGCGAACAACAGCACGACGCGCGTAGAAACATTAGCAAAGCTGGCTGGCTGGCTGACTGCGGTTGCTCTAGCGGGAAAATGTTGCGGTGTTCCCAATGACCAGTCCGCCCTGGCGCGCTTCCGCTAAACCAGCTGTGCTAGCTCATCAACAGAGCCGCGACGTCAACACACAGAATCAGCACAATTCAGCACGGTTGTCTAACAGTTTAGAACGGTTTGGCACGATAGTGGAAAAGCTGCTTTAATATTTTTATTAAAAATTCGCGATTCCCCGATTTTGTAAAAAATAAAATCATCTTAAAACGTAAATTCGAATTAATCGAAAAAATCGCCCAGCCCTAGTTGTGGTATATTCATCATATTGTAAAATAATTAGAAGTTTAATTGTTCTCTGACGTCTACATAGTAGGTAAGTGCCTTATACAAGTTCAAAATGATCTCCAAAAATGCTCATATATTACCCTATAAAATACTTCTAGAATCAGAAGCTACGTATTGACCATATTTGGAACAGCCATGAATATTAATGAGCTCTTGCTCTGACACACCTCTCAGTGTTCTTTCTCACTTAATCACTCACTCTCTCACACATACAAATAGCATGTTGTACTCTGTGTAGAGGATCAACCTACGTATTAAGATCAATCAGGGATTTATTAGCTCATATCAATGAATCGGATCTTGAAGATTGGAATTATTGATTCGACTCAATTGAGTCAGATTGAATCAGATTAAAAGATTCACACATTATCTACCATTTGTCCCACAAATAGAAGACATCGCATTTCACCAATCTTGTTTATATTATTTCCGTGGCCGACGATAATAATATAACACAATATCGGGTTAACTTTTAGCAAGGTAACAAGGTCTACAGCTCGAGGCAATGAATTAAAAGCACATAAACGAGAACACAGTTCTTACAAAAGGAGAACAAAGATTTATTGAGCTACACTAAGACACATGAAACTAACTACTTAATAAGCAAACAACAAACAAACAAACACACACACACACTCATACACACACAGAGGCAGTTCAGAGGATGCAAAATGAGTAGACAACTGTCCCAAATTAATTCTAGTACTTCCTACTAGATCTTGGAATCAAACCTGAGAAACCACAAAAGCAGAGATTTGGCTTATCTTTAACTGCTTTAAGATCAAAATGCACCAGATCAGTAAGAGACAACATTTGTTGCTGGGAAAATAAGTTGCTGAAGTCTTGAATGGACTTTCTGGCCAGAGGAAACATGGCGCTCCTGATTGGGTGGTGACTTGCTTCTGGTGACGTCTTTGGTGTTGTCCTGGGTTGCCGTGGTAACGGACTGTTGAGAGTCAGTTTGCGGAAGTTCGTTTGGTTTCGGCAGTCCCGAAAGAGAGTTTGTGGTGACCCAATCTGTGTCCGGGCAGGTGAGAGGGGGCAGAGAGCAACAGTGAGCGCAAGCCAGCTAATGCAAAAAGCAACATTTTACGGCTGCAGTGAGTTTTTAATTGACCTGATTTGGTCCATCCCCATGGCACTGTCTTCCAATGAGCAGTTGCCATGAAGGGCGGGGCCACGCCCCATACCAGCATAGTAAGGGTCAAACATTAACAGACTGCATGTTGATTTCACGTGGTAAAATCTCTTCTAAGATTGTAACTATCTTACATCAAATGTTACAAGACGAATACAGTTTGTACTACTAGTTTTTCATTTACACCAATGTATTGAAAATTTCACTAGCTTTTGTTCAGTACCAAACATCATACATTTCAGACACATACAGATCATTTTTATCTGCTATAAGGGTTAAGACAACACATTCATTAACCTGGTTGGTTGGAATAAACATAGCGTATGAGGAAAACTATTGCATATTATTCATAGATACATCTGCCTTAGTTCTAACATTTTAAGAGATTGTCTTACATTCGTATGCATTAATTGCCAGAGATGTCTTTGTCTCTACGAAATTTGTACATTTGGCTGCAAGCAGGATGTCCTGTATGACTAACGCATGACCGGGAGTCATTCAAAAGTCTCGTGAGGCAATTCCCACCAAAACTCCCATAAAAACCATATTGTTTAGATGATTAATCATTTACGAATTTGGCTGAAGGGTCTTTCGAACATCTGCGCCAAAGTATTGGGGAAGAGAGTCAACTGAATTGGTCCTCTGTTATCGTGAGGGAGTAAGCCCTCAAGCCAGTTCAATGACTGAGACATATGAGATCAGACGATCGCGACTGCTATAGTTATTCCAGTTGTGTTGTTTTTTGGTATTTATCTTCAGGAAATCACTGAAGGTGTATATAATGTTATCTTGTTATGTTACTGTGCATTTACACCGTGACCATATTCATCTATGTAAACACACCAAAAACAACATTAACATTATAGCAGACACTGTAAAACGCTCATTCTCAGCCACTAAACTTTTCTGACAGGGTATTCGAGTGTCATCGAATGTCAAAATGTTGTGGGACTGCTGTACAGGAGTTATTATTAGGGATTATAGAGCGGTTTTTATTTTAGCGGTTGTTTTAGAAAAGCATGACGGTAAAGCACGAACGCGGTTATGAATATATTAAAACATGTGTTTGTTTGTTGTAAAAATTTGTAATAATGACAAAAAATACTAATTTGTGGCTCTCCTTACTTCCGGGTGCAGCGAAACTGCCGCTGTTGCTGGTGTATTCTGGGAAATTTTCTTACCCCTTGGTTTCAAGTGTGGTCTTGAAAAATCTTCGTTCGAAGGGGTGTATACCCCTTCCTCTTAGCCCTACGCCTTCAAGCTAAAGAGAATTGGGACACCACTACCCCTTCACATGAACGTGCAAAACGAGGGGTAGAGGTAAGGGGAAGGGCTAAGGGGTAGAATTGGAATTGGGCCTAAGTGACCAAAGCCACTTTTTTACACTGTTTCTATATCCCAGATGGCACGTCAGAGAAATTTGGGGTCAGAGCAGGCGTGGGACATCCCAACACCTACAGTAAGCCAGGAACGGAGGCCATCTGGCGGAAATGGCCTGGCACTCTGGATGAACGACCGAAGTGTGTATTTCTGAAATGCTATCCCAATTAGGAGTTTGACACTCAAAAAAGATCAACCATCTTTCAGCCAGAGAGACCCACCATCCCTCAAAAAAGACCCACCATCCCCATCCATTTTGACTTCCTTAAAGAAAGATAAAAGACATTTCGATATTTCACCTTCAACAGTGCATAACATAATTAAAAGATCCGAAGAATCTGGAGGAATTTCAGTGCATAAAGGAACAAAGGCACAAGCCTAAGCTGAACTACCGTGATCTCCAATACCTCAGGCGGCACTGCATCAAGAATCTTCATTTATCTATAAGCGATATGACCACATGAGCTCAGAAGTACTTAGGCAAACTTTTGTCAAGTACCACAATAAAACGAGAGGGGTCTGGATGCAGACTGGATGCAGGTGAATTTGCAAGCTGAGCTGCATACAGTGTTTTTAATGCGCACGCTTAACACCAGCCCTAACCCTATTCTTCACAGTGACGTCATTAGCTCCATTGAGGGCATTGTGTCTGACATTGCATCTCTGAGATATGCAGTCACAGCTTGCAAATCCAAGTCTGCATCCAGATACTTTTGGTTAAAACTGTACTGTGCCAAAAGGAAGCCCTATGTTGTTGAAAAGCTGAGCGCATGTGGAGCAAGACAAAACTTGTGCTCCATTATACTTTTCCAAACTCCCTTAAAACTGCAGTTGTAAAACCCTCTCTTGAAAAAGAGCAACCTGGATAATACCTTATTGAGCAACTACAGAACGATTTCAAATCTCTTCACTGGCAAAATTATTGAAAAAGTTTTTTTAAACACGTTAATTAAACTTTTGGTGTTAATCCAATCAGCTTGAAAGTATTACCCAAACCTTCATTATAACGTTTACATTTAACATGGGACACTGCCTGATGGTTAGGATGTGCATATAGACAAAAGGTTATCTCAGACATCTGGGGCTGCTTGGCTTCATATTGTTAGAACAATATCATCTTTACCTCAAAATGTAACACACAATGTAAATAGCCTTTTCAGTTACATACTGTAATATTGGAACATATTTTAAAAATTAGTAGTTACACAGTTACTTTATAACAAATCGATCAGTCACTTCAGAGAATTGTGTCCATCTTCCATGTTGCCTGGTTGAATATGAAAATATATATGACATGGTCTTTTCTTGTCTGAGCTGTTGTGCTTTGTTTGATGGAAAAAAAGTGAGGGTTTCTTTATCCAACAAAGCTAGATGTGTGATGGTGGGGTGGATATTTGGGATGAAGTTGGATGTAGTGGTGATTGCAGAACATCTTAGGAATCCAATGCTAAGGTGAACATGGCATTGAGGGTGTGGGCTGTATGAATGGAGAGGTAACCTCTGCGGAGGGTGAATATACATCTAGTGAGAATTTTTAGGGTTATACGGGCTGTCTGATGTTTGTGAATTGCCTATTTTATTTGACAATGATCCATAAATCAACTTGTGGAAAAATTGAACTCCACTAAGATAGCCATTAATAGAACTGATTTGGAGATTCTTTGTGACGTGTAGATGTGAAATGAATGAAGTGATTGAGAGTAGAGAAAAATCAAGGAATGGTGTGGTGGAAATGGTGTGAAAATGCTTGAAATGTTTCCAAGCAGTGAGATATGTTTGGAGGGTTTTAGGCACAACAGCCTGTAAGATAAGGGCAATGGAAGTTTCTCGTAGGTGGTGCAGTGAGTGATTCAACGGGATTGCAGTTCTGAATAAAAAGAGACTGAAGTTGGAAGGGGCTCCGCCTCTGGTGCAAGCTGCCAGAATTTCTAGTTCTGATTTCATTTCAGACTAAGTTGGAGACGGGGGAGGATTCATGGCATAATCGTTGAAGGTATCGGAAGGGGCGAATAGGGGTGAGAGAGGGGAAAAGTTTTTGAATGGATGGATTGCTGGGGCAAGTTTGTGCTCAGAAAATGAATGGAGTAAAGGAATGGAGGCGAGCTCCCGCTCTCTTGTGGGTTGTCTGTGTGGTGACAGGTTTTTGTAGTGTTGGTGGCTGGCGTTTCTTGGTTTTTCTCAAGCAGCAACCTCCCGCTCTCCCTCGTGAAGCACCCCCCCCCCAAAAAACGCTGTCAGTGATGTAATCAGCACACAAGCAGCCAATAGTGTTCAGCTTTTTCTGACGACTCCTCCCTCAAAATTTCATTGGCTGTGGTTTGGTAGCTTGACTGAACTGTTGGCGAACAAGTTGTTGTCAGTTCATGTAGTGTGTGACCCCCCTCTTGTGGATCATTTACTTAGTGTTGCGTAGTGTGAACACCACAGTGATTAAAAGACACAAAATCAAGTCATGTAGTGTGAACTGCACAGCGATCTGCCGATGTTTAAAATCCTGCAGTGTGAACTAGGCTTGAGGTGATGCGCGCGACTGTTTAAAACGCGTGCGCGATCCCGTTTCCTTGCGTGAAGCAACTGTGTCTAGAAACACAGCGAATTTGATCGGTTCTCTTTCAAATAGACTAGACAAAAAGTGATGAACATGCATCCTCAGTCTTGCTGCTTTCAAGAGCTCCAGATTTGTATTTTTGTAAGCAGCACCGGTTGCTTTCACTTTAACCATTATTTGAACAGATTATGGCAACCCAGTGGCGCAGTAGGTAGTGCTGTTGCCTCACAGCAAGAACGTCGCTGGGTCGCAGGTTCGAACCTCGGCTGGGCTGGGTCAGTTGGCGTTTCTGTGTGGAGTTTGCATGTTCTCCCTGGGTTCGCGTGGGTTTCCTCCGGGTGCTCCGGTTTCCCCCACAGTCCAAAGACATGCAGTACAGGTGAATTGGGTAAGCTAAATTGTCCGTAGTGTGTGAATGTGTGTGTGGAAGTTCCCAGAGATGGGTTGCGGCTGGAAGGGCATCCGCTGCGTAAAATCGTGCTGGATAAGTTGGCGGTTCATTCCGCTGTGGCGACCCCGCAAGGGACAAAGCCAACAAGAAAATGAATGAATGAATGAATGAACAGATTATTTATGGGTCTAACGTTAACCGTGTACGTTATAATCCTTTCATTATCACACGGTATGTTTATTACCTACCTCTTTTGCGTAATGTGGTTTATTTATCATTTTTTACAATAACATTGCTTTAATGGGAGATTACTCCCCATTTATGTGTAGTAAACTGGTGATCTGGGTCCTTTAGCCAGGACTGATTACTGTGCATATGTTTTGTTAAATAAAAAGTATAGTAAACAGCTATATTTTGCTTGTTTTAAAATTTGTGGCTAAGAAATAATTAATTGTTTATGTTTGGTGTGGTCAGAGATAAATTTGGTAAATCCTTCATTTTGAGCTCTGAAAATGATGTGAAATAAAAACTAATTGTAATACTATGAAACCATGACCCATTTGCTCATGAACATTGAGCAAGCTCATACACGACACACAAAAAGTGAAATGAATGAGGCATGTGGAGAAAACGCAACATCTAAATCAAGTAATTTTAGCATGTCAAAGTCATATTTATGTGTATAAAATATATTTTCCCAACAATAAAATTGTGGCTAGTGAAAATGGCGAGTGGCTAGTAATGTTGGAAAACTAAAGCCACAGTGGCTGGTGATCAAAAAGGTTAATGTCAAGCCCTGACTCTAACCCTCGAAAACTTTGGATGATTTTGCATGTTGAATGATCATCATTTTGAGTAATCAATTCCTTTGTATAATAAATATATTTTTGTCAAGACATCTAATTTATTTACTTTTGATGTAGCTATTTTGTTATAGTGTGCATTACTCTACGTTACCTGTTCCTGTCTTTGCCGGCCATTTTTGGATTTTTTGGCTGCATATTCTATTATTGATTGTTTGCTCTCTGCTCCAACCCTTTTGCCTGTTTACTAGATTATGTTTTGCATTACCCCTGTGGTTGACATTGCTTCTGTTGACCATTACCTGTATGAGATCCGTTGCTTAAATAAAGCTGCATTTGGAACCATACCTCAGTGTACGCACCATTCATAACAATAACAGTGCAATTTGATGGGAAATTCTGATGTAAACTATTGATACAGTTTTGATGACAAGTATTGTAAATTGTACAATTATTGTAAATTGTAGATTACGCCTTAGTGTATGTGGGAGTTTGATTTCAAGAAACTGGACAAGATTCATATACACGGAGTGCAGAATTATTAGTCAAGTTGTATTTTTGAGGATTCATTTTATTATTGAACAACAACCATGTTCTCAATGAACCCAAAAAACTCATTAATATCAAAGCTGAATATTTTTGGAAGTAGTTTTTAGTTTGTTTTTAGTTTTAGCTATTTTAGGAGGATATCTGTGTGTGCAGGTGACTATTACTGTGCAGAATTATTAGGCAACTTAACAAAAAACAAATATATACCCATTTCAATTATTTATTTTCACCAGTGAAACCAATATAACATCTCAACATTCACAAATATACATTTCTGACTTTCAAAAACAAAACAAAAACCAATGTGACCAATATAGCCACCTTTCTTTGCAAGGACACTCAAAAGCCTGCCATCATGGTGAACGGATCAAAACACTGACAGAATCCATCAACATTGCGTGCAGCAGCAACCACAGCCTCCCAGACACTGTTCAGAGAGGTGTACTGTTTTCCCTCCTTGTAAATCTCACATTTGATGATGGACCACAGGTACTCTATGGGGTTCAGCTCAGGTGAACAAGGACGCCATGTCAGTTGTTTTTCTTCTTTTAGACCCTTTCTTGCCAGCCAAGCTGTGAAGTACTTGGACGCGTGTGATGGAGCATTGTCCTGCATGAAAATCATGTTTTTCTTGAAGGATGCAGACTTCTTCCTGTACCACTGCTTGAAGAAGGTGTCTTCCAGAAACTGGCAGTAGGACTGGGAGTTGAGCTTGACTCCATCCTCGACCCAAAAAGGCCCCACAAGCTCATCTTTGATGATACCAGCCCAAACCAGTACTCCACCTCCACCTTGCTGGTGTCTGAGTCAGACTAGAGCTCTCTGCCCTTTACCGATCCAGCCACGGGCCCATCAAGACTCACTCTCATTTCATCAGTCCATAAAACCTTAGAAAAATCTTGAGATATTTCTTGGCCCAGTCTTGACGTTTCAGCTTGTGTGTCTTGTTCAGTGGTGGTCGTTTTTCAGCCTTTCTTACCTTGGCCATGTCTCTGAGTATTGCACACCTTGTGCTTTTGGGCACTCCAGTGATGTTGCAGCTCTGAAATATGGCAAAACTGGTGGCAAGTGGCATCTTGACATCTTGGCAGCTGTACGCTTGACTTTTCTCGGTTCATGGGCAGTTTATTTTGCTCCTTGGTTTTTCCAGATGCTTCTTGTGACCCTGTTGACTATTTTGAATGGAACGCTTGATTGTTCGATGATCACGCTTCAGAAGCTTGGCAATTTTAAGAGTGCTGCATCCCTCTGCAAGATATCTCACTATTTTTGACTTTTCGGAGCCTGTCAAGTCCTTTTTTTGACCCATTTTGCCAAAGGAAAGGAAGTTGCCTAATAATTATGCACACCTGATATAGGGTGTTGATGTCATTAGACCACACCCCTTCTCATTACAGAGATGCACATCACCTAATATGCTTAATTGGTAGTAGGCTTTCAAGCCTATACAGCTTGGAGTAAGACAACATGCATAAAGATGATGTGGTCAAAATACTCATTTGCCTAATAATTCGGCACTGCCTGTATATACACTTTTACTGTAATTTGTTGACTGATCATGTCATTGCTATACAGTAAGGAAAAGACAGCCCTGCATAGCACAAATCTAATAGAAATGTATAGAAATATGCTTGACATATTACAGCTTGTTCAACTATTTTGCATGTAAAGACTTATGCTATGAACTAATGTCTAAAGGTTGTGGGGGGTGAGACTATTTAATAGAGACCCATTATAATGCCTTATGATCAACATGACATAAGCAATTGCCAATGTTGGAAACAGCAGAGAATTGTACATAATAATTTAGCATTTGCAACATTTAAGGAAATGAGAAATGGCTGTTTCTGATGTGCACAATGATGTTAAGGTTGAACAGATACTTGTACCGAAGCAACAGAGAAAAACTGTAAGTATACTTGATTTTGACATATGAAAAATTGAATATATTATATTGAAAATAGACTCATTGGGGAGTTGGGTCACCATGGGGACCAAAATTGAGATCTCCATGAGTAAACATGCTTATCAATCACACAGTGTGTGTGTTTGCAACATTGTCCTGGGTTTCAGATGGCTCTCTGGTTACTCACAGGTGGCTCCTCCTGACCAGGGTGGAACCCAGGACTTGCAGAGGGTCAGGTGTCCAGATTGAGTTACAGCCCTGACAGCTGCTGCCTAGAAATGTATAGCTTTGTTTTTTGGTGAAAAAAAAAAGGTTAAACATGCAAGAATGGAGAGAAAACATCAAGGTGGAAAGGGGAAAAGCATGTAAACCGAAAGCATTTCAAGAAGAGCAGCAGCAAAATGTTGCTAAATGTCTTATTAGTAAAAAAACTGGACTTTGCAAATGGCTTGCCATATTTTAAAGAAAATTTAATGCTTAAAAATTATTTATAGTAAAATTGTAAATCTGATACGTGTGAAAATATGAAGAAACAAACTACAATTTTGGGTCACACTTTATTTTGATGGTCCGTTTGTTGAATTTAAGTTACATTGCAACTAATTATCATTAGATTATAAGTAGACTGTTAGGTTGGGGTTAGGGTTGGGGTTGGGGTTAGGGTTAGTGTAAGTTGACATGTACTTGCATAGTTTCTTATAGTCAGTTAAATGTCTGTTGAAGGACTGTTAAATGTCAGTATCAACAGATATTAAGCAGACAGTCTACTAAAACTCAAATGGACCATCAAAATAAAGTGTTACCCAATTTTGGTGCTTGTAGCATTGGAGCCCTGGGTTGGAGATAACAATATTAGTTCAATTATTATTCATTAAATATATATAAATACAGTTGAAGTCAGATTTATTAGCCCCCCCATTTGAATTTCTTTTATATATATATATATATATTCTAATGATGATGTAACAGAGCAAGGACATTTTCACAGTATTTCCTATAATATTTTTTCTTCTGGAGAAAGTCTTATTTGTTTTATTTCGGCTAGAATAAAAGCAATTTTTAATTTTTTAAAAAACAGTTTAAGGTCAAAATCATTAGCCCTTTTAAGCTATATTTGTTTTCAATAGTCTACAGAACAAACCATCGTTATACAATAACTTGCCTAATTACCCTATACTGCCTGGTTAACCTAATTAACCCAGTCAAGCCTTTAAATGTCACTTTAAGCTGTATAGAAGTGTCTTGAAAAATATCTAGTTAAATATTATTTACTGTCATCATGGCAAAGATAAAATAAATCAGTTATTAGAAATGAGTTATCAAAACTATTATGTTTAGAAATGTGTTGAAAAATTCTTCTCTCCGTTAAACAGAAATTGGGGGAAAAAAAATAAACAGGGGGGCTAATAAATCAGGGGCTTTAATAATTCTGATTGCAACTGTGTGTGTGTGTGTGTGTATATATATATATATATATATATCAAGGTTTCCGCTACATTCATTCATCCATGGCGGGCCACGGCTACATTACAACTTGTCATTTAAAACATTTAGTCGTGTTTTTTTATAGTGGATTATAATCGCACCAAAACATATTAGAGGTAAACAGCGCAAACTTTTCTGTAACCGTAGTAGTGCTGTGCGCTATTTGTTCAACCCTTTAAGGTGACATGCTGACTGACTCTCTGACAGACTGACTGACAGGTGCGTGAGTCTAGCAAACACCGCGTATCTTTCAGTTAAGATGAACACAGTTTCCATAAGTATACTTTATTGATAAAGGTCAATGGCTCTGCATACAATGACTTTATCTTGCTGGAGTTTATAGCCGTTTCACTTTACTTCAGGACGTGTTAATGTCGGAAAACGCACAAAAACACACTAAATCGCGCTTCAGCAGCGCTTACTGGAGAGCGCACAAGAAGATCTGCACTTGAACGTGTAAATTTGAGTGCGTGCAAGAAGTTCTGTGCACGAACAGAGGAAATCGGCGCGCAAGCAAAGAGATTGGCATGCTCGTATTACATGAATGCTATCTCGACTCGTAATACTGCGTGTAATATTTGTCTTTGAAATAGTTGGCAGATCTGTGTTAAGTCCTGCCGCCACAGCTGGAAAAATCCTAGAGGAAACACTGTATATATATATATATATATATATATATATATATATATATATATATATATATATATATATATATATATATATATATATATATATATGCAAACTGTCATAGTCTATGGCCAATTTAAACAACCCAACAGGGGAAAACCAGAAGCACTCTGCTGTTGGTTTGTGGATAAAGCAAAAAAGCTCAGTGAGGACCTGTGGCTGCTTATTGTGGCTGCTCACAAGTCAGAAAAGGGCTATAAGAGCATATCTAAATGTTTTTAAGTTCCAAAAGGTCACCACAAATGCTATCCTGATGAATCTGAGCTCTGCTGGTGGCAACATCTCAAGGCAGACAGTCCAATGGACACTGCACATGGCTGGTATCCATGGAATCAGAGCAAAGAGGACACCACTTCTCCAGAAAAGGCACTCTAAAGCCCACACTGGACAAAGAAGACGTCTGGTCTTCTGTTTTATAGTCAGATGAAACAAAAATGTAATTGTGTGGCCTTTATTTTGGCATAAAAAGAAGATTAGAACACCATTCTGTCAAACATGGTGGTGGGAGCTTAATGTTTTGGGGAATTTTTCAGTCGGTGGACCAAGAAACCTTATCACAGTAAATGGCACCATGAAAAAGGAGCAATACATCAAAATTATCAAAGAAGCTTGCTCTTGGTCAAGTCATCAGAGAAACATGGCCTTGGGCACCAGGGGACATTTCAGCATGACAATAACCCAAAACACACAGCAAAAGAAGATATGGTTAGCAGACAAAAAACAGCCAACCTAGCCAAAGTCCTGACTAAATTCCGATAGAGAATATGTGGAGGGAGCTTAGGATCAGGATGATGGCAAGGAGACACTACAACCTGAAAGAGTTAGAGCTCATTGCTGAAAATGAATGGACAAAAAAAAAAAAAAACAATAGAGACATGCAAAAAGCTGGTCAGCAATTATACAGTAGGAAGCATTTGACTTGCTGAGTATATTTCTGAGCTAATTAATACACACCAACCTGTGAGATCTCTTCGCTCTAAGGATCAACTCTATTTGACAGTTCCACGATTACGCTTGACATGTCGAGGTGATCGAGCTCTTTCAGTAGCAGCTTCAAGACTTTAGAATGATCTTCCACTCTACATAAGAACTTCTCCAACTTTTGAGTCTTTTCAGAGGTCACTGAAAACACACTTATTTTCTATCATGTGTTGTGAGCTTATGTACTTTGGTTCCTTGTATGTTTGCACGTATTATGTGTTTTTATGTACAGCACTTTGGTACCCATTGTGGTTTGTTGAAAGTGCTCTAGAAATAAATTCAATCGATTCAATTCAATTGATAAATTCAATTCAGTCATTACAAATGTATATATCAAGGTAAATTTGAATTATAATGTTTATCAATATGGCGACACAGTGGCGCAGTGGTTAGCACTGTCGCCTCACAGCAAGAAAGTTACTGGTTCGAGCCCCAGCTGGGTCAGTTGGCGTTTCTATGTGGAGTTTGCATGTTCTCCCCGTGTTCGCGTGGGTTTCCTCTGAGTGCTTCAGTTTCCCCCACAATCCAAAGACATGCGGTACAGGTGAATTGAATAAACTAAATTGGCTGTAATGGTTGAGTGTGTGTGAATGTGAGAGTGTATGGGTGTTTCTTAGTACTGGTACTACGGTTGGAAGGGCATCAGCTTTGTTAAACATATGCTGGATAAGTTGGCGGTTTATTCCGCTGTGGCGACCCCTGATAAATCATGGACTAAGCCAGGGGTCATCAACTATATTTGTCAGAGTTTTACCAGACAGTCTCCTTGGGGGCCGGACCCCCAAGAAGAAAATCAAATAAAAATCTCATTTTGGCTTAACATTATGTTTAATGTTTATACTTTTTCAATTTCATTACAAAACTGAAGGCGTTTGATTCAGGCTCCCATCACCTACACCACAGTCAACCACTAGGAGTGATAGTGCCTCAACTCAATTAGGCTAAGTCAACAAGGGGAAATGTAACTTTAGCCATTGATTAAGCACTGTGAGTAGCCCGTTTCAGCATTGTGATTTGAATTCAAGCCCACTTAACTTTCATTTGATGTGCGAACATTATTTGTGACCTGTTTTGTTCTGGTACCAGGTTTTTTATTTACCATGCTATTTTAAGTTGTGCCAGATAGTTTTTCCTCCTTTTTTTAGTCCTGAGGCAGACATCCCAAGTCTCCCGGAAGTTCTGTGAGTCTCCCGCAAATGCATACAGACTCTCGGATGCCCGCAAACGAATGATAATCTCCTGGAAATCGCGCGTCTTCCTCCCGCTCCTCAAATACGTCGCGCACCCCTCTTCACCGCATCCCTCCTTGCTCTTCATCACACACACATCGCGCACACTCCGCCTACACCCCACCCGGTCTTCACTTACGCTAAAACCTGTTTGAAACAATAAATGCATAACGCCGCATGGTCTGTCTGAGTCTGTCCTCATTTCGAAATGTAGCCTAAATATAGTCAGAAACTGTGGTTATTCTGACAAGAGACTCAGTTGTTGTTATTTTTAGTTGCTTTAATAGTGTGGACCACTATTTTCTTTTTGATCCTCACAATTTTGGAATCCAGTCGCAAACCGGATTGAATGGCTCAGCGGGCCGCCAGTTGATGATCAGTGGACTAAGCTGAAGGAAAATGAGTGAATGAATGTTTGTCAATACATTTCACAAGACAGAGTGGTTTTTAAGTT
Organism: Danio kyathit; assembly: GCA_903798195.1. Classification (NCBI taxonomy): domain Eukaryota; kingdom Metazoa; phylum Chordata; class Actinopteri; order Cypriniformes; family Danionidae; genus Danio; species Danio kyathit. The sequence goes on from LR812531.1 coordinate 11,958,394, forward strand.
ACAATGATATGAATAAAGATGTAATAATTAACTGGTTCAAAAACACTTTTAAGTTCAACTAATTGCATTTATTGTCAATTTAAAATAAAGTAAAATATAATACACCTGAAAACACACCTGTTTTAAACATACGCTGGATAAGTTGGCAGTTCATTCCACTGTGGCGACCCCTGATGAATAAAGGGACTAAGCCGAAGAATGAATTAAATGAATAATTATGTGAAAATTGAGGGTAAATTTCAAGGTATGTTGCGGAAAAGGAGGTTGTGGGTCTTGTTCATTTTAATCTCAGTGCTGTTCCGCTGGCCTTTGTGCCATGTAAGTTGATATGTACCTGGTCCTGGAGTTCCCTTCCAAAAAACAAAAAGATTTCAGCTAAATTTTACTCAACACGTGTTTTTCTGTAATATTTAGAAATCAGTGCGCTGGTTTTGCTGTTGTAATTGTAGGACAGTAAAATCTTACCAAGTGCACACTATATAGGCGTGGTACTGTTGACCTAAAGCAGGACGTTACTGCAATGCCTGTGCTTGGTCTTGGGTTATAATGCCCAGGTGCTGGTCCCTCTTTCTGCATACATCAAAAATTCAACACAAGAGTTTTAAAGGCCGAGATTTGAATATTTTAGTCAGTACAACAAAAGAATATAACTGAATTATCCATCTATTAAAACAGTTCACCCAAATATTGTTCTGTGAACTACGATACTTTTTTCTGTCTGTCATTTTGGACTTTATCCAAATCACAATGCACTTTCACTGTGCACTTTTCCAAATAAATGATTGGAATCTATCATTTAAAAATGAATATACAACCCCAAATCAGAAAAGGTTGGGACAGTATGGAAAACGCGAATAAAAAAGAAAGTGGTGATTACAAAATTTACTTTGACGTGTATTTCATTGCAGACAATATGAACAATCATACATTCATATATGCAAAAGCTTTAAACTCTGAATACATCTCTGTAAGTGACCACTAAATGATTATACCACTTTAAATTTGTTCAGAGCATCAGAGCATGTCACGTGTTTTCCGTAGTCCGGGTGACAAATAAGTTAGTCAGATTAGCAGAGTGAAGAGAATACCTGTTTCTGCGCAGTTCATGGAGATGAGGAGCGATTTATGAAGAAAGGAGGCTTAATCCTGCTCAATTTATATCGTAGAACCCTTTGGTAAAGCGGAGCGAGGTATGTGAAGTTGATTATTTAAGCCAGGGGTGCTCAACCCTGTTCCTGGCGATCGACCTTCCAGCTGAGTTCAGCTCCAACCCTGATCAAACACACCTGAACCAATTATTTAGAACGTGAGGAGCACTTGATAATTACAGGCAGGTGTGTTTGATAAGGGCTGCAACTGAAAACTGCAGTAAGGTCGATCGCCTGGAATAGGGTTGAGCACCCCTGATTTAAGCCATATATATGTTCGTTTGTATGTATATGTTACAGTTTTTTCTGAATGCTTAAGCACATTTTTTGTAACTATTGGCTATTTTTGCAAAACTCTACACACCAGTAAGAAAACCCTTCACCAAATCTGCTAAACATTTTAGTTCTCTTGCAAAAGCTAATAAACCTTGCTTAACTCTTCAAACCTTCATAAAAATGGTATTTTTGTATTACAGTTTTTCCCAATTGTTTACACACAATTACTTGTACTTCACACACAATGACTACAACATGTAACTGATGCACCAACCCCCTGAACCAATTCTGCTAAACTACAAGCACAATTCCTGCTTTACACTCAAATTGCAGGTTTAAAACACACTTTTTTCTAAACACTACACACAATTTTCTGCATTTGGCACAATTTTCATGCAGAAAATCTCTTGTTTTCACAAGGAACACACTGTCATTCACAATTGTTAGGTCAGTTGTCCTACTTTGCATACTAACTCATCACACAGGTAAACACCTGTCACACATGTAACTGTATTCAGTAAATCCTTCTGTTGATGGTACAGTATATGTAGACCACGTTATGTGCAACTTTGTGTTGGTTGGGATGAACACTGTGTACTCTGTTTTTGTGGGAAAAATACAGTAAAATATATTTAAAACTGTGTATTTGTGTGTTTTATATAAAAACAATATTCTGAAATATTTTACAGTGCACTTATGTAGAAAACACACTTTTTTCAAAACACTACACACAATTCTCTGCATTTGGCACAATTTTCATGCAGAAAATCTCTTGTTTTCACAAGGAACACACTGTCATTCACAATTGTACAGTCAGTTGTCCTACTTTGAATACTAACTCATCACATAGGTAAACACCTGTCACATATAATGGCAATTTAGAAATTAGAGCTCAACTCATATTCTCCATTTCTCAATCCTATTGAGGAGTTTTTTCTGCCTGTGGATGGAAAGTGTATGACCGAAATTCACACTTTTTTAGTTTTTTTTACTGTAACTATTCTGTAAATCCTTCTGTTGATGGCATATGTAGACCACGTTATGTGCAGCTTTGTGTTGGTTGGGATGAACACTGTCTACACTGTTTTTGTGGGGAAAATACAGTAAAATATATTTGGTACTGTGTATTTGTGTGTTTTGTATAAAATAATATTCTGAAAAATTTTACAATGCACTTATGTAGGCCTATGTACTGTCTGTAGTAAGTGTAACACTGAACAAAAAAAGCTCACAGTAAGTCATTATGATAAATGGAGAAGAAGTGGTCAAAGTGTTTTACATTAAGCATATCAGTGTTCAACTGGTTCTTATAAATGTCTATTGATGTGATGGCTTGTGTGTGTCATTTGAAAACAAAACACCATTTTGAGAAGAAATCACATTGTTTTGAATGCAAAGTTTGATTTTGCAGGAGAATTGAAGGGTTTTGCCCAATGTGTGTGTGTTTTGTGATTTGTCTGTAGAGTTCTGACAATATGAGACATGCTTTCAGTAAATGTGTGTAAACAATTGGGAAAAACTGTATTAGTTGTTTCAAACTGTCTACATATACTTCACCATTTAGTTTTCATATATCGCTCTGTACATTGTATCTTTATTTGTCATATTTTTCAGTATACAAGTTGTATTTATTGATTTTTGTTGTTTCTTTGTGTAGTTTCACGATGCTACGCAACGAAAGTTTAATGGCTCTCGTCTTGAGCAAAATAAAGAAAGAAGCACCCGTCAGAAACTCTCTGTCTCGTTCATGGATGCCAAAGGGCAGCTACAATCTCTGTTAGCTCCTTTAAACAAGTATAATTTTAATTTAACCTATATTTACAGTTTATCCAAACATTTACCAAACATATCAAGTGAATTGTGTGTAGCGTTTTGAAAAAAAGTGTTTTATGCAATTGAAATGTAAGTTCAAGACTGAGAAATAGCTTCTGGTTTTGGAGATTTGCTGTGTAGTTTTGCGTTTTGAGTGAGATGTTTCAGAAATTGTGTGACAAGAAAGGATTCTGTGTGTAAGCAGTTGGAAAAAAACAGCAAGTTATTGAATCAATGCACCTTTTAAGAAAAGTACATACAACCCCAAATCAGACAATTTTGGGACAGTATTGAAAAATGCAAATAAAAAGTAGTGAAAGTAGTGAAATTTAGTGAAATTTACTTTGACTTGTATTTCATTGCTGACAATACAATAAACATTATTTAAAATTTTCCTCATGATTTTTATTTATTTATTTGTTGTTGTTGTTGTTTTTTCAAAATAAATATGTATTCCAATTTTAGTTCTTGCAACACATTTAAAAAAAAAGTTGGAACAGTAAAGCATTTACCACTTTGTAATGTTGTCATTCCTTTTCAAAACCCTTAAAAGACGTGTAGGGACTGAAGACACCAAGTGATGAAGTGTTTCAGGTGTAATTTTGTCTCATTCCTCCTGCAAACAAGTCTTAAGGGAGGCAACAGTACAGCATCTTTGTTGTCGCGTTTTGCGCTTCACACGTTCTCTATCTTCCTCCGCAGAGGGAAAAGAAGGCATATCTCAATGTAGGCAAACATTAAAATAGGTACATAGAGTAGGCAAACCTCTATGTACTTTTGAGCATTAATGGTGCCATCACAGAAGTGCAAGTTACTTTTGCCAAGGACACTGACACAGCCCCATACCATGACAGACCCTGGCTTTTGAACTTGTAGCTGGTAACAGTCTGGATGATCCTTTTCTTCTTTCTGCTGTGTGATGGTCCATCCAAGATGCCTCCGAGTTAAGAGAAGTCGATGGTGCTTCTGGACACTGTTAACATACGGCTTCCTTTTGACAGTTTCCACTGGCATTTGTGGATATAACAACATATTGTGGTACTGTACTTGACAAAGGTCTGCCAAAGTAGTCCTGAGCCCATGTGGTGATATCGCTTATAGATGAATGATGATTCTCGATACAGTGCCGCCTGAGGGAGATCACGGTGTTCAATTTAGGCTTGCACCCTTGTCCCTTACGCACTGAAATTCCTCCAAATTCCTTTTAATTTTGTTATGCACTGTTGAAGATGAATTATCCAAATATCTTCCTATCATTCTTTCAGGAACATTGTTTTTAAACATTTCAATAGCTTTCTCACATATTTATTGGCAAACTTGAGATCCTCAGCCCATCTTAGCTCCTAAAGGACTAGTCCTTTCTTGGATGCTGCTTTTGTACCAAATCATAATTATAATCACCTGTTGATTTCACTTGTTTCAAACCACAACCAATTTACCTGATTACTAGCCCTAAATTGCTCCTGTCCAAACTTTTTTGGAATGTGTTGCAGGTCTGAATGACAGTAAAGGATGTATATTTACAAATGAATTCAAGTTGACCAGACAAAAAAGAAATATTTCATGTACATATTGTTTGAAATGAAATGCAAGTCAACGTAAATTTGGAACTTTGTTTTTTTGTGTGTGTTTTCTATACTATCCCAACCTTTTCTGATTTTGGGTTGTATATCCACCAAAAATAAGAATCATTCATTCGCCTAAAATGGCACTGATTCAGTCAAGAACTTTGTTTGTTTGTTTGTTTGTTTGTTTGTTAGTACATAACAAAACAGCTATTTATCTGGCTTCACTTGAAACTTAAATATATTCTGTTTCCCAGGCTTAAAGGGCCACGAAACCCCTCTGTCTCAGCAGGGTGTTTTCACACCTCTAGTTTGGAAAAAGTCAGGAAAGTGGGCGTGTCCAGCTCTGTTTAGGTGGGAGTGTTGGGGGAGGGAAAGAGGGAAGGATTTGCAAATATGGGAGTTTCCGTTTGGGCACGCAGACGCAGCGGAGAAAGACGGTGACTGTGTTTACAAGGATCTGCTGGAGAGTGGAGTTTTAATGGTATGTTTGATACCGCACGGCGAATGGGAGAAAAAAATCCTCCGCATTTCTCGGTAACTTAGATGCACTTGATAGATTGCGTCATAAAGCCTTGTGTATATAGACTATCCTGTCACAAAATGCAGCAAAAATCCTGCACGACGGGAATAGTTTGATTGTGGTGTTTAAATGTTTACATTCGGAGAGCAGCATTTACAGCAGATTTTTTAGTCTATAATAGTGCAGTGATATTAACATACTGTAAACTTAGTAACTAAATCTTTTTGACTAAGGTATGTCTTTAACAACTGAAAGAGCACTGCTGACGGTACGAAGTAACTTTGCCATCTGGGTTAGGGAAGCGCGGGGCACAAAGTAACGCGGGGTTAAATGTAACACAGAGTTTTAAGGTATTTGCTCAGGGTTAACTATGGCATGCTTCCAAGGTTTTCACCACACTGTGAAAATTTTCAGCGAAATTTGGATGAGATACACAGGAGAAACCCTTTTTGCAGCATAAAAGTATTTTTTATTACAGTCGATATTTTTTTATTTTAAAAAAATCAGTGAAAGTATGTACGTAAAATTTTATATTGCTGTGATCACGTCTTCTTGGATAAAAGATGAAACCATTTTGAAAGATGTAAAAAACATGACACAGCGGGGTTAGTTGTAACGGGGTGTTACAATTAAGCCACACACTGTTGGACACCAATTAAACTAACAAAATATTTTTTGAATTTTGAGTGTAATGTTGAGAACTTTTTAAATAAAAATGTTTTTTAATAGAAAATATTGTTTCAATAGAAAAAAAAATATTTTATTGCTAAAAATGCAAATAAATGCATTGTATAATAATGGATAAATGGATAATAATGCAAATAAATTCAAAATTGCTTGTCCAATAAACAAAAAAAAATAAATAAACATATTGTGCTATGTAGAATAAAAAAGAAATGAGCCAATTACTGAGGAAATATAGCTACTATTTAAAGTAAACTAATTTTAAATTAATTGTGTGAAATCTGCCTTTATAAGCGTGTGTTACAACTAACCCCCTGTCTGTTACAACTTGCCCCACAGGTGGGGTAAATAGTAACATTTATACTCCTGGCGCTTTTGGCAATACTGCACAGAAAACCACAGGTCCGGCGATCATAATTCCAGTGCTAATTTGTAGGAGAGGCTCGTGTGTTGTTGGTAAAAAAAATATGGTTTGTCTAACCCTATTACTTTGTTCATTATTTGACCAAAACCAAAAAGTGTTACTTTGTGCCCCGCTCTCCCCTAAACAAAGGGCACTGCTCTCACACACACTTACCAAATCTGTAGAGACAGGACAATCAAAGTGGAACTGTGTCTTTTTTTTAAAAGGAGACGAGCGGCAAATCCAGATTTCATCATTTCCAGAAGAGAAAAGCTCTCAGGTAAAAATGTTCCTTACAAACGCATTGGTGTTGCGTGCACTGTAATCCACATGTGAGTCCAGCTGTGCTCTCATAGAGGGGAAATGAAAACAAAACTTTCGTTGCAGCACACTAATAAACGCAGCACACTAATAAATGCAACACTGACGACCCATGTCTCCAAATTCTTGTTCTTTCACTTGTTTTGGCAACACAACGTGGCGTCTCTCTGTTGTCTGAACACTGTAACAGGTAAAACAGTCTCCGAAGCTATCATGCATATTAATGAAGTTGCGCCGCATACCAGTGGTGTAGTCCTAAAAAAAAAGATGGTGTACTATTACACCCGACCCAAATTTTAAATGAAAGTAGGCAAAGAAACGACTAAAGTCAATGTTTCTTTGATTCAGTAGCTATACATATATATATATTTACATCAGTTACCTGTAACCATTATTTTTGATTGTCACATTCGTGCAAGCTTGTTTTAAACCAAAATATTAGGAGTCTGTCCTGTGTTGTCGCTATTATATACTAGTAGTTTCCCTTTTAAATCGCATATTGTTACGCAATTTATGAGTAGTCTTTGTCTCATTGTTTTTAGTGTTTTTTATATACTGTAGTGTCGTTCCCTGTAGCGGTAGGCACGATTAAGACATGTGAAATACTGTTTTACAGGGGCAGTTTCAGGATTTCTCTCGCCCTGAACAGATGTGGTTTTCTGACTAAATGAAAAATGAGCTAAAAACGGAGCGGCGGAAGTCTGCCACCGTTTTCATATCAAAATTAAAGGGGACTGAGACGATCATTTAGTAGTGTACAGTTCATGAGCTAATCGCAAAACCTTTAAGGGTGCTTACAGGCTTACTTGCAGGTGCTGTTTCATAAATGTACCTGAACCTTTCAGCGAGAATTTATTCAGTTGACTTGTTGTGGTCTTCGAAAAACTCTCACGAAATTTTCTCCCAGCTGCTTCGGTTGTCAGGGGCGGGGAATAGCACAAGGTAAACAAAAATGCACCAATTGCAACAAATTAAGATGCAATTTTAAAAAGCCTTTGGTATACAGTTAAAGGTGACATGAATACACATAAATTAGGGAAGTTTAATCAGCAAAACAAGTGAGTATATCGAGGGTATACGCAATTATTGATCCTCAGAAGTGGTAATACCCAAACAGCTCATGGAAAAAAGTAAGCATACTGAGTATACGTGCGTATAGCAAGGACTACACCACTGCCACATACACAATAGAGCGCGCTGATTGGTTTTAACCAAGTCTTTCTCATGAATTAATGCCGCACACTCAGAATCGTCACGATGCACTCGCAGGTACAGACATCCACTCTCCACACTGGATCTACACGCAAGTATCTAATCCCCGTGACGCAGCTTCAAAAATTCATTTCAAACTGGAAGAAAGAATTTGCTCAAAATAACGCAAAAACAACCAATTTTCACTTTTTAGTGCAATATATGTGTCCTAATAGTGTTTATAGCAGCGTGGGACACATATATGACTGTCAACAGCTCAAAAAATGTGTTTTGGTGTTTCGTAACCCTATAAGCTGTGAAAGCTGTTGATCTGTAATCTTAAGAATAAGTTTGAGGTTTCGGTGCTACTTAACCTTTGACAAATGACTTGTCATACATGAAACAACACTCTCTAACAACTACACAAAGCCCTAATGTTCACTCTAATGAGACCCAGAGGATGATTTAGCATCTTCTCTGTTCTGTCAGCATAAGACAGCTGCCAGCACAGCTCAAATAACCAGCCAACACTGGAGTGCATAAGGTGCACACACATGATTGCTGATGCTTTATAAAACATCCTGGGCTAAAGGAGGTTTTAATGTATGCATAAAGGCTAAGTTACTGATATTCACATTGAAACTTACCGGGAGAAAGCTGACCCTCTGTACCACTGATCGGAACATCACATGTCTGCAATAAGAGATGAGTGTTATAGGAGAAGATAATAAAATGGTACAGAAAAGGAGGAGGAGAGGATGAGTTAGCAAACAGATCAAACACCACCCACAATAAGGTTTCTTCTATTGTACCACTGCATTGTAAATCAGCAAACTATCATCTCAAATACATTGCAAGAATCAGATGGTTTGTTTCCAGTGAAGACTTAGAGAAACTTGTTCATGCTTTTATCAGCAGCAGGGTGGATTACTGTAACGGCCTTCTCACGGGCCTTCCCTAAAAGACAGTCAGACAGTTGCAGCTCATCCAGAACGCTGCGGCCAGGATTCTGACCAGAAGCAGGAAATCAGAGCACATCACACCTGTCCTCAGGTCTTTTCACTGGCACTCAGTTACATTCAGAATAGATTCTAACGTATTACTACTTGTCTATAAATCATTAAATGTCCTAGAACCTCAATACATTACAGATATGCTCACTGAATCACTCAGATCTTTAGGATCATATAAACTAGAAATTCCAAGAGTTCAGTCAAAGCAGGGTGAATTGGCTTTCAGCTACTGCACCCCTCAATGCTGGAATCAGCTTCCAGAAATGATCAGATGTGCTCCAACATTAGGTACGTTCAAATCAAGACTGAAAACACATCTGTTTAGCTGTGCCTTTACTGAATGAGCACTGTGCTACGTCCGACAGATTGCACTATTATGTCTTTCTTTTCTTTTTTATTCTTTTATAACCTGTTTAACACATTTTAATCTGTTTTTAATCATATTTATTATTTGTTTTTATTTTCTTATACTTGTTCTTTTTTAGTCCTGCTTATGTAAAGCACTTTGAATTGCCACTGTGTGTGAAATGTGCTATATAAATAAACTTGCCTTGCCTTGCCTATTGGTCTAATTAGTCTGAGACTTGAGATTTGTACTGACACTGCAAATATTTGAATTTTAGCACAATTTATAAGAAAAAATAAAACTAGCTAACATTAATGCACTTATGCAACATTCACAGGGGTGTAAAATGCCTTTCTACCACTGTAAAATTGTACAACACATTTACAGAAGTTTAGAAATAAATAATTATTTAGTTTGTCAGTTGCATGTAACAAATTTCAACCAAAATTTAGTAAGCAAAAGGTGATAGCAGCCTTTGACTTCCAAAACCAAAAGGTTTTCTGTTAAATTCAGCTTTGTACATACATCATTGAAACCACAATGGTTAGAACTGTCGTTAGTGACATCATATGTGAAGTTTATTTATAAACTGATTTCGAGAGGATCACGTGCTTATGATTGCTTGCAGTCGGTCCCGCATTATTCAATTTATGATTCACCAATCAGATGATTCCTAAGCCACTATAAATACCCTAGGTTCCATATAACAGTCATCTTCGTTTTGAAGAATCCCCCCTTCCACCACTACTACCTCTTTTCCTAGATGGGTGGCACGGTGGCCCAGTGGTTAGCACTGTTGCCTCACAGAAAGAACGTCGCTGGTTCTAGTCCCAACGTTTCTAGCCGACGTTTCTGTGCGGAGTTTACACATTCTCCCCTTGCTCATGTGAGTTTCCCCCAGGTTCCTCGATTTCCTCCCACCGTCCAAAAACATGCAACTTAAGTTCATTGAGTAATCCAAATCGGCACCATAGACATGCTCCTAGTGAGTAGTTATCTCTTAAGAGCAATCACTATCTGTTCATTAGCTACTACAGCAGGGGAATTCTCAAGATCTACCTGAGCTCAAACTCCCCTCTCGCCTTGCAAACGGGAGGGAGCCCGGAAAAAAAGGTGTACTTCCGCATTGCAGAATAAGGTCAATACAGTAGGCCTGGTATCACAGACAGGGCTTAGACAAAACCACATACTTAAGCCATATTTTAATTAAGATATCAAATACTATTAAAGAGCCCCTATTTTGCATTAAAAAAGGTCATATTTTGGTTTTCGACATGCGTGCAAGGTCAAAAAACACTTTCATTGTCTTATAATATGTGTTTATTTTTACCTAATTATCCCAGCGACTCCCATATGAATCGTTCAGCGATTCATTTGTTCCCAAACCCCTCCTTAGCATGAAGCTAATCTGCACTGATTGGACCGATGACCCAGTCTGTTGTGATTGGTCGACTGCGTTTGGCGCCCACCATGGCTACAGTATGAAGTAGCAGAAATTATGAGAGCCCAATGCAGGAATGCAATAAAGCAATGCAGTTAAACACCAGCATATTCTCCACTCTTAACCCTAACCCCAAGTAATAACGACACACATTCAGTATTAATCCACACAGTGGCAAAAGTTGAACTATCTTAGAAATTGACAGCGCCACATGTGAGGAACAGCTGATGGTGGCCATAGCAACAAATAGCAGAGGATCATTAGCTCAGAAACGCATTTAAAATCGGTAAAGGAAGAAGCAGGCGTCACGTTTTTAACATGGTTTTGGACGTGATATGTGAACAGCCCCATACAGATTTAACCTGAGAGATACAGTTCATGCACTGATCTATAATCGATAAGTGATTACAAGCCGCGCGGGGTGATTACAACTTATAACACACAATTAAACACATATTTTGCAAACTACACAAAACGAGGAAACAATTTTAAATACACTTACATATTATGATCCGGAGGAAGAAGAAATTGGTCCATTTGAACTGTAAAAGTTACTGACAAAGTCCCTGTCAAAGTCTAACAAAGTTCCATAGTCTCTGCTGCTTCTTCTACTGTATAGCAAACGGCCGACGAATCCCGCGTTGCAGCGTAGGTTATTGTATCAGCCGTCAGAAAAATGACAGAAACAAACAGCACTAGGTTGGCTATTCTGTGGTGTTGTTGTGAAAATGAACTTTAACTCTTTATTCCCCGCAGCCAAATCTCCATCTGTCAGTGATCGTCATCTTCGCGTTATGATCAGTCTTGTGATCCCCGCGCCTCTGCTAGTGTGTGGAGGGAAAGCGCGTGCACATTTTACCAGAACTGGAACCACATATTTGGTGATGTACCATGTCAACGTCGATGCGATCAAACAAAAGATCCAAACTCAACTCGATTCATTTATTCAACTCTGAGTCAACTATTTTGCTAAAGAATAAATAGTTTTAAACAAGGTGCACTTTTAGATTTAAAGTTCAGCTGGATGTTTTCATTCACTTAGTGCTGTGTTACACACTGCATGGAAGGTCATTTTCAAAAACCCATAATAGGGGCTCTTTAAATTAGATAATTGGATATTATGATATAGGATTGAACACAAGAGAAGATATTTTAAGAAAGCTGGAAAGCTGTAACCTTGACTAGCCTTGACCTCGTAACCATCGTATTTGTAATTCCTACTATGGAAGTCAATGGTTACAAGTTTTCAAAAGGATTTGGAACCACTTAAGGGTAAGTAAATAGTAAGTACATATACATTTTTGGGTGAACTATCGCTTTAAGCCTTGTCCGTGAAACCGGAGCATCTAAAGACTCCTTTACTAATTTTGTTCTATGTGATTCAATATGTGGGATCACTTATGTCATTCTGGGGTTTTGCTATGGATGGATTTGATAATCACTGTAGAGAAAATGTTTTGAGCAAATGCGCAAATGTCGCCAACTCTCTCACAATGACTGCAGGTCATTAGACCATCCTTATTTTTGAGGCCTGCCGAACATCATTGCTGTACAATTGTACATTAAATAATAATAACTACTTAAGACACCATGGATAAACATTTCTTAGAGTCAGTTTGTAATGTTGTCTGACTCATACTGAGTGTGAAGGCTACTCACTTGCAGGGTGACTTGGAGACTGGCTTCTCTGTAATATCATAATGACCAGGTGAGAGGTTAATATCCTGTGTTAAACACACAAACACTGATAACATCAATAGACACACCTAATCATATACTTAGGCAGTATCTTTATTTGAGCCACTGTTATACAAATATTTAGCTTCTATTTTTTTAGCATCAAGTACCAAATAATGCAGTATAATGCAAATAAACAAAACATGGTATAGTATAAATCTGAATGTTGTATTAGTCTCAAAGCAGTAACCTCTTTGAGGATCAGTTGATTCCTCGGAGGTGATTGGAATGATGTCCTGTTCATTGTTACTGACTGACCTTATCCCTGAGGCCTAAAGTGTAGTTGTCAGGTCTGGGACAGCTTCTGAAAGAGTAAGTTGCTTGGCACCGGAGAGCCTCAGTGGTCGAGTTGGTAAAGTTATATGCTCCAGGTAATAGCATTTCCCCTTGACCCATGGTGGACATGAGGGTATTTCGGCCAGGCCCTTTGAAGCTGTATGTCCTAGGCACGGGGTTGAGTTCTGTCTCCTCTAAGAAGTCTCTGATGTGGTAGCTACCAGGAATGGGATAGTTCTGTTTGTAGAAAGAGATAACTACATATATGCATGTTTCACACCTCGCATGATTTCTTCTGTAGTAATTTACTGCTGCTTTTGCAGCCTGTGTGAAAGTGAAAGCGGTTACTTGTGAACTTGAGCAGCAAAATATATACAAGCTGATTTCATGTGTCCTGCAAAACAGGCTGTATTTATCATGCAGATGTCTTGCACAAAATATAACCTACCTTAATAGTATTTCTCCACCAACTGCTTCTTTCAGTGTACAGTTGTTCCTTCTGTTTCTGCGAGAGAAAAAAAGAAAATTAAAATCTGTATGCCTCTATTATGTATATCATAATTGGTTCCATCACTCTCCACCAACTGGTGGTGTGCGGTCTGGTGCAAAATGGCTGCTGTTGCGTCATCCAAGTGGATGCTGCACACTGGTGGCAGATGAAAAGATTCCCCCTGTATTGGTGATGACAAGGGTAGGACACAAACGCAGCTTTAATTAGGAGTGGTCAGACAGGTAAGGTTCAAAACAGGGACAGATGGTTGCATGCAGATAATCCAAAGGGTAAATGGTAAACAGGAAAATTGTTGTGGCAGGTGGCAAATCAAACATAAACATAAAGATATAAAACAAACAAGGTCATAGACAATCCAGGAAATCGATTTGCAATGCTCACTACAAGGAAACAAGACTCAGCATGGATATGTGTGTGAATGGTGTGTACAGTGCATCCGGAAAGTGTTCATAGCGCTTCACTTTTTCCACATTTATTTTTGTTACAGCCTTATTCCAAAATGGATTAAATTCAATTATTTTCTCAACTTTCTACACACAATACTCCATAATGACAATGTGAAAAAAGAATTTTTGAAATTGTTGCAAATTTATTTAAAAATAAAAAAAATCACATGTACTTGAAGTATTCACAGCCTTTGCTCTAAATTGAGCTCAGGTACATTCTGTTTCCACTGATCATTCTTGAGATGTTTCAGCAGCTTAATTGGAGTAGGGTAAATTCAGTTGATTGGACATGATTTGAAAAGGCATACACCTGTCTATATAAGGTCCCAGGGTGGACAGTGCAAGTCAAAGCACAAACCAAGCATGAAGACAAAGGAATTGTCTGTAGACCTCTGAGACAGGATTGTCTTGAGGCACAAGGCTGGGGAAGGTTACAGAAAAATTTCTGCTGCTCTGAAAGTTCCAATGAGCACAGTGGCCTCCATCATCCGTAAGTGGAAGATGTTTGGAACCACCAGGACTCTTCCTAGAGCTGGCCGGCTATATAAGCTGAGTGATCAGGGGACAAGGGCCTTAGTCAGGGAGGTGATCAATAACCCGATGGTCACTCTGTCTGAGCTCCAGCGTTCTTCTGTCAAGAGAGGAGAACTATACAGAAGGACAACAATCTGTACAGCAACCCACCAATTAGGCCTGTTCGGTAGAGTGACCAGACGGAAGCCACTCCCCGCCTGGAATTTGCCAAAAGGCATCTGCAGGACTCTCAGACCATAAGAAACTAAATTCTCTGGTCTGATGAGATTAAAATTGAACTCTTTGGAGTGAATGCCAGGCATTACGTTTGGAGAAAACCAGGCACCGCTCATAACCAGGCTAATACCATCCCTACGGTAAAGCATGGTGGTGGCAGCATCATGCTGTGGGGATATTTTTCAGCAGCAGGAACTGGAAGACTAGTCAGGATAGAGGGAAAGATGAATGCAGCAATGTACAGAGACATCCTGAATGAAAACCTGCTTCAGAGTGCTCTTGACCTCAGACTAGGGCGACGGTTCATCTTCCAGCAGGACAATGACCCAAAGCACACCACCAAAATATCAATGGAGTGGCTTCACAACAACTCGGTAAATGTCCTTGAGTGGCCCAGCCAGAGCCCAGAACTGGAGAAATCTGAAAATGGCTGTACACAGTCGCTTCCCATCCAACCTGACAGAGCTTGAAAGGTACTGCAAGGAGAAATGGCCAAAAATTCCCAAAGGCAGGTGTGCCAAGCTTGTGGCATCATATTCAAAAAGACTTGAGGCTGTAATTGCTGCCAAAGGTCCATCAACAAAGTATTGAGCAAAGGCTGTGAATACTTATGTACATGTGATTTTTCAGGTTTTTCATTTTAATAAATTTGCATTTGCATTTCACATTGTCATTATGGGGTATTGTGTGTAGAATTTTGAGGAAATAAATGAATTTAATCCATTTTGGAATAAGGCTGTAACTTAAAAAAATGTGGAAAAAGCGAAGCGATATGAATACTTTCCGGATGCAATGTATTCATCAAGGGTCACCACAGCAGAATGAACCACTAACTTATCCTTATACACACACATACACTACTGCCAATTTAGTTTATTTAGTTCACCTGTACCGCATGTTTTTGGACTGTCAGGGAAACTGGAGCACCCGGAGTAAACCCATGCGAGCACAGAGAGAACATGCAAACTCCAAACAGAAATGCCAACTGACCCAGCTGGGACTCAAACCAGCGACCTTGCTGTGAAGTGATAGTGCTAATCACTGAGCCACCATGTTGCCCCAATATCAAAATATATAATATATACAAACAATTTATTAAATAAACAATTTTAACATTTAAATATTTAAAAGGTGTCAGTCAGAAATCAGTAGTGTCAAGTTAGGTGCATGCATGGATATATAAAGAAATGTATCATTGTTGGATGTACAGTTGAAACCAGAAGTTTTCATACACTCTAAAAAAAGGAACATAACCATTTTTAAAAAAATTATGGTAAATCATACCAAATGTTTACTATTTTAGGTCCGTTAGGATTACCTAAATCATTTACATTTGCTAAATGCCAGAATAATGAGAGATTTTTTTTTTTTTTGAGAATTGTTTATTAATTTTTAGACAGTCAAAAGTTTACATACATTTCCTTGGTATTTTTTATTTTTTTTTTTTTTTTTGCTTTGCTTTTAAACTGTATAGCTTTGGTCAAATGTTTTGGGTATCCTTCCACAAGCTTCTCACAATAGTTTGAAGGAATTTTGGCCCATTCCTCCTGACAGAATTGCACAAGCTTTTTCAACTCCGCCCACAAGTTTTCTATAGGATTGAGTCAGGGCTTTGAGATGGCCACTCCAAACCATTCACTCTGTTGTCCTTAAAGCACATTTTAACTAATTTGGCAGTATGCTTAGGGTCATGGTCTGTTTGGAAGACCCTTTTGTGGTCAAGTTTTAATTTCCTGGCTGATGTCTTGAGATGTTGCTTCAGTATTTCTACATAATGTTCTTTCTTCATGATGCCATGTATGCTGTAAAGTGGACCAGTCACTTCTGCAGCAAAACAGCCCCACAACATGATGCTGCCGCCCCCATACTTCACAGTTGGGATGGTGTTCCTAGGCTTGTAAGCTGTCCCCTTTGTCCTCCAAATGTAACACTGGTCATTATGACCAAACAGTTCAATCTTAGCTCCATCTGACCACAGGACATGTCTTAAAAAATGATTCTTTTCCCAGTGTAATTTAACAAATTGTAATCTGTCTTTTTTGTTGATTCTGGCTTGTTGATTTTCCCATGTTGTCAGACAAGGAAGCAGTGTGTTTGAGGTTTTCCTTAAATACTATTCTACAGTTGTGCCTCCAATGTTGTCACATCAGAAACTTCCAAAACCATGACTCCATCAGAGGCATAATAATCTTTTTGTATGTAAACTTGACTTTCAAGAAAAGTTATAACAATTTCTCAAAATATCTCTCTCTCATTATTCTGCTATTACGCATAACAGAAACAAATTTGATAATCCTAGCTTACCTAAAAGAGAAAAAGTTTTTCTTAAATGGTTATGTGCCTTTTTATACAGTGTATGTAAACTTCTGATTTCAACTGTAGATGGTAGAAGCCAATGTGAAGCTTTCTCCACAGACATCAAGTTAAAAAAAAGTATAGTTGGAGTCTATAAGTTCATATATTTATGACAAAATAATATCCTTAAATGCACATACAAACTATATTTACAGATAACTTGATGTAATTTGTGTTACTATTAAGAAAAGCATTGATAAATGTTTTGGGTTTTTGAAAATTAATAGGTTTATCTTGCAGCAGCACAATGTACCTGCAAACCTAGAATCACCTATACAGTATACTGTGTGGTTAGTTAACAAATAGGCAATGAAAAATACTTTTTTGTAAAATACTTTTTTTTAAAGAAATAGTTATATATGTGGAATTTATATTTATATACTTAGATTTATAAGTGGAATTATAATAAAATACTGAAAACGTTACTAACTCTGGTTGTGAAAATGAAATTGTGAAAACTAAAATGGTGACTAACTTTTTTTTTACTGAACCATACCATAAATATTTCCTATTGAGTGACAGCAAAAATGAAGAATCTTAATAATATACAAATAATGTTAGAGTGATTTATCTTTATTGACAGATGACACTTACCTTCATATAATCATTTTACATTTATACATTTTATATGTATATGTATTTATATAACATTATTATTTTTATATAGTTTAATTTTTATGTAATTATGAATAACGTTTTTTTTTCTCTTCTTAACTTGTCAGACTTGGACATTTTAGTCGTGTCATACCAAAGGGCAACAAACCTTTAACTTTTATAGTGGTTCCAAAAATGTTAAATGTGTTTAAAAAAATGACACAAAAACATACCATGTGCAAGTCATGAGCTTCAGTCACATGATCTTAAATGATATTCCTAAATTAATTAAAGTTTTCCAAATAAGCATTAATGGTCCATTGTTAACAAGTGACTATGCAGAATGCAAGGTAGGTAGTACTACATTTACACTTAGCTTAATACCATTAACTATTATAGATGCAAAATTAACTAAGCAGTAAGTAATAGCTAGGACAATGGTAGTTCCTTATTAGGTATTCGATAATTGCAAAAAAAAAAACATTGTCATTGAGAAATACTTGCAAACTATGACCAATTCATTACTGATCATAAAAGATCATTCTAAAATAATGTCAATAAACTAAACAATTAAGTTCTTAGTGGAGACACATTTATGAATATTTACCCCAGTTCCTTTTATTTAAAAGTTTAACATATAGGCCTACATAGGCCACATCTAAGCATTTTTTTTAATTGAACCACATTCACTCCAAATCAATTCTATCTTGGTGATCAATAAAACTGTCAATGAAACATGAGACACAATTGTTTAATTGTTAATTTCAGTTATTTACTGCAGGTAATATGCTGTTCTAAATAGAAACAAATTATACTAAATACAATAAAACCAGGTGTTGCACATTTACAATATTACAGTAATTTATAGTAAAGGGAAACATTTAGGAAAGTGTATTATAATGTATATATTTACAACTGTTTGTTAATGACATACTACAGTACATAATGTAGTATTATCAGTAACTAGTGTGAACTAATAGTAATTACCATATAGAATACTTTATTATACTTTTTACTACAGTATACATACTTTAATATCATGGCATTCCCTAGGCACAATATTTTTGCTACAGTATATGGCAGTGGCACATCACTGCCAAGGAATACTGAACCATTCTGGAGGACCATGTGCACCCATTGGTTCAAATATTGTATCCTGAAGGCGATGCAGTGTATCAGAATGAATGCCCCAATACACACAGCAAGACCATTGATAGATTGGTTTGATGAATATGAAAGTGAAATTGAACCTCCCATAGGCAGCCACCAGATCTCCCATAGGCTGTCATTAGATCTAAATAGCAGTGACCTGGATGTATATACAGTTGAAGTCAGAATTATTAGCCCCCCTGAATTATTAGCCCCTCTGTTTATTTCCCTTCCCCCAATTTCTGATTAACGGAGGGAAGATTTTTTTCAACACATTTCTAAACATAATAGTTTTAATAACTCATTTTAAATAACTGATTTATTTTATCTTTGTCATGATGACATAATATTTGACTAGATATTTTTCGACACTTCTATACAGCTTAAAGTGACATTTAAAGGCTTAACTAGGTTAATTAGGTTAACTAGGCAGGTTAGGGTAATTAGGCAAGTTATTGTATAATGATGGTTTGTTCTGTAGACTATTGAAAAAATATATAGCTTAAAGGGGCTAATAATTTTGACCTTAAAATGTGTTTAAAAAAATTTAAAACTGCTTTTATTTTAGGCGAAATAAAACAAATAAGACTTTCTCTAAAAGAAAAATTATTATTAGACATACTGTGAAAATATATATACATATACAGTATAAATATATATATATATACAGTTGAAGTCAGAATTATTAGAATTATTATTAATATTTTTTCTTCTGGAGAAAGTCTTATTTGTTTTATTTCGGCTAGAATAAAAGCAGTTTTAAATTTTTTATGAACTATTTTATGGTCAAAATTATTGGCCGCTTTAAGCTATATATTTTTTCAATAGTCTACAGAACAAACCATCGTTACAATAACTTGCCTAATTACCCTAACCTGCCTAGTTAACCTAGTTAAGCCTTTAAATGTCACTTTAAGCTGTATAGAAGTTTCTTGAAAAATATCTAGTAAAACATTATTTACTGTCATCATGGCAAAGATAAAATAAATCAGTTATTAGAAATTAGTTGTTAAAACCATTATGTGTAGAAATGTGATGAAAAAATCTTCTCAATTGATTGGGAGGAAAAATAAACGAGGGCCTAATAATTCTGACTTTAACTACGTGTATATATATATATATATATATATATATATATATATATATATATATATATATATATATATATATATGTCTATAGACACATTCTTCTCTCTAAATAAATGATGTACAACATTGTGTGGAGAAAAAAAAAGCTTTTATTTACATATGAAAAAAAAGTGGCATGTCCAAAATTATTCATACCTTTCACAATAATCATCAATAAAATAATAATAACCAACAGAAAGCCTTTATTGGCTATTACAGCAATCAATCGATTCCTATAATTGCTGACCAGCTTTTTGCGTGTCTCCACTTGTTAACAACAGACCATTATTTTAAAGAGTAACTAAATATTTCATGCATCCATTTACATCACATTAATGTGAAAACTTACCTCATCTGCGCCTTTTTCTTTGGGTAATATTTTCTCTCTTCCTGCGGTTATAATTCTGTCGTTCATGGTAACCTACTCTACAGACAGCACTACGACAAAAAGCGTTGCTTAGGTACGAAAAGTGTTTTAAATTATTAATCAAGACAACTGGATGCACACGTGCCTGGTAGGTTATTTACTTTTATATTAAACATTCAGTGAGATTGTACACCACATTCTCTAATCCTTGAAATGTATATTTTTTCTACACTAATCAGCCTGAGCGGTTATTCAAAATTATTTGTTAAACTACTATTAGACGAATAATATCGAATACGGTGGTATTATCTAAAGATAACCATAAATGAAAGATAACATCTCCAATAACTGCCAATGCCACAAAACAAAAGGTTGCTGAAACATCTTTAAAGTAGCATTATTTGTTCAGTAGTTTGCTACATTTGTCACATCTGTTTGTAAGGTTTTGTTACAAATAAACTACACTGCAGAGGCCATGAAGCAAAGAAGGAAGCTCTCTGGGAGTTACTCTTCTGTTGCTAGGAAACCAGGAACACATGCTCCAACAAGCAACTGAAAAGACCAGAGTTTACTGTTGTCGGATCTGTCTGCTTAAACGAGTGCACTTCAGCAATGGCATAGCATAAATAACAGTCATGCTTTATTGGTTTGTTGTCTTGGAGTTAAAAATAATACTAGTCAGATACATGAATAAGTTATCTCAACTAATACAGTATACTACATTTCGTACACCATGTTCACCAAGACCAAAAAAGCAAATTAATTTAATCAAGAGTTGGCATGGGCCGGTATAAGACTCTGACGGTATGATAACCATGAACAAAAATATCATGGTATTGTGATTACTGCTCTAAAATATATTCTTCTTAAATGTCTGGGTAAAAAACTAAAACTTTTTTCCCTTTTGAAGACAGTATATTTTATTTTGAGACACATTTAAAATATTTTGGAACAATAAACATGTCAGGCTAAATAAAGCATTGACCTCTGCGGTCTTCATTGGTTTCAAAAACACATTTTTTTACAATTTAAAACCGCATCTTCGGATATTTTTCTGCTGGAGATACTGTTGTCCTAAACACAAAAATTAAATTTAAAAAAATCGTAAACAGTTGAAGTCAGAATTATAAGCCCCCCAGAATTTTTGGCTCCTTGTTTATTTTTTCCCCGTTTTCGGTTTAATGGAGAGAAGATTTTTTTCAACACATTTCTAAACATAATAGTTTTAATAACTCATTTCTAATAACATTTATTTTATCTTTGCCATGATGACAGTAAATAATATTTGACTAGATATTTTTCAAGACACTTCTATACAGCTTAAAGTGACATTTAAAGGCTTAACTAGGGTAATTAGGTTTACTAGGCAGGTTAGGGTAATTAGGCAAGTTATTGTATAACGATGGTTTGTTCTGTAGACTATCGAAAAAATAAATAGCTTAAAGGGGCTAATAAGTTTGACCCAAAAATGGTTATTAAAAAAAAAATTCAAACTGCTTTCAATCTAGCTGAAATAAAACAAATAAGACTTTCCCCAGAAGAAAAAAATATTATCAGACATACTGTGAAAATGTCCTTGCCCGGTTAATCATCATTTGGGAAATATTTAAAAACTGTACCTTAGGAATGGTATTGTAGAAAATTGACGGTTTTAAAAGCTTGACTTTTTCCAAACCACAGTATACCTTGAAAACAATTACGGTCCCATGCCTAATAAAGAGTATGTACCCATGAAGGCAAGAATGACTTTAACAACAACGGTCATTCAAGAGAACTTTAATTAGCTTTTGTTTTGTTTTTTTGACAGGTCTCATCCCAGTGCAATCCTGTGAATACACATAGCAATCTTTCAGGTGACTCAGAGACTCATTTAGTGACTTACAAATGTATAGCTTCCACCATTACAATGAATTTTGTAAACATGTTTGATTACAAAATTAAGTTATTAAAAACAAATAATCAGCTCTGGGATGCATAACTAACAATTTAATCAGAGATTGCTTTGCAAACAAAGAAACTCTTCAGTATGGGTAAATTGTAAATTTTATTGGAAAACAAATATACAACTTGGAATGCACTATCCGAGGCATGACAATACCATTAAGCGGCTTTAAAAAAAAAAAAAAAAAAAAAAAAAAAGAAGAAGAAAGAACTATTGTGAAGTGAGTAAAACATTAAAAAGCATTGTTAGGTTCAAACAAGTTCTTGGTATAGAACAGCAGATACAAAAAGAGTTTATGTACGAGTATCTTGCAGATACACCCGTGTCTTTTTCTTTTGTAGTAGTGCAATGCTGAGAAATTTCATATATTATATACTTTGTCCATAGTCCATGCAGAGTTACTTCTCTACATTGTTGCCATGCCAACGCCGCTGTTCAAAGACAACCAGCAGGCAGGTCTCCACTCTTGCTACGCATGAAGGGGGGCAGACAGACGTGACGTGCAAGGTTTGGCACATCACAACCCCCTCTTCGCGGCAACAAGCACCTGATCGTGTAACCGCACCACCACTCCAAAAACACGATGACAGCAAAAAAAAAAAAAAGAGGGACATGAGGACTGAAGATCCTATGCAGTTTACATGCAGTTCCTTTGGACAGCCGGTAGGAAGAACGGGGAGGAGATTTGAAGTTTTACAGATAAATTAAACAGAAAAAAGGCAAAATTATTTATAAAAGAGAGGATCTGTACAAGGCCTTCATTTCGCTGTCATCATCTGTACAAATTCTGTGGAGACATAGAAGGTGTTAGTCTATTTGCAAACCAAAATTTCCTACATGAACTAAAGAAGCATCTTGACAAATTATTAAACCACTATTTTCTTTTTTTTCCCCCATCATTTCTGTAGATGTTACGGGTAACCAAATCCACAGTGAAAACTTGGTACAAAAGTCTCACTCTACATCAGTGGTTCCCAACCTTTTTTTGCCTGAGACCCCCCTTTTCCCCTGGAAAACATAAGGCCCCCCTCCACATTTAATGATATTTTTTATTTATTTAATTTTTAATTCCCAGGTTCTGCAGGTTGCAATATCCCGAATTTCCATTGGCAATCTTAAGCCAATTGTAATCATCTGTTTTAGTTCAACTTTGAATTTCCCCAACCAACGCAGAGCCCGGGGGATCAGAGTGAATGCGCTGACTCAGCCCCCTCTGATCCCACATTTAATGATATTAAATCGCTTATAGGTTTGCAGTAAGGATGACAAAGCATGTTGTTTCTAAACAAATGGTATGTTTATTACTATATCGAGATACGTTTATGCACAAATAATATCCTAATGCGTTTAAAAGAAAACGTAGCCCATTTGTAACTGAAAAACGTAAGCTTTTAAATTGGCCCTATTCACACTGGTGTATAAGGGAAAAATTATATAGGCTATTACCATTTAATACTGGCATGTTTTTTGCTGCTGGTAGGGAGTAATAATTTGGTCAATACGTGGAGAGATCTTTGACAGGGCAAGACGCATATCATCCTCAAGTCGCACACAAAGCTGATCCCTCATGTCCTCTGACATTGTTGCGATGTGACGTTTTACTGTATTAATTGATAATGGTATCTTGGCCAGTTGTTTTGACACATCCTCTCAAATAAATCCTTGACAATCTCTGTTGCTCATGGCAAAATCTAAGTTTCTGCAATTGTATGCCCTTTCTTAGCTTTGGCGAATTTAAAAAAAAAAAAATTTCAAAAATTCAGCAACTGTGTACGATATTTTTAAAAGTTTCTTGTCAATAGCGGTGACGTCCCTCATCTCATTTTGGGTGCATGTCAATTCTTTTGCCTTGCGCTCAAAAATACTCTGGGCTTGTCACAGTATTGGGGAGTCATCTGCAAATGTCTTATCAATTTTGATGGCCTCATGCATTCATTAGCATCAACTTTGGAGCAGATAATGCACTGTGGCTGGGTCAGGGATTCTTTGCTTTGAGAAAATGGAATAAAACCCTAGTTCAGGTAACGGTCTTGGTATTTCCTGCATTTCATGTTTCCTTTCACGTCATCAGCACTGTGACCCGAAATGTTCAGAGCTTCCTTACTAGGGTTTAGTATGCTTGGGTCATTACTATTAGCTGCTGAAGGCGAATCAGCAAGTCTTTTTTGTGTCAATTTTTTGGTCAGTCAGGGGATAAAATGAACTAAGGCAACATGAACATTCTCCTAATTTTATTATTAATAATTCCTAAAAACCTCGCTGAGGCCCCCTTACGGGCCAGGACCCCTCTGTTGGGAACCGCTGCTCTACATAATAAACAAGCCACATTCTGAAAGGGCATGATTGCGCATCTTAAATAGTATTGGGGACACTGTATAATGGTGTGATTTAAATCAACTTTACCACAAACTCACCTTCGTAGTTAACCTGCCCATCTCCATCAATGTCTGCTTCTCGAATCATCTCATCAACTTCTTCATCAGTCAACTTCTCTCCAAGGTTTGTCATGACGTGACGCAATTCCGCTGCGCTGATGTATCCATTCCCATCCTACAGCATAATACCAATGTCAGTTACAACACAAGACTGTGTGGCACTAGTCTGGTAAAATAGTTTTAGTCGCAACTGGACAAACTTTACCTTATCAAAGACACGGAATGCTTCTCTGATCTCCTCCTCGCTGTCTGTGTCTTTCATCTTCCTCGCCATCATGGTCAGGAACTCTGGGAAGTCTATCGTGCCATTTCCTATGCAGAAGGTGTAGGTATAAGCCAACATTTTACATTCCCATTAAGTGGATTGGGGATGCATGCAGTTATCCTTACCATCAGCATCCACTTCATTGATCATGTCTTGCAGCTCAGCCTCTGTGGGATTCTGTCCAAGTGAGCGCATGACAGTACCTAACTCTTTGGTAGTGATTGTGCCATCACCGTCTTTATCAAAGAGTGAGAAAGCCTCTTTGAATTCTGTAAAGGGTGACAGATAAATGAAATAGGACCTTGTGTTAACAGAGTCTCCCAAAGATAAACACACTGAACAAAAAGACACACATAGGAACCAGTGGGGCCAGTTCCAAAGAAGGGATGCCCAAATAAACTTCAAACATCCACTTTCAAAACGCGCTCTTCAGATATTAAATGCAAAAAAGTGTGAGCACAGGCATAGAGAAGTCAACATCAGTTAAAATTGATTTAAATTTACTTTCTCACCAAGCATACCGGTTATTCTATAAACAAACTTTTGGTAACACTTTATTTTGATGGTCCATTTGAGTATTAGTATACCGTCTGCTTTATATCTGTTGATACTGCTAAGAAACTTTGCAAGTACATGTCAATCTTACACTAACCCTAACCCCAACCTAACAGTCTACTAATTGTAATGAGATGCAATGTAGATGCAATGTAACTAATTCAACAAACAGACCATCAAAATAGTTTCCAACCTTTTTAATTTTAAGTAAAAATGTAATAACTGTGAAGAGACTTTGCTTAGTGGCTCAAAGTCAACCGAAATCTAATGGACAAGTGCTAACAAACACTTTTTTTCCTCACTAAAAAAAAAAAATCAGATGCACCCTGCAGAAATGTCGGACCACAGAAACATGAAAGGTTGCAAATTAAATTTAACGTTTACTTTAAAGTTAAAGATCCCTACCTCACATATAGACAACCATAGAAAACAACAGCAAATTTTAAGATAAGTATGAACAGACTGTGGTTTAATATAGCAAACACAATGCAAAGAGTCACTGCACTGGAAGACACCACGTACATACTGCTTCACCAGTCAGTAATTACCAGATTGTTATCCAAGGGACATGCGAATAGAACATGTGGCACCCATATACTCAAACGATGGACTACAAAAGTACAAAATATCACTCCTTCTAAGGGAAATTAGCACATAAAACACTACTGGCCAGTCCTCGCAAAAATTAAACCTTACACTGCATTAATGTAGCCTTTAGAGACTCACTGAACAATATGAACAACTAATACGGTGACACCATTGAGCTGATATAGGATCTAGAGTTAAGAGCAGTCAGTATGGAAACACTACTGTGACCTCATAAGTTCTCCAGGGAAACACAAATTAGTGACTAGGTCTCGATGGATAAACCACTGTGACCTCACTGTCACTATGGAGACCGACCACGACGGCCTAAATGGGCTGGAGAAAATTAAAGAAATCTTTCTTTCGACAGCGTTTAAAAGGCTAAACTTGCAGGTTGGTCTTTGACCCGTAGAAACATGAACCTATGAACCTCAAAGCACCAAATATTAAAGAACAAGAACACTAAAATGACCAGAATACAAAACAATGTGTTATAACATCTAGCGACAAGTCAATAATGCTAGGTTCTGCATTGTCGGATCATAACTCGATCCATGCCAGTGGCCAAACAAACATTAACTTCACGCCAAAGACACGGAGATGTTCAGTCCAACAGGGGACACACCCTTATCCCTCAGTGCCTGCAGTTACTAACTCTCCCGAACAAGAGAAGGATGTGTTCATTGAAAGCTACAATTAGCCATAGGAATTACTGATTGATTTAGTTTTAAATCCTGGTGTTAGTTGCTTCCCTCCATAACAACCGGTCCAGACATTTAGGGAAAGGGTCCACAGCAAGACTCAGGGCTCGCCATAAAAGGAAATAATATAAATCCATGGAGAGGGGGGGGCGGAGAAGAGGGGAAAACCATGGGAATCCACACCACCAGCCACGTGCCAATGTCTTACCGGCGATCTGCTCTTCTGTCAACTGGTCAGCCTGCAAATGAAATAAGGAAAGATGTACAATGAAAATAAATGACGCCACCACATTTCAAGCACTGGGAGATGTAATTATTTTTGGAACTGACCACTGAAAATCCTATACTGATCAACCATGCATCTTAAAAGTTCATACAGATGTGGCTGATGATTTAAACATATGGACTTTATAAAGGGGACTCACTTCCATATTCATTCATATTAATAATTTATCCTTAAAGAACATGCTCCTTTATGGGGATCATGAGATGAAAGTAAACAGCAACTACTTTATGCGTTTCAAAGAAATGGCAACAAGTCGGATGGTTTTGCAACAACGAGAGTGAACAAATGTCATAATTGTCATTCTGGGGTTTACTATTCCTTTAATATTAAATGCAGAAGGTGGCGCAGTCCCTTTCCACCGCTCTTAAAAGACTTTGTGCAGTTATATTCATGAAGGGAACACTAAATTAAAGGGCAGACGTCCACGATACTTTTCATACCAAAGTTAGATAACGAGCACATATTCAAAACTGAGCTCGAGCAAAATAAATGCGCTATATTCGCAAATGAGATGCCCCTTAAAACGTTTTTGCTATCAATTAAGCTTTTCAAAGTTGATGCTTTAACATACATTACAGCAAACAAAAACGAATATTTAACTGATATTCTATGCATTAAATGAATACGCATATATAAAATACAAACAAAATAATACCTAACATTAAACCACGTTACACTCAATCTATACATGCATATACCCACACTATATATATATATATATATATATATATATATATATATATATATATATATATATATATATATATATATATATATACACACACATACATACATACATACATACATGGATAGATAAGCATTCATTATCAATGAACTGTATGCTGAATGTAACGCACATTACTGTATATAATTTACGCTGGCTTAAAATTATGACTGCATTTGCACCAGGTCAACAGTGATGTTAATATAACGGTTTTTACTCACCATCGCGCTGTTTTAACAGATGTATCTCCACACAGAACAACAGTCCGCAGCTGGCAAACAAACAGGATGCAATCACATAGGGCTTGACGCGCCTTTAATGGTCGCTTATAAACTCCTCCCCCTGCATTTCTCCATCCGCCACCACACTTCCTTCCCTATCATAAACGATCGTCAAACATGACTTATTTGTGATGAATAAACGTGCGGTACACAATACCGTGGATGTTTTAAAATAGCGACGCATTCAAATCGCTAAGATATGCTATATGCAAGTAAGGAGAACGGGTTATAGTGGAACTATTGAACCAGCGGAGACATACATTCTGCTAAAATGTGATGCGTCAAACGCAGAACTGTACGTTATGGCTAGGGAAAACTGCTTCTGATTGGTCTATTTGTACCCGCAATGCGTCACTCGCTACGATCCGAGCAGAGCTGCATTCCCGGTTAGACTCACTCACTCACTACACATCAGGGTTAGAAACTAACCAGGGCTCGTGGCAAGAATGCCATAGAAAGTGACGAATTTTAACAACTATTTAGGATTTTAAGGCAAAAATATGTCCATCTACTGCAGTCTCCATTTGTACATATTTTATTTAATTTGATATAGACTTATTTATTGTTTTCTAGGCTTTTTAATTTTATAGCTTTAAACAGCCTATTTGATAACTGACATGATGTTCTAAATAGCCTATATATAGTAGTTATTATATAAAAATATATATATGAGTGGTATTTTGTGATGATTGATACGCATTAAGCATCAAGTGATCAAGAGGAAGGCTAAATGTTGTCATTGTTTTGATGATGATGTGATGCCAGCTAAGCAAATAGGCTGGAAAAAATGACTTAATACTTGAACAATTAATTAATTAATAATTGAGAGAATTGTTCATTGCAAAAATTACGAAGCAATGAAAAGAATCGAGAAAGCCAGTGCATTCAGCACTGTGAGAACCAAATATAATAGTTTTAATTAATGATCGGTAAACCCACTGAAGCCACTAATCTGAATATTGCTTATGTTGACAACAATAAACAGAAAAATAACTAAATTTAGAGACTGAGTATATAGACTGATCGGTCACACTTTATTTTGATGGTCAGTTTGTTGAATTTAAGTTACATCTAGGTGCCAACTAATTCTCATTAGATTAAGTAGACTGTTAGGTTGGGGTTAGTGTAAGTTGACATGTACTTGCAAAGTTTCTTATAGTCAGTTAAATGTGTGTTGAAGGAGCTGTATCAACAGATATTAAGCAGACAGTCTAATACTCAAATGGACCATCAAAATAAAGTGTTACCGACTGATAATTATGCGAAATGTTTTCAATGTAATCATCAAAATAAAACAAATGAGTGATTAGTTTTGCAGTGAAATCTACTAATATCTTTATCTGATTGTTTTGGCATGGTTGGCCTATGGCAAGCTTTACAGAATGGCTGCCTTAAAGTAGAATACAATTTGGTCAATCAAACAAAGTAGTTAGATAATATATATACAAGTTATGGACATGTGACTGATAGTGACTAATATCTGCTTTAGTGTGTTTTGTGCATGCAATGAATAATCAGTTGTGACAGGCTCATCAAGCGATATGTCAGATGTGGCATAAGGTTTATGAGCACACGAGCAGCAGTAGAGGCCTGCTTACTCTCACTGAATGCATGGGAGTATCTGATTTACCTGTTTCTCTATGCTTGGCTACCTGGTTCTGTCTCTCCCACTTGCCACCTGTCTCTGGACTACCCAGTGAAGTTGCAGGTGGGAGAGAGGGGAAACTCTAGGATCAGTTTGAAGACTCATTCACTATTCCTTGTAGCTACATAAGAGGTTTTGAAAAATGTCAAAGGGATTTTTGGTTGGCAAAATGAAAGTCAATGGGGTGCAGAGTTCTTGTATCAACTCCACAGAATAATCAAGTAGTTATTTAAAATTGTATTTTTTGTTATGATTAAATAAGTGAATTAACTAAAGGCAAACAGGGTTGGAACAAAATTAGATTATTCAATCCAATGAATTTTCATTTAGGGTGAACTGCCACTGAATGTGCTTTCATTTAGCATTATTAATGTGAAATTGAGTCATAAGTTGATGCAAACATTCACACACAATCAGGAAACTCACCAACCATACCCAGCTGTATTGCACACACAGACACACTATTTAGAGATCCTTATAGTAAAAGTGTCCACTTGGGACTTGTTTCGTCTCGACTGCCTAGTCTTCAACACAGTGTCTATTTGTCTATTCATTCAAATCTGCTTTTCTACACTGGGATGGCAGCTCATAGAGAAGATTATGCAACAAAGTAAAGAGAAACATCATAAAGGCCCTATCTATTAATCACAAGAGGAAGATAAACTGGATTCTGACTGAGCATGAATACATAGTAGTGAAAAAGGAGAAACAAACAAGTTTGTGAAAATGGCTGCATACTAACATGTTCTACAAAAGATTCCATCTATCCCAGCTGTCAATGAAATCCTCTTTTTTACTAACGCAATCTAAGATCTTTATATCTTTAAATCTTTATATTGCTGACATGCTTTGAATGTGAACAGCTAATTAAAAAAGTCCAACATGTCAGCAAACACATGTCTGTATTTCATTTAAATTAAAGAGCCCCTATTTGCATAAAAAAATGTCATATTTTTGTTTTAGGGGTCTCCAACAACAGGCTGATATGCGTACAAAGTCAAAAAACACTTTCATTGTCTTATAATATGTGTTTATTTTTACCTAATTATCCCAGCGACTCACATATGAATGGTTCAGCGATTCATTTGTTCCCAAACCCCTCCTTAGCAAGAAGCTAATCTGTGGTGATTGGTCACATGACCCAGTCTGTTGCGATTGGTCGACTGCGTTCAGTACGAGACAGAGAAAAGCCCACCATGGCTATGAAATAGCAGCCAGAGAGTATGTGAGAGCCCAATGCAGGAATGCAATAAAGCAATGCAGTTAAATGCCAGTATATTGCTCTACTCTTAACCCTAACCTCAAGTAATAACGACACACATTCAGTAATAATCCACACAGTGGAAAAAGTTTAACTATTTTGAAAATTGACCACGCCGCATGTGTAGGAATGGCTGATGGTGGCCATAGCAAAGGCAAACAGCAGAGGATGGCCAGTTCAGAAACACATTTAAAATCGGTAAAGGAAGAAGCACGTGTCACGTTTTAACGTGGTTTTTGGATGCGATATGTGAACAGCCCCATAAAGATTTAACCTGAGAAATACAGTACAAGCACTGATCTATAATCGATACGTGATTACAAGCCGCACGGGGTGATTACAACTTATAACACACAATTAATCACATATTTTGCAAACTACACAAAAAGAGGCAACACTTTTAATGACACTTACATGTTATGATCCGGAGGAAGAAGAAACTGGTCCATTTGAACTGTAAAAGTTAGTGACAAAGTCCCATAGTCTCTGCTGCTCCTTCAATAGAAAACGGCCGACGAATCCCGCGTTGCAGCGTAGGTTATTGTATCAAAAATCAGAAAAATGACAGAAACAAACACAGCACTAGGTTGGCTATTCTGTGATGTTGTTGTGAAAATGAACTTTAACCCTTTATACCTCCAGCCGAATCTCCATCTGTCAGTGATCGTCATCTTCGCGTCATGATCAGTCCCGTGATCCCTGCGCCTCCGCTAGTGTGTGGAGGGAAAGCCCGTGCACATTTTACCGGAATTGGAACTACATATTTGATGATGTACCGTATCGACGTCGATGCGATCAGACAAAAGATCCGAACTCAACTCGATTCGTAGACTCTGAGTCAAATATTTCGCTAAAGAATCAACATAGATATATACACTTGATATCACATACAGATCCTGAGCATGCGTCAATAGCGCTGCCACATTTGTACAGTGATCCCTGGACACATGTCATTCAACCGCACTAGTCAAGACAGTGTGCCAATGTGAAGATGCTGGACTTTTAGCGCTATGTACGGGTGTAGTAACGAGCAAAAAAAGAAAACAAAGCACAAAGGCAGAACATTTCATAGGTAAGATGTTTTTGTTTTTTTATTTTCTATGTTACGAACTTTTGAGCTAAACAAGTAATGTTATTGATGATAATACAGTCTCTTACTGCATTCACCATAAGGCTAAGAAGCACCAGCTTGCACTAAATACCAGGCTTATGCTAGTTTTGTTTAATAAAATATGTAAATGAAATATGACAAGACGCTGCGGTGCTAGAAACTTTTATTATTATTATTGTTGTCGGCTAAGTGAACGAGTCGTTCATAACGGAGATTCACTCACAAACGAATCGCAAAGAATGAGAAGTGAAAGCAGGAGAGGAGGTGTGTTTCAGGACACGGATTAGGTCAAATCAAACAGAGAGGGAGGATAATGCATTTCCATGCACATAAACACATCGTCTTTGTCAGGAATGCCCGTGCGATCACTTATCCATCGATGTAGAAAAGTGATGTAAAATTATAATTTTCGTAATTTAAAAAAATATTTGCAAACTGACCACCGGGAAAACTCCCGATCACAGATATATGTGTATAACTCTGGCTCTGGGTGGCCACAGTCCTCCACTACACCTTGGTCCCGCATTCATTTCAAAGGAGCGCTACCCTGTTATAAAATGGCGGCTCTATTGACGCATTCCTTCCAATAGACAACAACAGGGTAGTACATATCTATGAAGAATCAATAGTTTTAAACATGATGCCCTTTTAGATTTAAACCTCAGCTGGATGTTTTCATTCACTTAGTGCTGTGTTACACACTGCATGAAAGGTCATTTTCAAAAACCCATAATAGGGGCTCTTTAAGTAAAACATGAAATAAACATATCCATGGTTTATTCATTCACATTCACATTAAGACAAACTCCATGCATTTATAAAAAATAAATTTAAAGTTAAAATATAAATCTGAAGCGGTTACAGGCACTATTCGTTTGACTGTATTCATTACTTTCTAAGACTAATTTAATGACAAAAAATATGATGTTTTTGAGGGCAATATAGTCACGAAGAAGCCAATTGTGGGTGTTAAGAATTCCAATCTCAGTTTATTTTGAGTTATTGTGGAAGTATGCGCTGAGCATGTTTACACATAAACCTAGATGACGTGCTTGCCCTACAATAGTTTTGGGTATGAGTGATTGTACCATACGTGGGCTGAAGTGTGAAGGCACGGCGTTTATGTATATACTGTACTTATCTAAATGTGTTGTTCTCCTGAAATGATTCACTCTCCCATATTTATCCAAGCCCATTTATCTCAGAAGTTTTTGTTTCTTCTAAGGTAAGAAGGCCTTATTTGTGATTGCAAATTCTAGATCTTTATGAGAGCTCACAACAAAGGCAACTCATACTTTCAGAATTTCTAAGCATGTCAAGGCAAGCCTACATATGGCCAGACCCTCAAAAGTCATTGCAGGAAGTAAACGGTGAATTCTTAAGGTCAAATGTTGAGAAATTCATGGCACATTCAGATCTGTTAGGGCTTGAGTCTTTATCAAAGGGCTTGTGAGTGTGTATACTGTAGACAGACCAGGTGTCTAGGTATAGATTTCTGTCTGTGTACAGTAACTGGAGGTTGCGTCATCTTTAATTTATGAAGCCTAACAATGCTGTTAGAGAAAGAGATCTTACAAGAATGTACAGCATTTTTTATTTGTACATGATACTATACAGGGTATACATTGACAAATCTTTGTTAATTTTAGCTTGTGTAATACATGCTTCTCTCACTTTCCTTTGACTTAGTCCCTGACTTATCAGGGTTGTCTTACTGTGTCTATCTGTCCTTTAGATCTGCTGGTTTCAGACTGCTGAATGAATATTTTCTCACAGAACTGCTTTGTGCAATTGTAACGGGGATGTGACGCTGACAACAGGGGTGCGGATCTAAATGCAGGTTTATTAGAATGGTCAGGCAAGCAATGGTCAACACAGAGGCAAACAGATGTATACAGGCAATCCAGAATCGTAGTCAATAGGCAGGCAGATGGTCAGAGGCAGGCAGCAGACAGGAATAAACAAATAAACGAGGATCAAAAACCACGGCAAAGCAAGACAAAGGAAAACGCGTTGTAGTGTCACAAACAGCAGACAAGACTCAGCCCCATTGTGTGTGTTTGTGCTGCTTATGTAGTGCAGTAATCAGTCCAAAAGCAGCATCAGCTGTGAGAGTCTAATCAGTGGAGACTTGGAGCAGGTGTGTGTGTGTGTTGCATGACTGAATATGTAGTCCATGAAATGGCGGATTTGTAGTTTATGTGAGTGTGAATGTTTACCAGCGGTCTCTGGTTGATAGATCGCTGGTGATCGTGACAGCAATTATGCATTCACTATGGTATGAATCATTCTAAAATTACGGGGGTGGTCAAATGTTTATTATCTATTTTTTTAATTATTAATATTATTATTTAAGATGCAGATAAGAGCAATCTATTTCTCACCTTTTAAAGGGCTTTAGTGACTGCCATCTGCTCCGATGACTTAATGAATTAGTTTGATCTCATATTATAAATTGTAGCTACAATGTGATAACCAAATTCATCATTTTAGTTCAATTACGAACATGTATTACATTAACTACAGTATATTTAAATACGTTTGCACAACATATCTACAATTTAATTAAAATAAATTAATAAATTGCTACAGTATGTCAACAAGTTTAATGAGAGTGAATACTTCCTTTTGTAAACAGGGCTCTACAAAAACACATATGTGTGTCATTAATATGCCAGTGTAGTGCCAAAAAATGCACCCCTGCCAGATTATGCCTGGTTGAGATTTGGCTATCAGCAAATTCAGATGCATCATTTGGCATGGGTGCATTTTACAGCACATTACATCCCCTCAGAAGTCAAAAGTTGTGTGTCAGTGCCATTAAGCTCTTGTGTGGCAAATGGTGACGTGGGTCGTTTAAAACAGCAGAAATACATTAACCTCAAGTTCAGTGAAGATTTGCAGCCAGATGTTGTTGTATTCATGCAGTTTCTTAACTGTTACACTTAGACTGAAAAGCCGTATACAACATTACCCAGAGCCCAACTCTGGATTAAATTGCTTGGCAAAAACCAAGCGTGCAGAAATTACGTAAATGGTCACATCAGGCCGGAGCATGAAAGAGCTTACTTCACATCCTAAACTTTATAGTTTTATGGCTGGGAGATAAAAGCTGCCAAAGTGCAGAGTCCAAAGGCATCCTGCCTGATAGCTATTTCCTTCAACAGTTAAAATGCTCCAGATTCACTTTATGCCATTAACAATGTCACCACAATAGATAATGTAATTTTATTAGACAATTTATTTCTCATCTAAATGAAAATTTACCTAAAAAAAACTACCTTAAAATTTACCTTAAAAGCTAGAACATACTGAGAAACTTTCACTCAGGTTACACACCTTTCAAGCTACAGTATGTGACATATTTGCATGTAAAACCATCTTTATTTTATTGAAGTAAGAAGTTTATATACTGTGTGTAGTCACCCTGAGGCTGTATACACAGAGTATCATACTTTGAAGTATCAAGTTGACAATAACACACTTCTCAAAAGTATATTTACAAGCATTATACAATTTCAAGTCAAATGGCAGTCAAACAGGCCAGTAGCCAGCCATTTGAAAGGGGTGGTTCTTTTTCTTTTTTTTTTTTTTTCAAAAAATTGACCTTTTTGCAGTTTTTTGCCTCATTTTCTATTTATTTATGAGGTTTAAATACTGCACTTTAATGACATTTTAAGCAATTTTCCTCAGTTAGAATTTGGCCATTTGAATAACAAATAACTAAGCAATAATAATGTAGAGCTTTACAATTTTTTTAGATTTTTCTCTTGTAAAAAAGTTCAATTTAAACTTCATGGATCACAATAGCCTGATTAGTATTAAAATTTACTTAATAGGGGCCACCTTTGGTGCTTCACACCTTTTTATTGATCATTTTATGTTTCACGAATAAGCAAGGGCCACAGCCACCCCTGTGTAAACTCTGGCCACCCCAATATGATTTTGCTGTTGATATTATTAATTTAAATGTACTTACGTAAATTTACAATATTTCAATAAATAAAAAATTATTGTGGATTAATTGGTGCCACTGACGTAGCTGATTCACTGCCCCTCCCCCTCCCCGATCATTGTTGACAGCACGCACACACCTTCGATAGACAGCAATAGCAATTTAATATTTCTGGTACATCAATAGAAGAAGCTGTATTAATATTATTATGGCTCAAAAAGGAATATGGATAAATGATATTATTAGGGTCTGTATAGTGAGTGTGTGTGTATAGTAATGCCTTTTGTTCAGTTTTTCACTTGTTTGTTTTATTAATTAATTTTCATTCATTTTAGACATGGCATATACTGTATGCTGTACAATAAAAGTAAAATTAGATATGTATGAAAGTGTTTTTAAAATAAA
The DNA here is from genome assembly GCA_903798195.1 of Danio kyathit. Classification (NCBI taxonomy): domain Eukaryota; kingdom Metazoa; phylum Chordata; class Actinopteri; order Cypriniformes; family Danionidae; genus Danio; species Danio kyathit. The sequence continues at coordinate 11,994,581 of LR812531.1, forward strand.
TATTGATTTTTATTTGGTTTGCACATGTACTTGCTAAATTATTTCAAGGAATAAATTGCAACATTTCAAGAGTAATTAATTAAATGAATTAAAACCACATTATTTCCTTTACCAAAAACAAAAATATAACATTACACTGAATTCATTAGTTTTTTTGTGTGCCACCTCAAGATTTGGTGTGGCCTCTTCTGGCCACCCCTAAGAAAATTTTCTGGGGCGCCATTGCAAATAAGATATAAAGAAAGAAATATAAGATATAAGATATAGAAAAAAATATTTTCTCTATTTAACAACAATACAGGTCAGTAGTGAAAGATGACTTTACTTTCGTCAGATTGTGTGTTGTCTTGCACAGATGTTGGACTCATGAAAAATAATTTCTTCAATTGGCCAAAACTGATTAGCTGAAGTCACGACAGCCAACAGAGCATTCTGCTTGGTCTAAGGGCGTACTCACACTATGCTATCCGAACCGTGCCTAGGCCCATTTTCCAGATCGTTTGAGAAGTGTGAGTGCTCTGAATCAGGCTCAGGCACGGTTCAGTTGGCCGGCCCTGGCCCGGTTGGAAGAGGTGGGCCAGAGCGTGGTTCACTTGGGTTCAGAAACTAAAGACGAGACGTGACTTTTACGGGACTGTTTCATATGGATTAATTAATCATTCTTACTGTTAAATGAACGCAAACTGTCGTAGATTATTAAAGACGCAAACCCCTCACTGTACGACAGCTGCACCTTTAGCAAACTGCCTAATTCCTGCAGCACGAGGACTTTATGATTGTTTATGAGCGTCAAAGGTGGCTGATCTGTTCGGCGAAATAATTGACTGCGTGTCACTGCATCCCCAAGGACTAAAACAATATAACTAAAGAAATCTTTACTGTGCTGAGCGAGAGCGCTTACTAAACAGCGCATCATCGATGACGTAAGCGTGCTCAGGCCCGAATGTAATGTGAGTGCGGGCCGTCGGGGGAGACGGGAGGGGTGACAAGCGTGCTTCAGCCCGGTTCAAGGAAACTGTACATAGTGTGAGTATGCCCTTAAAGCCTTCTTCGATGGGTTATTTTCACAATTTATGATGGAATAGCAGTCAAAATAGGACAAATGAGCTCATGTATGGGACCTTTATCAGTGAGGGGTGGGTCTTTCTGACCACCTGAACCCCACCGGCTACAGTCTGATACATGAGGGTGGGTTGGTCAGAGGAGAACTGTTCCCAAGTGAGTCTGTTTTTTTTCCCCCCAAGTCTTTTTCCCTCTCTTTCTGTCACCTTGTGGAGTTTGGATTCCTTGTTACTGTCACAATTTGGCTTGCTTAGTTGGGATTGGTAGGGCTTCCCTACAGCTAAATCACATCCTTCAACAGTGACATTCGCATTGAATTAGGATGAATCTTGACACAAAGTGAAAACAGCATTTCTGTTGAAGTGAAGAATCTCTGTGAAGCTGCTTTGACACAACATACAATGTATAAAGTGCTACAGAAATAAGGGACTTGACATATTAATGTTCACAGAATCAATTCGTAAAGACAAAAGGAGTGTGTTCCCTGAAGAAGTTCTCTAAGAGATCTGCAAGATGATTTGCAAGGTAAATAGAGAAAAAATAAAAGTATGGCAATGTATATGTATGGAAAGGGACAACAATAAGGATGTTTAAGAGAGGAGGTATGATATAAAGGAAGGCAGAAATTAAAGTAATAATGTGGCTGCTGCTCTGCCCTTGACCCATTCTCCCGATGTGGGTCTTCCTCTGCAGTGCAGGCCTGCACACAACTCTGATGATCTCATCTTGCAGGGGCCACCACACACACACACACACACACACACACACACACACACACACACACACACACACACACACTGCATAGGGAGAAGTGTAGGTATTTACCCAGTGCCTCTTGTGATTGCCTGCCTGCCCTAAACATCACAGAAACACATTGCTGCCACCAAGGGGGAAACTGTTTATACTACACTTTTACATCACTAATTGTTAACACCTCTGTTGTACAGACACTTACAATGGAAAACAAATGACACATACAGTTGAAGTCAGAATTATTAGCCCCCTTTTAATTTTTGTTTTCTTTTTTAAATATTTCCCAAATGATGTTTAACAGAGCAGGGAAATATTCACAGTATGTCTGATAATATTTCTTCTTCTGTTATTTGTTTTATTTGGGCTAGAATAAAAGCAGTTTTAAAATAAAAAAAAACATTTTAAGGTCAATATTATTGGCCTCTTTAAGCTATATTTTTTTTCGATAGTCTACAGAACTAACCATTGTTATACAATAACTTGCCTAATTACCAGGGCCAGACGGAATCTGCAGGCGTTTTTTGCTATTTCTGCGGAGAATTTTGGTAAAAATCTGAGGATTTCTGCGGAATTATTTTAGGAGTATCATAACTAAAACCTTAAAATGTGAAATAAAAAATAATATCTTTTTAACTTTTATTTAATGTTTAAAATGCAAATCCAATTAGATTAACAGTAAATAGTTAACTGTAAGTAAATAAACAGAATTAATGATGGGCTAAAATCTGCGGAAGTCTGCGGAAAATCTGCGAAAAACCCGTGGAATTCTGCACGAGCAGATTCCGTGTGGGCCTACTAATTACCCTAACCTGCCTAGTTAACCTAATTAACCTAGTCAATCTTTTAAATGTCACTTTAAGCTGTATAGAAGTGTCTTGAAAAATATCTAGTAAAATATTATTTACTGTCATCATGACAAAGATAAAATAAATCAGTTATTAGAAATGAGTTATTACAACTATTATGTTTAGAAATGTGTTAAAAAAAATCTTCTCTCCGTTAAACAGAAATTAAGAAAAAATAAACAGGGGGGGCTAATAATTCTGACTTCAACTTCAACTGTATATACATACAGAGATTGGACAAAGAAACTGAAACACTGACCAATTGTGTGTTGAAGGTTTCCTGTCTTAATTTAACCAGCCTGGTGGCCAATCTTCATTGATTGCACAGTAATAGCACAGTTAGGCTTAAAATATCGCAATGCACACAACATTATGGGTGACATACAAGAGCTTAAAAGAGAACACATAGTTGGTGCGTGTCTCGCTGGCACATCTGTGACCAAGACAGCAAGTTTTTGTGATGTATCAAGAGTGTATCCAAAAAAATGTATCCAAAAAACATTAAACTAACTCACTTTATGCTGTCACTACTGATCTAAAAAAAAAAAGAAAAAAAAATGTATTAATACATTTATTTTCTTTACAAAAATTGTTTACTGCCTCACCAGTTAAACACAAGAATCACATTTCTAAAAGAAATCATTCTTCTTTTTTTACATGTAAGGAAAATGTACTAGTGGGTGTACAAATATCATGATCATGATGTTTGAATGGTATTTTATGATGCTTTATATTTGTTACTGATAAAAGCATACATTAAAACTGCATTGCTAATATTGCTAATATTATTAGTTATTAATAATAATATTAATACTATTATATAAATATGCTAATATTTATTTTAGCATCTAGACATTAAAAATGAGGCCATGCATCCTGGACTCTTTCATTTTCACACAGGACTTAAAAAGTCAACAGTCTCTGTCAAATATAAATATCATTTTGGGGTTTCTTTTGAACACAAATGTCCGCTGTGTTATCAATACTGATGCTTGTGTCGAGGCGTGAGGTTATCAAGGATACGTGGGCTGCAATGAGGGGTATAGTGCAGAGAGGGGTCGTCAAAGTTGAAAGGAGGGTTGAAGTGCTCCTGAATGTACTCGGGCAGCAGGTGAGGAATACTTGATGAAGAGAGAGAGAAAACAGAGTTAAGACTAGAATAGAGTTGCACTAGAATAGGGACACAATATGTTAAATAAAATGTTATAAATGTATGTTTATTCTTTTTTTGTCAACCAAATCCACAAAAAAATAATTTAACAATTCAATAGGGTGCCCTGATGTGCAGGGACATGTCATGTAAGTAAACAGATATACAATATTTACATTTTCAGAGGTTTATTTCATCATTTATAAACCTATTTGCTGGCACAAGCACTTCCAGTACGCAAAACTGTATCTATAGACAGTACTAAATCCAGGGTTCCCATTCTAAGCCACATATTTCCCAGATTTTTGCCTGACTTTCACTCAAAGCTGAATTTCCAGACCTTAGAAAAAATACGATATACTGTAAGAGGTTGTACTGATATGTTTTTTCTTACCTGGCAACCTGTTTTAGATCACATAAAGAAGATGAACCCCTCAGTCATTTAAGAAAAGTAGAACCTTTCCATGTTTTTTTTTATTATTTATTTAAATTTCCTTTTCTTTTCCTTTTCTTCTCTTTCCTTTTATATATGAGAGTAAAATATTTTATTTATTTGTATTTTATCTTAATGTTATTTCTATATTTTTATAGAACCTAAATGTATATGTGTGCGACGGGTTTTGCTTGTTTGTTGTGTAAAAAAAAAAGAAAAACTGTTCAATAAAAATACTTTTGAAAAAAAGCTGAATTTCCATGATCAATAATCCATGAAAAAACTGGCTGCTGTTGTGCTTTGCATAGTTTTATAATAGTTTTAGCTTGAATCTCATTTTGTAGGACTTTAATAGTCACTATGAGAACAACAGTGGATAATTTACCACAGATTTAGAAAATAATCTGATGTACTTCTATGTAGTGCCCACTCTCCTATATTTGATAGCTTGAAATTATAATTAAAAACTTTACATTTAGTTTTTCTGTCATCTACTTTTTAACACTCAGTCTTTGAAGTGCCATTTTGAAGCCAGAGATCATAAAATGTATATTATCCTGACGTCTTAGCCTTAGTTAACAGGTACAGTCTGGGGATGACCACTAGTTGATAAGAATGAAAGAAATAAACTGGAGCTGAAAAGTAGTCTGTCCTTAACCTTTTTTGCCATAAACAATATGGTATAGAAAAAAATGTATTTACAGCGATCGACAAAAATCCCCAATAATTCATTATATCTATAGCTATATATATATATATATATATATATATATATATATATATATATATATATATATATATATATATAGATATATATATATATATATATATATATATAAATTTAAGTGTCTGGAATAGATCTTTTAAAAAAATTTCATGATTCATGGTAACGCTGTTAATCCTACATTGCTATTGTATGTTTCAGGAGGACACTCACTCCGCAGTGATGGTTTTCTTTCTTGAGCAGCAGAAGCAGGCAAGGGCTGCCAACAGCAGCAGAAGTAGGAGAGGGATGCCGATGCCCAGGACCAGCCCCAAAATGAATGACTTCTTATCCTCCATAGACTGAGAGCCAGACGTGTCTGTGCGGTTGATACTTTTCCATTCTGTGGTTAAGAAAGAAAGAAAGAAAGAAAGAAAGAAAGAAAGAAAGAAAGAAAGAAAGAAAGAAAGAAAGAAAGAAAGAAAGAAAGAAAGAAAGAAAGAAAGAAAGAAAGAAAGAAAAAAGGAAAGAAAAAATAAAAAAGAATAAAAGAAGGAAAAAAGAAAGTATAAAAGAAGGAAAGAAAGAAAGAATAAAAGAAAGTATAAAAGAAGGAAAGAAAGAAAGAAAGAATAAAAGAAAAAAGAAATAAAAGAAGGAAAGAATAAAAAAAGAATAAAAAGAAAGCAAGAAGAAAAGAAAAAATAAAAGGAAAGAAAAAATAAAAGAAAGAATGAAAGAAAGAAAGCAAGAAGAAAAGAAAAAATAAAAGGAATAAAAGAAGGAAAGAAAGAATAAAAGGTAAAAAGAAAGACAGAATAAAATAAAGTATAAAAGAAGGAAAGAAAGAAAGAATAAAAAAAAGAAGGAATAGAAGGAAAGAAAGAAAGAATAAAAGAAGGAAAGAAAGAAAGAAAGAATAAAAGAAAGAAAGAAGGAAAGAAAGAATAAAAGATAAAAAGAAAGACAGAATAAAATAAAGTATAAAAGAAGGAAAGAAAGAAAGAATAAAAGAAGGAAGGAAAGAAAGAAAGAAAGAAAGAATAAAATAAAGAATAAAAAGAAAGAAAGAAGGAAAGAAAGAATAAAAGAAAGAAAGAAAAAATAAAAGGGAAAGAAAGAATAAAAGGAAAGAAAGTAAGAAAGAAAGAATAAAATAAAATAAAGAATAAAAAGAAAGAAATAATAAAAGAAAGAAAAAAAGGAAAGAAAAAATAAAAATGAATAAAAGGAAAAAAGAAAGAATAAAAGAAAGAAAGAATAAAAGAAAGAAAGTATAAAAGAAGGAAAGAAACAAAGAAAGAATAAACGAAAGTATAAAAAAAGGAAAGAATAAAAGAAAGAATAAAAAAAGAAGGAAAGAAAGAAAGAAAGAAAGAATAAAAAACGAATAAAAAGAAAGCAAGAAGAAAAGAAAGAATAAAAGGAAAGAAAGAATAAAAGAAGGAAGAAAGAAAGAATAAAAGAAAGTATAAATAAAGGAAAGAAAGAAAGAATAAAAGAAAGTATAAATGAAGGAAAGAAAGAAAGAATAAAAGAAAGTATAAATGAAGGAAGGAAAGAATAAAAGAAAGTATAAAGAGGAAAGAAAGAAAGAAGAAATAAAAGAAAGAAAGAAAGAAAGAAAGAAAGAAAGAAAGAAAGAAAGAAAGAAAGAAAGAAAAAAAGAATAAAAAGAAAGCAAGAAGAAAAGAAAAAATAAAAGGAAAGAAAGAAAGAATAAAAAAATAATAAGCAAGCAAGAAGGAAAGAAAGAAAGAAAGAAAGAAAGAAAGAAAGTATAAAATAAAGAATAAAAAGAAAGAAAGAATAAAAGAAAGAAGGAAGAATAAAAGAAGGAAGGAAAGAAAGAATAAAAGGAAAAAATAAAGAATAAAAGAAGCAACGAAAGAAAGTAAGAAAGAAAGAAAGAAAGAATAACAGAAAGCAGGAAATAAAAGAAAGAAAAAAAGAATAAAAAGAAAGAATAAAAGACAGAAAGAAAGAATAAAAGAAGGATAGAAAGAAAAAAGAAGGAAAAAGAAAGAAAGAAAAAAGAAAGAATAAAAGTAAATAAAAGACAGAAAGAATGAATAAAAGAAGGAAAGATAGAAAGAAAGAAAAAAGAAAGAAAGAAAGAATAAAAGAAAGAAAGAAAGAAAGAAAGAAAATATAAAATAAAAAAGAAAGGAAGAATGAACGAAAGAAAGAATAAAAGGAAAGAATAAAAGAAAAGAATAAAAGAAGGAAAGAATAAAAGAAAGAAAGAATGAAAGAAAGAATAAAAGAAAGAAAGAATGAAAGAAAGAAAGAATAAAAGAAAGAAAGAATAAGGAAAAAAGAAAGAATAAAAGAAAGAAAGAATAAAAGAAGAAAGAAAGAATAAACAAAAGAAAAAAAGAAAAGAAGAAAAGAAACAAGGAAGAAAAGAAACAAGAAAAAAAAGAAAACACCCTTATATGGTAAGCCGTTCTGTCATTTAATTTATAGCCCATACTAGTATCTATTTTCATGTTACTAGTGCTTATTTTTTAGATACTAGTATCTTTTCCATTAAGAACTAGTGCTTATTTATTAGATACTAGTGCCTAGTCTTTAGATACTAGTGCCTATTCTTTAGATCAGGTATGCCCAAAGTAGGGCCAGTGGGCCAAAGTTGGCCCATTGTAACCTTTGATTTGGCCCACCATCCCATCTGAGAGGAGAGTGAGAATGATGGAGAGGGTTTGGGGGAATGCTTTTAACACAGAGATCTAATTTTGAAGTAACCTTTATTGTTTGTTTTATTGCTACAAAGCAAACTGAATGAAATGTTTCAATTAAATGTAAATGAATCTGAAATGTTACTAGTAAAAACTTTAATTTTACTAGTAAACTGTTTAATTAAACTCTACTCTTCCATTTGTACTAGTCATAACATAAGACGAGTAAAAAGGCAGAACTGACTAGTAAAACAAGAATTGTTACTAGTAATAGTTATAAAAGATACTAGTGTCTAATAAATAAATACCAGTACTAATGAATAACTAGTATCTATTTAGTAGTTACTAGTATCTAATAAATTGGTACCAGTGTCTATTTAATAAGTACTAGTATCTACTAAATAGATATCTAATGAATAAGTACTAGTATCTAATACACAAGTACTAGTACCTAATGATTAACTACTAGTATATAAAATATGTACTAGTCCCATCTGGAATACATACTAGTCAAAACTGAATAGCTGATATCTCCTATAATAGTTGATATTTCCTATAAAACAAAAATATTTCTTCTGGAGTCATAATAAGTCTATTTCTTATAGTCTGTCTTTAATAAAGGCAGTTTTTAATTAAAAAAAAAAAAACAATTTTAGGGTCAGTATTATTAGCCTCCTTAAGTAATATTTACTGTATATTTTTTTGATTGTCTACACAACAAACCAGTTATACAATAACTTGACTAATTATTCCAACTTTCCTAGTTAACATAAGTCTTTAAATTACACTTTAATCTGAATCAAAGACTATAGAATACTTAAGGGGACTTTATTAAGAGTCAGAATACAACTATCTTGCAAAATAACTAGTCGAATATTATGCAGTCACCATGACAAAGGTAAAAAAAAGAGTTATTAGATATTAGTTAAACTATTATGTTTAAAAACGTGTTGTAAAAAATTATGTGTTGAAGACTCGTGCTTTACGTCACTACTAAAAACAAAAACGAATGAAGGCAAAACTAAACGAGCTGAATATTCATTTTACATGAGAGTGACTGAAAACTAAATTTTATCAATGTGTTACATCTGTTCTCCGGTACTTGCAGACTGTTTGTAAATTCAAGACTCTAAACCTAACGTAAAACCAGAGATGTATAGTAACGAAGTAGAACTACTTCACTACTGTACTTAAGTACTAAAAGGCTGTATCTGTACTCTACTGGAGTATTGTTTTTTTCTCCTACTTCTACTTTTACTTCAGTACATATTTTCGATGACCTTAATACATTTACTCCAGTAGATTTTTTATGTGTTGCATAGTTACTCGTTACAATTATAAAAATGTTAAGAATCAATCATTCATTGATCAGACGATCAAAGAAGACAGTGCTGCCTGCCTAAATTGAGAGCGCTTTAGTTTGTTTTAGACATGGAAAACCCAGAAATTCCACCTTCAACTCCTTCACTTTCAACTGTTCTTGGCGATGAGGAAAATGACCACCCGTGACCGTATTTAGAGCCAATGTTTGCATTTGTCGGAGTGAAAGACAGTTCATATAGAATGAAGTGCATACTCTACCGTCAGATTTGAAGAAACATGTCAAGTTAAAGATAATATACAGTAATACACAAAACAGCAGTTTGAGCTATCCATAAGAGCTAGATAAGTTAACTACCGTTAGCTACCCGCGGTTCATATCATGCTGCAATGTTCACATAACGGTAACTGTCTATCATAAAGACTGTCACGCTGAATGGTGTTTTTGACCCATTATATATATATATATATATATATATATATATATATATATATATATATATGTATGTATTTATTTATTTAGGTATTTATATTATAAATCGTAAACCATGGTTCTTTTTGTTCTGCTTAATCCTGTGCCCCCCAAAAAATATTTAAAATAAACAAAACAATATGTCTTTTGACTGCTTTTTTAAAAATAACTACATAACGCAATACTTGTACTTTTACTTTCAGTACTTGAGTAGTAAATTTTTAAATAAACTACTTGCAATACTTAAGTACAAAAAATGTTGAATACTTTAGTACTTAAGTATTGTGCTTAAAGAGCACTTCAACTTCTACTCAAGTCACTTTTTGATAGAGCACTTGTACTTTTACTTAAGTCTGCGTCTCTAGTACTTTATACATCTCTGCGTAAAACTATGTACACTCAATTTCTGATTAATAATAACCTCTAGCCGAGGACTTCCTCTATTAAAAGTTTTGAAATCGCTATTGAAAACAGAAGTCTAATATAATCAACAGTGGACATTTTGATAGTTTTTTACAACATGAACATGACTGAAGTTGAATCTTTTTATTACCCGTGTCAGTCTGGGGGTTAACTTCTGACGAATGCGGGGAACTGATGCGCGCAGCATCGTCACCGACAGAGAGAGCAAGTGCACGCGAGAGAGGGCAGTCATATTTCTGCAGTCCTCCACCGATGGCTTCTTAGTGGCATTTTGACACAACAATACTTGTCCACATCCCCCCGGCCCCCCTAGAACCGCCACTGAGAATAGGCACTAGTATCTAATAAATAAGCACTAGTATCTAATGAATAAAAACTAGTACTTGATGGAAAAGATACTAGTATCTAAAAAAATAAGCACTAGTAACATGAAAATAGATACTAGTACGGGTTATAGATTAAATGTCAAAACGGTATTGTACAATAATGCCTTTTGAAAACCTCAGAACCCTTATTTCTGCTCTTACCTGAAAAGCAAGACTGTGATTCCTCCTTTAAATCGGTGCCATTGCACAAACACCTGTAACCACCATAAGTGTTGAGACACTGGGCTGTTTTCGAACATGGACCCTCATCTGTCTCACATTCGTCAAGGTCTAAAGAAAAGCAGGAATACCAGTTGACCATCTTTGTTTTGAAACAGTTTGAATTTGAGCAAAAATATACATAACTAGCAATATTATCATGTCTGATCATTAAATCGCTTTCATTAAATCAGAAACAACCAATCAAGTTCAAACGTAATACTGTAAATGCAAAAGATACTGCACTGTACTATGTCTTACCCTCAACAGAGGCTGAATGGATGCCGTAGTACTGACTAACTCGGGTCAGGTAGTCCATGACATACCAGTGTGGCGTGTCGCTGGATACATTGATCCTGTACTCACTCTGGCTGCCCCCTGAAGCAGAAGGAGCTTTGGCACTGGCATTGTAAAACTTATTCTGAAAACCAAGTGACAGGATCTGCTCCATCTGTAGTGAAAGCAGAAGCATTATAATTAAATTTATCCTGAGTTGAAGTGTTAATGACATGCCATGCCTTTCAATTTATGTGGCATCTCAGATCCATGAACTGACCTGACTCAGTCCCGGTCCAGACTCCTGACTTCCCCAATCCACAGACACATTAAAAACATTCCAGCCTAAAGAAAAAAAAACACATTGATATAAATCCCATGGTGCAATTTGGGGATTTATTTACATATACAAACATAAAACACATGCTCTTTCAAATGCATTGTAATTGCAAGTAATTGGATCAATGTTCATTCATTCATTCATTTTCTTTTCGGCTTAGTCGCCACAGCGGAATGAACCGCCAATTTATCCAGCATATGTTTTACGCAGGGGATGCCCTTCCAGCCACAACCCAGCACTGGCAAACACCCACACATACACTACGGCCAATTTAGCTTATTCAGTTCACCTGTACGCATGTCTTTGGACTGTGGGGGAAACCGAAACACCCGGAGGAAAACCCCGAAACACAGGGAGAGCATGCAAACTCCACACAGAAATGTCAACTGACTCAGCTGGGGCTCCAACCCAGTGTTTAGTGTTTTTAAAAGAACCTTTATAAAAGGATTTTACTTAAATATTTTAAAAACTAAATTTTCAGTAACAACTAAAGTAATCCATTCAAACAACATAAACTAAAACTAAATAGTTTATAAATTAAGTTATGTGTAATAAAATATAATACAGGAAAAAGAAATGAACACATGAAGAAAGAGGGGTGTAAATTGCATGGAATGCCCATACAGCATCTCTCAGTAGTTAGAAAGCAACCCTGCCCCTCATCAGTGTAAAATATTATTAGCTGCTTCAGTCCCAACACCTACATTACCAGGATGATGAAGATGAAACCAGTGGGGATATTTCAGCAAGACAATGATCCCAAACACAACCAAAGAAACTCCCAATTGGTTTCATAAAAGAAAAAGCAGCTAGAATGGCCCAGCCAATAACCTGACCTGAATCCAGTCTAGAAAATAAGAACTAAAGATCCAAGTTGATAGACAACACCCACAAAACTGTCCAGATTATGTTGAAGTCTGGGGAAAAAATCACTCCTGAGAGATGCAACATGGTTTAATCATATATGTTTGCGTTTTTACTCAAATCTGAGTCAATTTCATGTCAAAATCAGCTTAAGCTAAATTGTGATGTGTTTAATACTTATTTTACTCTCCTGTTTATATAGTTAAAGGCAAAATTATTGAATTTTTTGTTATTTTTTCAAATATTACCCATGTGATGTATAAGGAAATTATCACAGTATCTCCTATATATTTTTTTTCTTCTAGAGAAAGTCTTATTTCTTTAAGTTTAGCTTGAATAAACAATTTATTTTAAATTACGGTCCATATTATTAGGACCCATAGCAAACCACATTATCCAAACTTACCTAGCTAACCTAATTAAGCTTTTAATTTCCATTTTTAACTGAATACAGATATATACAATATAACTAGAAAAATAGTATTTACTATCCTAATGGCGAAGAAAAAAGAAATTAGTTATGAGAAGTTATTTATTAAAACTAGTATTTTTTTAAAAAATGTGTTGCAAAAATATTCTCTCTGTTAAACAGCACAAGAATTACAATTTATTGGGCACAATGGCTAAGTGGTTAGCAGGATTGCCTCACAGCAAGAAGATCAGACGGAGGCCATTCTGTGTGGAGTTTGCAAGTTCTCCACTCCTGGTGCTGTGTTTACCCCCACAGTACAAAGACATGACGGTATAAGTATACTTATACCACATGTCTTTGGATTGTGGGGGGAAACGCAATGTTTAAACATACAGTTGAAGTCAACATTATTAGCCCACCTGTGAACTTTTGTAAATTACACTGTATTACATTTCTACATTAAAGTTAATATGACATTTTCAGTCTCACCTGTTGGATTAGCAGATTCACCTGGAAAATAAAAGACAAAAGAGCGTCAAAACAATAAAAGTGAAATACAGCTTAACTTATTTTGTGGAGAAAAAACTATCATACATTTTACCATGATTTACAGAAGATAGATTAAAATGTTGCTCAGTGTAATAAAGGTTTATGTTCAACAAAATGAATAGAACAAAATAATTAACATATTATTACATATTATAACATTAATTAATAAGATATTAAGTAAGGGATAATGCACATCCAGCTGGTTATTGGAGAATAATGCTGCGGTCACACTAGAGTTTGTGTGTGCGCAATTCTGTTGTACGGTGCTGCGAAAAGGGGCCGGATAAAACAAGATGATTAGACATTAAAAAAGCGAGTGAATGCTCCATGTTTTAAATTCCTGTCCAGAGAGGTCATGTTTCACACAGTCAAGTGATGCGATTTCACAGGTCAGAGTTCACCAAGCTTAAACCTTTCAACGCAGCGATCTGCGAAACTTGACGCATGAACCTGTGTTTCCGGTCTGATGCATTCGTGTGCATACGAATGGAAGTCTATGGGGAGAAAAGTCCAATGTGACCGCAGCTTTAAGCCTAATCCCTGATAGCCCCTCCCAAAAGGCATTCCATGTGACCAGAAGTGAAGAAAAGTCATGGTTATGATATTTGATTAAAGAGTCTTAGAGCAAAATTATTTAAATAACATTCCGACTTTAAAAGTGCCATGCATTGATTTAATAAGTTGGTTAACACCATGGCTGAAGAAAAACAAAATCAAGACTTTAGAGTGGCCTAGTCAAATTCCTGATCTGAATCCAATTGAGATGCTGTAGCATGATCTTAAAAAGGCAGTTTGAGCTCAAAAACTCTCCAATACTGCTAAATTACAACCATTCTGCAAAGATGAGTGGGAGACATTTCCTCCATATCACTGTAACAGGCTCATTGCAAGTTATTGAAAACGCTTGATTGCTGTTGTTGCTGCTAAAGATGGCCCAACCAATTATTCGGGTTAGAAGGCAAACACTTTTTCACACAGGGCTATGTAGTTTTGGATTTAGTTTTCTTTAATATTAAAAACTTTCATTTCAAAACTGCTTGTGTTTACTTTTTTTATTTTTCACTAATATTGAAAATTGATGATCTGAAACATTAAAGTGTGACAAACATAAAAAAATAAATAAATACATCAGTAAGGGCAAACTTTTCCACCACTGTATATGTACATCTAGATGGTATACATCTGTGCAATATGGGTGTTGTTGACTTTTTTAACTATACAAATAAGAAATAAGGTTGGCGGATAATGTATACATATTTGTATTCACATATGACAATACAACAGAAAAACATAAAACTTTACAAATTATGTGTCCACTTTTGAGGGCTCAACACAATTTCATAGATCTAGATAAAATAGCCTAAGTGATATTAAAATCATTAAAGATATACAAATATCGGATATAATAAAAACATTAAATAAACCAATATAAAACAAACAAAAGCTATAACAATTTAGGAATATACAGTATTATATAAATGAATTAAACCATTTTAAGCCATGTTACATAACTGCCCCCTGCTGGTCATGTCTTTCTTGTGTTAGACCATGTTGTGCTTTGTCGTGCATTACCGCAGTACAACACCACTTTAGATCACTCGCGCATTCTTAGTAGCCATATCTGTAGTCCTGTTGCTTTGATGATAAATGAACAAGCTGTCAACAGGGCTGTCTACTCAGAGTGTAAAGTGATGCAGTTTGTTGACATGACAGCAAGAAGCATGTGCTTGTCAAAATGGTCATGTGCAGGCACGTGCAGAGGTGGGGGCTTTGGGTGCTTGAGCCCCTGCCCTTTTTTCTCCTGGAGAGAGTGCCCTTTTTTCCTGGGGATAATAATTATTTTTTAAATACTAATAATAATATAATATATGTATAAGTTAATGCGTGTTCTTTTAAGCACAGCTTTCCCTGTCAGACAATAAAAAACAAAAATTTATGTATATCTTGGTTTTAAAAACAAATACCATAAGAGTCAATGGTTACAGGTTTCCTGCTTTCTTCAAAATATTATTTTGTGTGTTCGACAAAAGAAAAAAAAGTCAAATTGGTTTGGAACAAGTAAAAGTTGAGTAAATGGTGACAGAATTTTCAGTTTTGAATGAATTATACTTTTAAGGGTGAGTATATGGTGAATTTAGGATGAAATCTCCTTTATTATATTTTATTTATTAAAGTACAATTATTATTATTATTTAAAGTTCCCTTTTTTCCACTTGAGCCCCTGCCCCTTAAAAGGTCTCTGCACGTCCCTGGTCATGTGCTTATCATGGATGTGGCAATCAATATAAGATCTCATGAAACTCTATTATGGTAGGAGGTTCTTGGACAATGTGCACTAGCCTATCAGCAAGTCATAACACACTCTGCCAGTTAACAATCCTAATTGTACATTTATTTAATGCATAATTTTGTACTGGTTTGATATGATATTCAGCTAATATGTTTATGTAAAGGATGGGTAGATAGCCCCTAAAGCAGGGCTATTCAATTAGTTTGTCACGGGGGCCAGTTCATGAAAAGCATCCCAAACGAAGGGCCGGAGAGATATGACTTGCAATATAAATGATGACACAACTGCATTTAAGAGCCAATTATGTATTTTTGCTCCTTTAGACACCCACGTTGTATTTGTCTACATTAAAATGTTAATATATTGTATTTTGAAACTATATAATATCACTGCATTGTACAATAAGTTTTTTTTTAACAAACATTCAAATGTTGTATTTCACAGCACAACAAAATCAGTGTATTGCTTAAGTAGGCTTCTTCTACATTCAGATACGTTCATATGTTGTGTTTTGAACTGCATAACAATTATGGATGCAACAATTATAGATTTTGGTTGTACGACTATATAGTGTGAAGAATAATCAGAGTTTCACAGTTATCACGTCTAATGTAAATTTAAGCTTTATATTAGCTAGATTTAGATCTGGACATCCCTAACTAATATTAAAAACCTTTAAAAAGCATTTTCATTAGTAATAGTTTTTATGCTGAAGGTTTTTCTGTGCTTATAGGGCTACACAATTTAATTATGTGTGTGTTTATAGAGAGGAACGGGAGAAAATAATATAATAATAATTGTTATGAAGGTCGGCCCCAATATTTAGATTAACTGTTGTTATCATCTGTGTTCATACATACATAATCATTTGAATAATAATTCGTCTAACATGTCTTTTGTTTACATTGCTCTGAAAGCTAAGCACAACTCTCACCGCTACAGCATGAGATGTTGCCTACTGCGTGCGCCCAAAGCCGCGAGCGCGTTGCTCCGCTTGCGCCCGCATATTGGCATATATTCTTACGACATAACAAACTTGCGCGCGGGAAAGACGTGATATGGGAACGGCCCGCGGCTATAGTTATTACAGTGTGCGTGCGTATTAGCTTCAGTGGACAAGCTCGAAACTTTAAACTAGCGCACAGTTGGCAACTTGGCGTAACTTTGTTCAGCAGTTTCGTTTCGTGCGGCAGAACAGAAATGCTGCTTAGAGAAGCACTTACGATTAATTACCCTTGACGAATTAAAGCGCAGTTAATAGTGAAATCGGTTAATCGTTGCATCCCTAATAACAATATCAGTGCATTGTACAAAAAACCTTTTCTCCAAACATATTACTGTCAGGTGACTCACGCTCTGCGCAGCTCATGCTGTATTGAACAGACGCACGTCACTTCATATAGCGGCCGTTTTTTGACTGAACTAAATTTATTCTTGATGTCTTGGTCACCCTATTTGGAGGGCCAGAACAAATTGCCTCGGGGGCCGGGTTTGGCCCGCGGGCCGCCAATTGAATAGCCCTGCCCTAAAGTATAAATTGCAACCTCCAATGCATTTTCACGTTTTGACCAATAGGGTACAGTGTTTCTACCACTGTAATGTTTTTGAAGTAGTTAGGGAAAGTCATAATAACCAGTTTGTGTGTGTATGTGTAGAACTTTGAAAAAAAAACCCGAAAAAAACACTTACCACAGCCATCAGTATCTCTGGTTTTCTGATAACGGCATGAGCACCGCACTGATCCTGGCAAGTTTACACACTCAAACTTGGCATTGGGACAGGCAGAGGGGTTCAGACACTCATTAATATCTGTGGGCGATATGAAACCAGCTAAGTACAAGTGTGTCACAAAGTGACTGTAAAAATGTAAATTCATATGGCACACCTTTGCACTCATGTCCATTTCCAGTGTAGCCATGTTTACATTTACATGTGTAGTTGTAGCCAGTGCTTGTGCATTCTGCCATCTCATGGCAGGGGAAGGGGAATGGAGGAAGGCAGAAGTCTGTGGGACAGGGTTAGATCAACTTTGGTTACAAAAATAGACAAAAAGACTAAAGTTTTAATGTACAAGCTGAACTTTGAGGTATTGCAAGAGAAATTATAAAATAAAAATATTAATTTGTGCATTTTAAGTAACTTCTGACCATTTTCAAAGCATTTGTATCCTTGTTTGCCCTGGGATACAGTAGGAGACGGGCACTGTCCACACGTAAAAAGGTCTGCTTCTTTCTGTCTTATGCATTCCACGCCAGGAAAACAGGGTTTGCCTTTACACACATCAGTTCTGTTTTCACAGTACTTGCCACTGAAGCCCGCTGGACAAAGACATCCCACGATCTAAATTTATGTACACAGAAAAACATGTTTAACTTTTTAGGGAGCATTCCACATTTGTGTGCACAAATTACCACAAACCCCAATGTGCACACTAGGTTAAAACTTGGTATATTCTAAAAAAAAAAAAGCAGTGGATAGAAAAATTATTTTGGAAGGTTGGTTGCAAATATTTTGCATCACATGTTGTTGCAAACAACATTTTTAGTCTAATGAAGTATATATACACTACCGGTCAAAAGTTTGGGGTCGTTTTTTTCTTAATTTTTATTCTTTAAAGAAAATTATTCTGCGGCATTTATTAAATGTACAAAAAGATTGTTAAATTGTTAAATACCTATTTTTTAAATATTTATTTGTTACTTATTGTATGTATTTTCAAATGAAATGATTAGTCCAGTCATTATTGCTTTTATTACTATTAACATTAATAATAATAATATTATTAACAACCATAATAACAATAATAATTAATATTAGAGTGATTTCTCAAGGATCATGTGACTCTGAAGACTGGAGTAATGAAGCTGAAAATTCATCATTAAAATGACTGGAATAAATTATTAAATTAAATGACATTATTACATTTTGCATATGTTGTTTTCTCAGTATTATACCTGAAAGCTGACTTGTGAAAGAATAATGTTTGAATGAATGAAGCATTTTTCTAATAAGGTATGTGACTTTACAAATTTTGTCAGCAAAACAGAGTTATCTGTTTTTAAAATTAATTTATATATATACTGTATATAGCTTTAGCAAGAAATACATTTTACAAAGCAAAAGGTCTGTTTGTAGACTTTTTGTCACCCTATGCGAGATTACTATCATTCACTGAACCAATAAGGTATTAAAAATGTTGTTTTTCCTTCTTCTTTTTTTTTTTGAAAATGGATATACTGTAGAATGATCTAAAGACAAAGGATGTGTGTTAGTGTGAAAAGTCAAAGTCATTTAAAAAAAAAAACAGATAATAGATAAAAGAGTAATACGATTCGATTAGTAAATTAGAAATAAAAAAAAACATTTAATTCTACAACAGATATCTATTTCAAATAAATGCTGTTCTCATTTTCCAAAGTGTTTTCAACATTGATTATGAGAAGAAATGTTTTTTGAGGACCAAAGCAGCAAATGAAAATGATATTATGTTATACTGATGACTAAAGTAATAACTGCTGAACATGAGTTTAACCATCATTTAAACAAATTACATATACAAGTATTTTCAAATTCAGAAAAGTAATTTAGTATTTTAATAACAATCCTTTAAATTACAGCTTTAACCCTTTTTTGTTCATAAGCACTCCCAACTGGTGGTGCATCGCACAAAGCCAAAGTTTCTTTGCAGCTGAGCTGACTACTGTTTGTGTAATGTTATATAGATGTGGCTTACCTGAAACTTTCCCAATAAAAGGTTCTCCGCCACACTGTTATACTGACAGCTCCCTCCATTCATACAGTTACAGAGCCGCAGAACAGGTGTGATCAATGAGCTAGATGTTTGATCACTCACTTGAATGGTCAGATTCACTGGCTGAATACTTGAAGGGGTCCACACCAAGACACCATCACCTTTATGACACAATCAATCAGTCATGCTGTGAAATACTAATTAACCAAAATGTAGAAAACAATGTTTTACTGGCAATAACTCAGTATAAATCTCTTGAAAGAGATATAACAATCTCACAGATGTGAATATTACACTGTAAGTAGACTTTAATAATAGAATGTTTTGCAATATATCTTACTACTGCCGATGGTGACCTGTGGAGAGCGTGGTAATGCCAGGGAAAAAAAGATTTGGTCCCTGTTTGGATCCTGGGCCTTGAACTGAACTTTAACTGTACTATTGACCTTGCACATGATAACCGTTGGCTCGGTCACAATTGGTGGCATGTTTCCTGTAGAAGTCATGCAAAAGAATCAAATTAATGCTCTGTAACTACCAAAAAGAACATTTTATCACTCACAATTATCTCAAAATAATAAAATTAAATTATAAAACATTTTTATTGAGATCTTTTGAAAATCTTGAAAAGTTTGACCACAATTTGAAACACTGTTAACATCTCGCCTTATCAAAATCACACAGGCCTTTTTTACTATTTTTTAAATGTTAACAGTTGTTTTTATGTTTTTTAATGACCCAGACTCATTCTGAAAACGTAGCCCTATATACATTTCTGGAGAGCGTCAAATACGTCCCAGGAGCTACTTTTTTTGCAGTTTTTGTTTACGCAAGTGCCAGTTGCGCCTGTTCTTCTCACATAATTCCACCAGAGGCCGCTGTCAACTGACTGACTGAGTGAACGACTGACCCACCGTCCTCCTTACCTAAACCCAACCAATACTGTTTTCAAAAGCACAGATCAACCTGCTCACCCACTTCCATAAACTCAACTGACAGTGTTTTCAAAAAAAAAAATCCAGAAAAAGAAAAGAACCCTGATTTTTACCACGTTTTCAGATTTTACCCTATTCTCATCCTGTTATTTATTTGTTTAATTTAATTTTTTGGCTTTTGTTTTTGTCTTAGCTGCTTTCTGGAACCGTTTTTCGCCAGACTCAAACCTCTTCGTCGCGGTCAACTTATCTCTGCCTCTCAAGTCTGCCGATGTACACGGCGAACTACTGGACAAACTGGTAACACTGGGAAAGCTGTCCACACGGAGATAAGCGGTCAGCGGGTAAGCACGAAAAGGAACAGCATCATACCGCCCCGCAGTGTTTATTTTAAAGACGAAATGCAGCCATACATACTTTCCGGCTACATAATTCATGATTTCCAGAAATGTATATAGGACTACGTTCTCATAATAAGCCTATGTTGTTTAATAAAAACTGCAGTCTTGGTGGTTTGACATTCAGAATAAAAAAACCTTTTACAATACATTCAGTAAGTTTACTGTAGGTTAAGGTAATTGGTAACACTTTAGTTGAAGGATGTGTTAGTAAAACTGTCATGAAACCTTTATAATCATGACAGGACTCACCATGAAAATGAATGAGATAGTTTGCATGCTTATGAAAACTGTTATTAAGGGCTCTATTTTAAGATCTAGGCGCAAAGTCTAAAGCGCAGGGTGCAAAAGCATTAAGGGCGTGTCTGAATCCACTTTTGCTATTTTAAGGACGGAAAAATACAGTTTGAACCGCGGCGCATGGTCTAACAGGGTTGTGCTTATTCTCTTAATGAGTTATGCATGTGTTTTGAGCATAACGTGCATTAAACCAATCAGTGTCTCCTCTCCAATTGCCTGTAAGAGTCAGTTGCGTTGCACCATGGCACATTTGCTATTTACATGGCGGACTTTGGGATAAACTGAATGGAAAAACTGAACGCTTCACTAGCGAGAAAACAGTTTAACAGACCATCTGCATGAGGATAAAGAATGAGACTCCTCCATTCGGCCTCTTTACTTTCTCTTTACTTTACTTTTTCTCTTTACTTTACTCCTGTACTTCCGTGGATAAGGAAACAGTGTTGTATGCACTTCACTGAAGACATCCATTAGCCTACATTTTTCATTTTGTTTCTTAAGCGCAAAGATTTGTTTTAAAACTACTGTTAAATTCAGTTCTAATTTCCAGCAAACTAATAAATAAACAATAATAATGAAGTGTGGTCAAAAAAACTGAGTTATATCCAAACACACTTCCTATTCTTATGCCCCATGTCTCCAAAACCTGACAGGTGGACAAATCTAAACTTGTTTTTATTAAAACAAATATAAATGTGCATATAATAAATAATACTAATAATAATAACATTATACATATGCAAATTGTCATGAATAAACTGAAAAAAGCTTCCCGGAAATAAAGAAGGCATGGAGGTAGTGGTTTTTATATTTATGTAGTAAATAATAATTTTTTTACCATTTTAATCCTTTATTTTTTTCATATGTAAAGATATTTGTGTATTGCTGTACATCCTGAGTGTATTAAGCGTTTGAACCTGCGTTAGACTATTTTAATGGTTGTTTGGAGAAACTATTTCAGTTTCTCAAAATAGCAACGTGCCAACAAAGCGCCTTAGCACACCTCCTTTATAGACCGGACACCCATGAGTCTACAAAGTGGCACAAATGGATTGGCTATTTAAACAACATGGCGCAAAATGTGAAAATTAGGGTTGCGCTGGTCTGAAAATAGCACAAATCGCGCAAAACACGTCTTGCGCCTTATTGCGATAGGTGTATGATACGGCCCTAAGTGTCATTCATAGTTATGTCCCTTTAAATGCAAAGTCGACATTGTTTAAGATGTTTTTATGACAGCTTCACATTACCAAGACAAAAAAAAAGCCTGTCAGTGTCTTAGTTATGAAAACTTGAAAATGGACAGGGTGTGGTTTTATTCACACAAACCCTAAAAATCTCATTCATATTCATGATGTGTCATATCATAGTTATGAACACCCCATTCAAGTAAAGTGTTAACATATATTTATGGTAGATAAAGGAAGAAAGTCATCTAACCATATATTTGTGTTAGGTTTTGAAGCTGCTGCTGGTCTCTCAGAACATCCTTGCCGAGGTTTGGATTTCCTGTGGCCAGGATGTCATGCACACACTGCATGTTGCCCTGGCAAGCCTGGCTGTGTTTGGCCAGCACATCTGGACTCACTGAGGACATCAGTTGCTCTGTCATGATCGGATTGAATGGAATACTAGGGGGCTCTGAGAACAGAAGGCTCTCTGGAGCAGGAACAGCCCCTGTAGAAAAACACAAGGAAGTATACATAAATTCAGTGGCCACTCAAAACATCTTAGAGAAAAATGCAGCGTTGTCCTGTAAACAACAATTTTCTGAACACCCAGTTTCCCATAGGATTATTATTAATGTTCATGATATCACAAGGGCATTTCAAAGGAATTTAAAACTCCTATAGCACCCTCTATGATGTCCTTAAACTATGGCTGGGCGATTTTTTCGATTAATTCGAATTTACGTTTTAGGACGATTAAATTTTTTATAAAATCGAGGTATCGCGATTTTTTTTAATAAAAATATTAAATCAGCTTTTTCACTATTGTGCCAAACCATTCTAAACTGTTAGACAACCGTGCTGAATTGTGCTGACAGATTCTGTGTGTTGACGTCGTGGCTCTGTTGATGAGCTACCACAGCTGGCTTAGCGCAAGCGCGCTAGCCCATTGTCGCGAGGTGCGCGCGCAGTCAGTGTAGGTATAGTATAAATCCAGCTTAACACTCAGGGCCGGTGTGTCCATAGAGGCGACTTTGGCAGAATAGTGAGCGAGAACCCCCCGGTCCTCACTTTCATCCGCGACACCTACCCCCTCCCGGTCCTCACTTTCATCCACAAACCGGTAAGTTTCTATTTTTACTTTCGGGTTGAGGGCTGCATGATTGCTGTTCGCCTAGAGCGCCAGTTCAGCTTGCTCTGGCCCTGATTACACTATATGTATTACACAAAATAGTAAAATAGGCTAAAAGTTTTATTCGTGGCTAGAGCTTAATTAATTTGATTGACATATAGGCAATGAGACCTTTACTTCGCCTGACTGAGCGTGAGTTTATTGCATGCTGTGCTGTATTCGGTAGCACAGATCGCTCTGATCTGGGTGAGAACTTTACCAGCGACTACATGCTTTGCTGAAAGCTTTTTTTTCTGCCTCGCATCGAATCAACAACAACATATATCCATGGGACACGAACTTGCAGACTCTTTGAACAACGAGGAAATAATTGCACCTAATTCAAAGCCCAGACGTCTGGTTTTGTATTTTATACCTGCGCACCATCTGAAGGACGGTTACGGCGTGTTGTGAATGTTGGCTGTCACCGCAGAAAGTCAAATCTTTCTTTAATTTGGACTTTTGCTTGAAAGCTTTACGGAGTGGCACAGTAGCTGTCCAAGGTACTGTAGCTATGAATTAAATCATAACCCATATATGCACCAATAAACAAGTAAGATGAATGACTAAATAAAATAAATATGGATTCTTAAATGTCGGTATTGTTTTTACTCCAAAAAAATATCAAAACCTTTTGACAAATGTTTTATAAAAATAAATTGAGCAATTTTCAACATTTCAGCTTTAGGCTGTTATACGATTCAGTTAAATATAAGATAGACATTTAAATATAGTTATGTAACAGGTTTCTGTGGGGTTTTTTGTTGTTCACGGTGATCTTTAATATATACTGGGTGGTGTAGCTACTCACAAATATTTTCTAAAACGTGAAGCAGGAATTGGTCTATAGGAATGTAATAGGCTACACCTTGTTGACCAATTTATGTATGTATGGCCATTAAAAATACATGTTCCTTAACCAGATGGTTTTTCAAGTTACTTATAAAGAGATTGTTACTTCAGTCATGTTGTTGTAATGTTTTAAGTTGACTATGTTACACAGTAAAAAAAATAAAAAATAAATAAATCGAAATCGTGAATCGGTCAAACATTATGAAAAAATCTAGATTTTTTTTTTTTTTGCCATATCGCCCAGCCCTACCTTAAACTGTCTTAATTTTTTAAAATTGGATTCCTACACAAGTTCATTAATGTCCTAAACAACTGGTGATTGTAACTGGATACTTGATAAAGCACATATTAAAAGAATGAATGGCAATATAATGCTTCATAATGTTGAATATAGTAATTCATTTTACATAAATTGCAGTTTCTACCATATTCACAATATCTCACTAATATAATACTGAAGAAAACTGAAGAAAACACATACATGACTGTCCAAAGGAAAGCAGAATCTGCTCAGAAGGGGTGTTGTTATTTAAAACAGGCACCAGACGGCCATTAGAAAGCAGGAAGTCATCTGTTCTGTTTGAGCTCCATTGTCCCAGCAAACCCAGTGTACGGTTGTAGAACCTCTGAGGAACCTCCACCAGAGCGGACAACCTCCCACCATCACCTCTCCAAACGACCACATTCAGGCCTTCACCATACACAACTCCACAGCGATTCACAGAAGCACAGCGCACTGCAAAGGCCTCCTCCTCTACATGCACCACTCCTGAAAAAACGGCAGAGGGTGCTAAGTTTAAACTAGAGACGGAGCACCTGAAATCGCACACTTGACTTCCCTACTGTATAGCAGGCTAAAACAGTAAGTGAAAAGATTAGTATGTCCAAATTGACATCATTCATCAAACAGTAGTTAGAAAGTACCTATATAACCAACTAGGTTCTACCCACAGGCACAGAGAAGACTTGTTGTGAATGGTAATGTTAGAAAAAGCCATTTCATGACTTATTTTTCTAAAATTACTGTAATAATTTATAACTAGTGTTTAAAATGAAAGAACAGCAAGTCTATCTCTTTACATGAGCATGTGAAATGAAGTCTTCATACCAACAGACACAGGAATGACCTCATCATTAACCAAGATCGCAAGCCCATCCCCAGATTCAGCACATCGCCACTCAACCTTAAGAGAAATCATTTGATGATCTTTACATTGTGACAACCACACTTATACATGTCTATCTGCATTTTATCTGTTTGAAATATCAGACTCACCTTTCCAGCACCCTGGTGGAAGGCAGCTAATCGCACCAGAGCAGGTACCTGTTTGGCCTGCCCATTGACCACTAGACCAACTGTTTGTCCCTGAAGAGTGAAGATGTTTGATCCCGTGCTGGAGGAGAGACGAAGTATAACATACTCCCCCACGGCTTTAAAGGTATACTCACTTCCATCAAAAGTGATGAAATGAAGACTACCATACACCATGCCTACATGAAAAAGAAAAAATGTGGAACAGGTAGGCAAATTTCTTAAAAATGACAAAATCTGACAGAAATCTGTTGTTAACTCTGAAAGTTTTTTTATGTCGTTTTTATATATACACATACGATGCAGTAATTCCACTTGTATCATTGGATTATTATTGCTGGCTATTATTTATTTTATAAAAATAGTAGCTCAATAATTTTAATTGATTTGTTTTTTCTTCCATACTTCTGTTAATTATGTAACATTATTTCCCCTGGTAGTCTTGCATAAAGGAGTTGGTGCGGCGTGGAGCGCTTACCAATTCCTGGTGCTCCCCTGTTCCCAGGTATACTGCTGTCAGAGCTGTTCCAGCCATAGCCTTGGCACTGGTCTAGTGGTCTCTTTGCCAAATAGACATTGCAAAGAGATGATTGAACACAGCACCATTGAAAGGGTAGTAGGTCATTGTCTAGAAACAACATGAAAATAAATCAGGTAAGGTTAGATTTCATATTTATTTTAAAATTGAGTCAAAAAAAAAACCTGAATAAGTCATTTAACCTAAAATAAATTAAATAAATTAAAATTTATATATATATATATATATATATATATATATATATATATATATATATATATATATATATATATATATATATATATATATATATATATATATATATATATACAGTAGAAGTCAGATTTATTAGCCCCCCCTTTGAATTTTTTATTCTTTTTTAAATATTTCCCAAACTATGTTTAACAGAGCATGACATTTTCACAGTATGTCTGATAATATTTTTTCTTCTAAAGAAATTTTTTTTTGTTTTATTTCAGCTTGAATAAGAGCAGATTTTCATTTTTTAAACACCATTTTAAGGTCAAAATTATTAGCCCCTTTAAGCTATATTTTTTTCGATAGTCTACAGAACAAACCATCGATAACTTGCCTAATTACCCTAACCTGCCTAGTTAACCTTATTAACCTAGTTAAGCCTTCAAATGTCACTTTAAGCTGCATAGAAGTGTCTTGAAAAATATCTAGTAAAATATTATTTATTGTCATCATGGCAAAGATAAAAGAAATCAGTTATTAGAAATAAGTTATTTATACTATTATGTTTAGAAATGTGTTGAAAAATTCTTCTCTCCGTTAAACAGAAATCAGGGAAAAATAAACAGAGGGGCCTAATAATTCTGACTTCAACTGTATGCACTGTATATATATATATATATATATATATATATATATATATATATATATATATATATATATATATATATATATATATATATATATATATATATATATATATATATATATATATTTATTTATTTATTTATTTATTTATTTATTTATTTATTTATTTATTTAATTATTTATTTATTTATACAGTGCATCCGGAAAGTATTCATAGCGCTTTACTTTTTCCACTTTTTTATGTTACAGGCTTATTCCAAAATGAATTAAACTCATTTATTTCCCTAAAAATTCTTCACACAATACCCCAAAATGACAATGTGAAAAAAGATTTTTTTAAATTGTTGCAAATTTATTAAAAAAAAAAAAACCTGAAAAATCACATGTACATAAGTATTCACAGCCTTTGCCGTGAAGCTCTAAATTGAGCTCAGGTACATTCTGTTTCCACTGATCATTCTTGAGATGTTTCAGCAGCTTAATTGGAGTTCACCTGTGGTAAATTCAGTTGATTGGACATGATTTGAAAAGGCATACACCTGACTATATAAGGGCCAAGGGTTGACAGTGCATGTCAAAGTGCAAACGAAGTATGAAGACAAAGGAATTGTCTGTAGACCTCTGAAACAGGATTGTCTCGAGGCACAAGGCTGGGGAAGGTTACAGAAAAGTTTCTAAGTAAGTGATCGAGGAAGAAGGGCTTTAGTCAGGGAGGTGATCAATAACCCGATGGTCACTCTGTCTGAGCTCCAGTGTTCTTCTGTCAAGAGAGGAGAACCTTACAGAAGGACAACCATCTGTGCAGCAGTCCACCAATCAGGCCTGTATGGTAGAGTGGCCAGACGGAAGCCACTCCCCGCCTGGAATTTCCTAAAAGGCATCTAAAGGACTCTCAGACCATAAGAAACAAAATTCTCTGATCTGATGAGACTAAAATTGAACTCTTTGGAGTGAACGCCAGGCGTTACGTTTGGAGAAAACCAGGCACCGCTCATCACCAAGCTAATATCATCCCTACAGTGAAGCATGGTGGTGGCAGCATCATGCTGTGGGGATGTTTTTCAGCAGCAGGAACTGGAAGACTAGTCAGGATGGAGGGAAAGATGAATGCAGCAATGTACAGAGACATCCTGAATGAAAACCTGCTCCAGAGTGCTCTTGACCTCAGACTGGGGCGACGGTTCATCTTCCAGCAGGACAATGACCCGAAACACACCGCCAAAATATGAATGGAGTGGCTTCACAACCACTTGGTGAATGTCCTTGAGTGGCCCAGGCAGAGCCCAGACCTAAATCCTATTGAACATCTCTGGAGAGATCTGAAAATGGCTGTACACCGTCGCTTCCCATTCAACCTGATAGATCTTGAGAGGTACTGCAAAGAGGAATGGCCAAAAATTCCCAAAGGCAGGTGTGCCAAGCTTGTGGCATCATATTCAAAAAGACTTGAGGCTGTAATTGCTGCCAAAGGTGCATCAACAAAGTATTGAGCAAAGACTGTGAATACTTATGTACATGTGATTTTTCAGGTTTTTATTTTTAATAAATTTGCAACAATTAAAAAAAATCTTTTTTCACATTGTCATTATGGGGTATTGTGTGTAGAATTTTGAGGAAATTAATTAATTTTATCCATTTTGGAATAAGCCTGTAACATAAACAAATGTGGAAAAAGTAAAGCGCTAAGAATACTTCCGTATGCACTGTATTCGTCAAGGGTCACCACAGCGGAATGATTTGTATATATAAATTGACATTATTATGTTTATATATAATAATGTCAATTTAAATATATATATACTGTATAGTACACAAGAGAAAATAATACTTGAATTTATTAAAATAACCCCATTTTTAAGAGATTTGCAAAAGTCCTTTATTTTCTATTGAGGAGAATATGTGAACATATGATATGTGAAGTAGCTTACACAGAACAGAAATGAAATACAGTAACTCATATTTAATTTTTTTCATTTGTTCATTCAATACTATTCATAGATAAGTTACTTGTATTCCATTACTCCCCGAAGCTTTGGAATCACTTTACCTATATGTTGTTGTGTCTTGTCTTCAGTAAAGAACCTTTCACTGTATCCAGCCAGCAGGGGCCCCTCTGGATCATACACGCATCTCTTTCCTGCTCTTTGTTTGTTAAAGAGGATGGACTGAACGACACCGCCCCTTTTGCCACCCCATCTCATACTTCTCAGGTCCCTCACTTGTGCAGTCTGTTCTGATGGTAGAGTCTCAGGCCCAAAGGCCAGATCCTCCTGTGCCTGTACACGAGTACAGGGACATGGTGCCAATCCTAATGCCCATTCTTTGGGATCTGGCTCACTGAAGGCCCATATCTGGCATTGTCTCTGTGGATCTGAGCTGGTTTTATCAGATCCTGTCAAGTCATACACCAGCTTCCCCAGTTCGCCTGTGTTACCTGTCACACTTTGAGGACGATATCGGCCTCCCGAGTCAAACAAGTTGTTTGGCGGATTTGGAATCTCATTATGGAAGTTGTTTTTGCCATCTGTGTAGCCTATAAGAGCATCATGATGGGTTCTTTGTCCTGGACCCCAGTTCATGTCACTGTAGCGAAGCAGAGCAAATGAACGTAATCCATCTGTGGTCAAAATGCACTGGAAAGTGTTGGTCTGTAGAAAACAGAATAAAATGTATTTTAATTAGTGATTAACAGTCATTCACACAGGAAGTGTTACTGCATTTTGCCTGTTTTTAAAGTATATATTCAGGACAATCAGATTAAAATATTTCAGCTTTGAAAATATGTTTGAAGACCCATGGTCTGTTCCATCCATAGACTGTATAAGATATGGACGTATCCGTGATGTCACCCATCGGTTTCTGAAGAAACCAAAAGAAGCTAGCAGTTGGTGTGGCCAACCGTAGTCATTTTGTTCGCGTGTCATCGCACCAACCGGGGGATACCAAACAATGGCAAAGAGACGAAGCTATAGACGCCTGCTAACATTTTGCTTGATACTTTATTACCTGTGACTTCTTTGTGTTCTTCTGACCACATGTGCTTGGTTGTATACTATATCAATAAAGTGTTTAGACTTTTAAAAACAGAAACGGAGGACACGTGAATGGTTTGTGAGCACAATAAAGTACACACAGCTTGCCATATCATCTGATAATTGTAAGAAATAATTCCAAAAAGCAACCGACTGTGTAAAGCCACATAAAACAAAACAAAAATACAATGTATATGCCAAGTTTAGCGGCTAATCAGCCGGAATCAGCTGAGGTGAAGTGACGGCGACCAGCAAGACCTAGCTGTCACTCAAGTGGCCTCGCCCTTAATTATGCAGACTTAATATAACCTAATATAAACAAAACGGAGTTATAAAAAAATTCACCCCCTCACAGTTGTCATGAAGAGTAATATTAGCTATAAGAACCAAAATCCTCCTTTGTACCAGGCTGTAAACACCTTTTTAAAAGTGGGCCCAATAGAAATTTGCTCTATTATGGAGCCAGGCCTAGCGGAATTTCAATGAATTAAATTAATTTCGATGAATAAAGTTGCTTCCGTATTTGCTTCACGAAGGAGAGCGGGAGGTTGCCGCTTGGTTCCATCTAGCTTCTTTTAAATACGTCCTGTATGAATGGCCTCATTGTAAAAACATTTCCCATGGTGTTTGAACACAACTAGGGCAGAGAGTGATGGTTAGGGTGGGGACAGCAACACTACATGAAGTCCCTTATTTTGCTACACATATTAGAAACTTTTCATACTGAAAAATTCTATTGCTTTAATGTTGTAGTATATTGTTTTTGTCATATGATCCTGTTACCCATATAATGGTGTTTGCTGGTATCAATCAGGTCTTGTTTTCACAGATCAAACATGCTAAATTGGTGCATGTTGTGTAGCAAAATGTCTGAAAATCAGTGATGGATGAAGTACACACGTTAAGCACAATTAGGCCTAATAATTACTCCTGTAGAACTGTAAATTCCTCCTTTTACACAACAATATATCTTGAGTCAAAGTACAAACATGCTTGATTATAAATTTACTTTCAAGAGTTCACACTTGGGCGACGCAGTGGCGCAGTAGGTAGTGTGTCGCCTCACAGCAAGAAGGTCGCTGGTTCGAGCCTCGGCTGGGTCAGTTGGCTTTTCTGTGTGGAGTTTGCATGTTCTCCCTGCGTTCGCGTGGGTTTCCTCCGGGTGCTCCGGTTTCCCCCACAGTCCAAAGACATGTGGTACAGGTGAATTGGGTTGGCTAAATTGTCCGTAGTGTATGAGTGTGAATGAGAGTGTGTGGATGTTTCCCAGAGATGGGTTGCAGCTGGAAGGGCATCCGCTGCGTAAAATGTGTGCTGGATAAGTTGGCGGTTCATTCCGCTGTGGCGACCCCGGATTAATAAAGGGACTAAGCCGAAAAGAAAATGAATGAATGAGTTCACACTTAGCTGATGATTGATCATAAAAGCTTGTTTGGCATGCTGTCCCAGGAGAGAGCCCTGAGCTTATAAGATCCTTGAGCCCTGGGCTCCCTCCCGTTTGCAAGGCGAGAGTCGAGTTTGAGCTCAAGTAGATCTCGATAAACTCCCCAGACTTATTCTAGCTGAGCGATGGATATGAATGACTGAGGAGAGGTGTGCTTGCTTAGAGCTTGACTATAGTATCAGCTTTGTGTGTGTAAATTTACTTAGGGTGCGTGTTATTTGGACTGTGGGAGGAAACCAGGGAACCCGGGGAAAACCCACGCGAGCACGGGGAGAACAAGCAAAACTCCACACAGAAATGTCGTCTGGTTTAGTAGGGACTTAAACCAGCGGCATTCTTGCTGTGAGGCAACAGTGCTAATCACTGGGCCGCCGTGTCACCCATCTAAAAAGGAGGAAAAGTAGAGGTGGTTAGGGGGGTGTTCTTCAAGATGAAGATATTGAGATAAGAAAACTCTGGTTATTTATAGTGAGTTAGGAGTCATCTGATTGGATAATCGATCATGAGCTGATGCTAGAACAGCTGAGAACAATCATAAGCACATGATCCTCTCGAAATTTGTTTATACATAAACTTCATTAAGTAATAAAAGCAAAAAAAATTGGCCTACTTACTAACGAATGTTTATTTTTGTAATGCCTTTCCAGAGGAGAGAGCACTCGCCTGATTATTGACTGTAACCGCTACCTTTGCTGCTTCTGATGTCACTTCCTGTTTGGCAGACATTTAAGCACAACCATGCCAAACAGGCCTTGTGAAGAATTGCCAGTTCCATTGCCTTACTGAGCATGCCCATTGCCTTGATTGTTTGCTAAGTGTATGAATTTTTGCCTGAGAGGCAAGTAGAATTCAGAAAGCCAGGATAACAGAAAAAGCATAGCTTGACCTAGTTTAACCGAGGGGGTTAGTTAGGACGATTCTAAAGACAGAGATATTATCAGGGGCCCTCGTCGGCAACACCACAACCACCCCACCACACATACACATACACAACATATATGTATTTTTTTCTCTAATCATTCACCTATTTTATCTCTCTTATCTAGATCTCCCTTATATTTATATGTGAAAAAGCCATATATGAACATATATTAAATTATTGGTAATACAATTATTGCACATTTTTATTTGTAATATTTGGAAATATATGTAAATGGCCTACAGCATGGAGTGACTGCAAAACACAATAATTTCTAGTAGCATTGACAACGAAACTAGCAGATAAATTACTAGAATAAATCTTAGCCTGGTAGTTAGCCAACTCTGGAGCAGGCTAGCTGCAGAGAATAAAATATCCATTGTAACTTAATTTAGCATAAGTTTGCCTGCTTTCATGCAACTAAGTCAAGGCTAAATTCAGCCAGCTTTTACAGTGAAAAGCAGAATCGCTATCTTGGGCTAGTAAGGGCTTCCTGTGGGCTAGGTGAGGATGGCCCATGCAGGGCCAAAGCAGGCTTAGTCTGGGCTTCCTGTGGGCTAAGTGTGGGCTTAGTGAGTGTATCCAGTGTATGCTTCCTGAGAGCTAGGTGAGGGTTGCTCATGTGGGGCCAACACAAAAAATGGCCCGTTTTCACTGAGTGGTACGGTACGGTTCGGTTTTGGTACGCTTTTATGGCCATTTCCACTGTCAAAAGGCGTACCGAACCATACTGTACCACTTTTTCGTCGCCCTTTCGAAAGGGTACCAAACACGAGAAAGTGTACCAAAAGACAGAGCTAGACGCGCAGCTGAACGCTATTGGTTTACAGAGATACGTCATTCACTCACGCAACAAGCCAGAATGAAAACAAACACACCGCCATGTTTTTAATACACAGCCGAGAGATTACGGCGTAATTACTAATTATATATATCAAATGAACCTTGTCGTCGTCTTGATGAACAGCCACAAAGCCAAAAAGAAGAGCAGATTTTACCCTGTGCCCCGTAGTTTTTTACGAGCCAGCCTGAATCGCGAGCGGTTTCGCTTTCTTGCTTGCGCTCGCCGCTCGTCTATATTTGAAATAACAAACTTCTTGAGCTGATGATAATAACGTGCGCTTGATTATTGACGTGCTTTTGAAACCTGATCCTGTCAGAAATTGACAAACGCGAGAGTGAAGTGCGAAACAACAATGGAGAAGCCGGAAAAAAGGAGCACATTATTTTTTCAGCAAACGTGAACAAACTGCCATATTTAACTATTATTATCACCTTTTGGACTATTATGAACTCGGAATGACGGAAGATTAAAGACACATTTAATCATGAGAGGTTTGCACTGACTGGGCTATATTTCGTGTTGTTTTGAACCTAAATAAGGACTAAATGTATGCTGTGTGTAGTTTTTCTGTTATTGGTAATATATCGGAGACGGTAAGGGTCTGTATGTGTTCATATATGTTGCATTTATTTATTTATTTTATATAATTGCAGACGTTACAGTAGGTTATTTTGATCATTGATGTGCAGTTATAATCAACTCATGTTCATAGAAAAGTTAGTAATGAACATTTATATAGAAGTATTTCTGTGTATAAAGCATCTGTTTTGTGAGAAGTGCTTCTCAAATGATATGTGAGCGACCCGTACAACTTTAGTGTAGACATTTTCTTGAGCGAAAATGACTGAAACTTTCTGTCCTACACCACGGCCACCAAAAGAGTACCTTTAGTACCTTTTTAGCAGTGGAAACGCAAGCCTCATAAAGGTGACCCGTACCGACCCGTACCGTACCATACTGTACCAGTCAGTGGAAATGAGCCATAAGGGACCAACGTTTTTCCTGTAAGCAAAGCCCGCTGGGGGCCCATATGGTAGCCAAAAGTTAGCCCACTTGTTTCCAGGGTAAAGTATGTTGTTTTGGAAAGCAATTAAGTAAAAATAAAAGATTAAAAAAATTACCTGAGATAAAAATACTCTGATAAATTACAAATACATTAAATGTGTACTTCTAAAGTGGTGAATTAAAATACTTAGTTAATGTCCACCTCTGCTGAGAATTCGCTGAGTTCTAATTTGGTTTTTGCTTTGTAAGCATTTGTCAGTGATGTGTGAATTGGAACCATAACTCTTTTTATACACTGACTGAATGCATGTTAATGCAATGTTCAATTTCCTCATTTGCCTTATGAAGTAATTTTAAATTCATATGGGGTTGGTTCCTGAAATGTTGCAAGTTGTGGTTGCCTGGTCATTCTGAGTATAGTTCTGGTTGTTTACTAGCCTTGTCTATTCCTAGTTTTCTACGATATTCTTGCCCCCATAAATGGTACATTTATTGCTTTTTTTTCTCAATACTTGCAGCCTCTTCTCAAAAAGCCATATATCATGGATGTTTATTGTAAAAACTTTGTATGATGAGTTACTGTACATGCTAAAGTATAAAACTTAGTGTTACCTTCAGTTTGTAATGTCATATCTGACTCAAATTATGAACAATATTAATAATAGTAATGGTGGTGTCTGCATTAGCACATACTATTAATTGTATCTCCATAATACTTCAACTTGCTTAGTGTTCAGTCAAGCACTCACCTCAGACAAGTTGATCTTTTGATAGGACACAGGTAAAACATGATCCCATGTGATTTTCAGTATCCAGATGGGAGTAAACGGTGGTTTGCCCCTTTGAGTCTCAAATCTGCTAATGTCTTGTGCTGTTCTGTGAAACACTGTCACAGCATAGATGTCATGTATATTGAGGAAACTGTATTCCTGTTGGACAGAAAAGGAGAATGCTTATCAAGATTTCCATCATGGTAATTAATACGATAATATGTGAAAAGGCAAGTTTACACTGAAAAAACTTTGTTATTTAAAAATGTAAAATAAATCAAATTTTTAATAGGCATATACAAAAATATATGCACTTTGTTTATATGAGAAGTGGATAGAGTCTCAATTGAGTATTGAATTTTAAACACTGTGTTTTTTAGCCTTGTCAAAACATTGTTTTACACAGGGTGGAACTGCTGTATATATACAACCTGAAATCTTTCGGATCTGATTTCAAATATTTAACTAGCATATCTCCTATAAAATCAGATTAACTCACTGAATTCAAATGAAAAAATTTAATAAATAGTGTTATTTAATAAGTCCCCTTTAGTATTACTAGACTGTTTTAATTAATGTCTGCTTTAGTACAGACTTTAAACACTTTAGTTGTGTGGTTCCCTCAACATTATAGTAGAATCAAGACCATCAAATTATTTGACATTATGTATTTGTGAAACTAACCTGGTATAGCAGTTTTCCATCACCAAGTGTAAGGTCTGCATCATCCCAGAACACTGCCAACATAGGCAGGCTTTCATTACCATGAAACCCATTTGGAATTGGAGCAGGGAGCAACAGTTTCTCATTCTCATTGACCGACTGAAACTGCACCAGGCCATTATCTGTAAACTAAAAATAAAACTTGTGTATGTCAAGACTC
The DNA here is from genome assembly GCA_903798195.1 of Danio kyathit. Taxonomy (NCBI): domain Eukaryota; kingdom Metazoa; phylum Chordata; class Actinopteri; order Cypriniformes; family Danionidae; genus Danio; species Danio kyathit. The sequence goes on from LR812531.1 coordinate 12,029,883, forward strand.
TATTGCCTTAAACACAGTTTCCTACAGCTACAATATATTTATGGTACAATAGTTTAACAAATTCAAATAAATTTCCCTGTTCGTCTTTAAATTGTCATTAAAATGGGAACAGTTATTTGTGCATGCTTACTAATAGTCGTTCATATTGTTTGCCCATGAATAGGAAGCCTGTAGGAGGAAAGATGTATGGAGAAATTCCATCTGCCGTTGTTATTGTTAACTTGGCATCACCTGCTTCCTCTCCAAATGGATACAGGTCACTTTCTGTGAAAGTATATACAAAATGCAACCAAAATGCTTGGTTAGCCACTGTTGTTTGATGGTCACAAAAACCATCTGCACCTTCTGATCACAAAATTTGTCAATAGGTTGACCAATGTTAAACAAAAAGTTGCTGTTTCCTGTCTGGAAAATTAGTTTGAGTAATGTTTATTCTAGGTTTTTGTTTATTAACTTTGGTCCGATATTCATGTGATATTGAAATGGCAGTCACCATTAATGTAAAGGAGCAATATCAAGAGGAAGCCCTGATATGATTGTAGCCATCATGTCACATGAGTCTGCATCATGTTATTCCAGAATTTAAGTAAATACTGCATATTAAAAGTAAACATTGAAACATAATTTTTCACAAATGTAATATAATAGCCCACCCATCAGTGATAGCTGTGAACAGTGGGTATCTCTGGGAGAGCAGGCACAGCTGTACGATCCTATGAAATTGGTGCAGGTTCTGTTTCTATAACACACATTAGGTGAGAGACACTCATTCTGGTCTATGCATCCACCCATTCCACGTCCATTTCCAACTGAGGCATCCCATCCATTGCCACACTGGCAATGAAACCCACCTATGGAGTTGTAGCATGTGGCAGCAGGATGGCATATACCTCTATTGGCCTGACATTCATCAAGATCCACGCAAACAGAACCTAATGCAACAAAACCTGCTGCACACACACATACATAAGACCCCGGGGTATTGATGCATTTGCTTGACTTGTGGCATCGCGAGGAAGAAGTGGAACACTCATCAACGTCTTTACAGTATGTCCCATTCCCAACATAACCTAAGCGACATTGGCATGTGAAAGTCCCCACTGTGTTCCAGCATCTTGCCAGGGGGTGGCAGGTAGTGTTATTTGCACATTCATTGTTGTCGATGCAGGAACCATTTTCCTCTTGATGTCCCGGTGGACAGGAGCACAGGTATGATCCAGGTTTGTTGATGCATACCTGATCAGGACGACAGGTTCCGTTTGAAAGGCATTCATTGATATCTGTACACTTTAGTCCTTTCTCCTCAAAACCAGATGCACAAAGACAACGGAAAGACCCAACTGAGTTTATACATACAGTGTTGGCAGTGCAGGGACTGTCATCTGCAAGGCATTCATCAATGTCTTGACATTCTGTTTTGTTAAGCAGGAAACCTGAGTTACAGTGACATTTATAAGACCCAGGGATGTTGGAACATGTGGAGTGGAGTTGACATATTGATTCATTCTGTGATCCTGAACACTCATCTATGTCAAAACATCTAGTTCCATTGCTCCAGAATCCCATATCACAAACACAGTAAAATGAGCCAATTGTGTTTAGGCAGGTCCCATAAGTGCAGATTGGCCCAAGCTCTGGGTTGGAGCACTCATCTATATCCTCACAATGGGTATCACTGGTACCATTAAAGGTGAATCCATCATCACAAAGGCACATAAATGAGCCTATGGTGTTAACACAGATACTGTGGTCTGAACAACTAGAATTGTTCAGGCATTCATTGACATCTTCGCAGACTGTCTGATTGCCTATATAGCCATCCCAGCAATCACAAGAATACCATCCCACGGTGTTATGGCAGTTTGAGGCATTTGGGCACTGTGCTTTCCCTGTGGCACATTCATCAACATCCAAACACACAGCATTGTAAGAGTAGATGAAACCATTGTTACATGAGCAATTATAGCCTCCAACTTCATTGTAGCAAGTACTATTGACAGGGCAACTAAAGTTTCCTACACTACACTCATTTATGTCATCACAGTGTGTCCCATTGTACCGATAACCTTGCAGGCAGTCACAATGAAATGATCCTTCTGTGTTAAAACAGTAGGACAAATTTGGGCAAGTTCCAGTTTGTGAACATTCATCTAAATCCTTGCAGTCTCTACCATTTCCATGGAACCCTTTTATGCAGGAGCAATAGTTTGACCCATGGACGTTTTTGCACTCAGCATAGATGTTGCATGCATTCGTTACATTCTTACAGTCCTTCTCAGTCACACAGGTACCCAGATCATAGACCAGACCAAGGGTGCATGTGCAGGTAAATGATCCAGGAAAGTTTTGACAGGTCATGTTGTTCCCACAGATTGAAGGTGGAATGCACTCATCCAGATCATTACAGGTAAACCCATCTCCCCAGTATCCCTCCATGCACTTGCAAATGTAGGAACCCTCTGTGTTATTGCATGTGGCGAGGTGACTGCAGTTATGAGGCAAAGTTGAGTTTTCGTTACATTCGTCCACATCCTGACAATCAAACCCCGACCCGGTCATGCCAAATGGACAGGTACACTTGAAGGATCCAGGGGAGTTAGTGCAGCTTGCAACTGGATGGCATCCTCCATTTTGGAAGTGGCACTCATTAATGTCTATAAGTCATCCAAAATGGGACAGGGTGAGGAAAACAATCCCTAAAAGACTAAGAAAAAAGTCTTCAAGCAAGCAAAGGCGTGCACAAAAGAATTTTGAAACGGAAGAGAGACTTACCAGAGCAGTTTTTTCCATCACCAGTGAAGCCACTGAGACAGAAGCACAGGTGACTCCCAACTGTATTGACACACTGTGCAAACTTGCTGCAGTTGCTGACTCCAGATTCACATTCATCCAAATCTGAAAGATTGAGAGATATCATTTTGGACCCAATAGACCTTTTTTCCTATATTGGTTTACAGTGCATTCAAGTCAGTTTTCAGGCTAAATGTATAATAAAAACATAACTAATAATAATTAATTAATTAAAAATGCACCTACCTGTGCAATTTGTTCCATTGAAAGAGTAACCCGTTTTGCATATGCATTCAAAGGATCCTGGATTATTGACACATTGTGTCTCTTTCATTGAGCACACATTCTCTTCACATTCATCAACGTCTGAGCAAGTGAGTCCATCCCCTTTGAATCCCACATCACACACACATTGATAGCCAGAAGGAGAAGGATGACAGAGTCCATGTGGATGGCAGGCAGGATCACATTCAAGACTAGGGAAGACACAGGTGTTGTTGTATGCTACTGTCCCATTCAGACATGAACAGACATATGCTCCCAACGAATTGACACATACAGAGATTCCTGGGCAAGTGGCATTTGAAACAACACATTCATCTACATCTGTACAAGTGAAACCATCACCTGTAAAACCCTGGTGGCATATACACAAGAAATCACCAATATAATTGTAGCAATTAGCATGTAGATGGCACGTACCACCAAGTGCACATTCATTTATGTCTTCACATGTTACACCATTTCCCTTGAAGCCACTTTTGCAGGTACATGAGTAGGAGCCTGCCAAATTCAAGCATGTGGCATTTTGATGACAAGGTTTCTGAATTTCACATTCATCAATATCAGAGCAGAAGTCATCAATGATTCGACTGAAGCCTGCTTTACACTGGCATGAATATGATCCTTCCAGGTTTGAGCACTGCTCATTAGTGCCACAAACCTTTTCAGGAAGCTGGCATTCATCTATGTCCTGGCAGGTGGTATGATTGACTAGCCGAAAGCCTGAAGGGCAAATGCAAGAGAAAGACCCCTTACTGTTGGAACATGTTGCTCTGTTTTTGCAACCACCATTATCAACAAGACACTCATTTACATCTGTGCACTGCAACACACCATTCCCTGTATATCCCACCATACAGCTGCAGTTGTATTTCCCTGGTAAATTTATACAGAGTGCATTAACATGGCACCGCTTTTCTGTGACGCACTCATCCACATCTTCGCATACAAACCCATCACCTTTGAAACCAGCTATGCACGAGCATTTGTATGAACCAGGCATGTTTTCACAAGAAGCATAAGGACTGCAAAGTCCTATGGCACATTCATTCAAATCTACACACTGATTTTGACTAAAGTTATAGCCTTGACCACAGTCACAGAAGAAAGAACCTGCTGTGTTGACACATGCAGCAATGGCTGGGCAAATGTTAGCGGTAGCACATTCATTAATATCAGTGCACTTTGTACCAATGCCCAGGAACCCAGAGCGGCAGGAACATTTGTAGCTTCCAAGCAGATTTGTACATAATGCATTGGGGTCACAGCTGTTCTTTCTATCACACTCATTAATGTCTACACAAGCTAAGCCATTTCCATTAAATCCTTCAGGACAGGTACATCGATATGAACCTGGCAAGTTAGTACAATCAGCAAATGGGCTGCAGAAGTTGATTTCACATTCATTGATGTCCACACATGTCTGTCCGTTGCTTTGATAGCCACTGTTACAGAGGCAGGTGTAGGTTCCTTGCAGGTTCTTGCAACCTTTGTATCCATTGACAGCAGAGCACACACCAGGTGTCTCTGAACACTCATCGACATCTAGGCAGAGATAATTTCCATTGCCTTTATAGCCAGAGTTGCACGTGCACACGTAGGAGCCAGGGTTGTTGGTGCAAGTGGCATTCCAGTGGCAGATTCCTGGTCTTGCACACTCATTATCATCCGTACACTGAAATCCATTTCCACTGAAACCAGACTTGCAGCTGCAGTCTCTTCCTCCATCTTTGTTGGTGCAAAATGCATTGACATGGCAGTCACCATTATTAGTTTGACACTCATTGATATCTTGACATTGGAATCCATCGCCAAAATATCCATTTTGACAAGAACAGGTATAACTACCATGAGTGTTAGTGCAGACTGCTTTTGCATGGCAGCTGTGTAGATTAGTAGTACACTCATCAAAGTCCTGGCATTGTACTCCTGTGCCCCTATACCCCATTTGGCACATGCAGACAAACTTATCATCACGTGTTTTGAAGCAGTCTGCATTAGTGTGGCATATGCTCCCTGCAGCTGTACAGTCACTGAGCTCTGCAACTGTGTAGACAGAATAAATAAGACTTGGGTAATATGGCAATATTTTTACTCTATTGTCAACTGTGAGTTATTCAAGCATATAAGTCTCTGAAATAGGATGTGTTACTAACCTGCAGTTGTGTACTTGAGCAGAGTACACAGGTACAGTAGGTACAGCAGCAGATTCCTACAAGAGATGATCAACAACTATTGACCAAAAATGACCACAACAGAATGCAAAAAACACATATTGGAATAATAGCACATCATGCTGGGACAGATTGGAACATACTATCTAATTGTTCCAAATGTATTGCAAAGGTTCAAAAGAGCAAAGGACTATCGTCTATGAACAGTGCCTTGCAGAGACCCTTTGAGGGGCTAGTTCTCAAAGTTGAAGAGTGGGGAGGAGCAGACACAGAGGGGGTTACTCGAGTCCCCAAAGCCCCCAAAGCACCCCACCCCCCGCCTCTGCATTTGCCTGTGCTGTGAGACATGTGAAAATAAAACATGTGCTTGTCGGCAATGTGAGAAAACACATGAATACCAGGGCTGCCCCCTAATAGTCAATTCAAGAGTTCACATTTAGCTGATGATTGATAATAAAGCATGTTTGGCATGCTGTCCCAGGAGAGAGCCCTGAGCTCAGAATATCCTCGAGCCCGGGGCTCCCTCCCGTTTGAAGGGCAAGAGAAGAGTTTGAGCTCAGGTGGATCTCGAGAACTCCCCTACTTGTAAACTGCTGAGATATATCTGACTAAGAGTTGCCTTAGGATGCTATTTTGAAGTAGTCAATTTACTTATGGTGTATGTCTTTGGACAGTGGGAGGAAACCGGAGAAACCGGGGAAAACCCACGCGAAACATGCAAACATGCAAACTCCGCACAGAAACGCCGACCAGCTCGGAGAGGGCCGAACCAGCGGCGTTCTTGCTCGGGCAACAGTGCTACCCACTGGGCCACCGTGCCACCCTATCAGTGAAGAGGAGGAGTAGGGGTGGAAGGGGGGATTTTTCAAGACGAAGATGACTGGAGTTGAAAGCTCTGGTAATTTATAGCGTGTCAGTATTCATCTGATTAGTGCAAATATACGGAGCTAATGCGGTACCAGCTGTGTTCAATCATAAGCATGTGATCCTCTCGAAATTAGTTTATAAATAAACAACACCTAGTGGATAGTTAACCAGAACAAACTTGGTCTACAAGTTAGTCAGTTAGTTGTGAAAAAAAATACATAGCAAGTGGCACAGTCAGTGCTCGTGTCCACCAAAGCGTTTGTGCGCTGCAGAATTGCAACATGATAGCCAGCAGCATAGCAGTGCTTTGATTGTGCGTTTATGCTCAGCAATGTGCTCGGTATGTTTTAAAAGCTTTCACTATTGACAAGTGCTCACAACTGAGCAGTGCAAAAACATGTCCCCTCAGCAAGAGCTCGTTGAGCATATCTGGCAAATCGACCTGCTCATATTATCGAAGAGAAGGAAATCAAAAGTGTGGGACCATATTGCATATCATCACTCCATCATATCATCACTCCATACCTTCTACATCTACTCCATTGGATCGCATTTAATTTAAGGCTAGGTTCATGGTAAATAAGACAGATCTCACTTCTTTCCAACATTATATAGGCAAACTTGTATTGCTTTCTCATCATCATTCATTCATTTTCTTTTCGGTTTAGTCCCTTTATTAATCCGGGGTCGCCACAGCTGAATGAACCGCCAACTTATCCAGCACGTTTTTACGCAGCGCATGCCCTTCTAGCCGCAACCCACCTCTGGGAAACATCCACACACACCCATTCACACACATACACTACGGAAAATTTAGCCTACCCAATTCACCTGTACCGCATGTCTTTGGACTGTGGGGGAAACCAGAGCACCCGGAGAAAACCCACGCGAACGCAGGGAGAACATGAAAACTCCACACAGAAACACCAACTGACCCAGCCGAGGCTCGAACCAGCGACCTTCTTGCTGTGAGGCGACAGCACTACCTACTGCGCCACTGAGTCGCCCTATTGCTTTCGCATAATATGAAAAAAGTTAAGAAAACCACAACAGAGACAATCAGCTATAATTGCCCATATTTTTGTAATGTTTCTGTATGCTGTTAGCCTACATTTTATTTATTAAAATAAGTTTAAGTTTTAATTGGTTGTCAAATAAAAAACCTATTTACATTAAATAATACATTAAAATACATTTGAATGTTTTTAATGTAATTTTTTTGTAGATTATGTTATTTAATGTATAACAATTTAACAATAATACATTAAAAAACATTAAATAACATTAAATTAAATAATAATGTAAAAACGCTTATTATTTGGCAACTAATTAAAACTAAAACTTATTTTTCATTTGATGTCTTTTGCTTTGGCCTTGTGGCAGTTATTATTGTCCATAACAGTATTTTTTTTTCATTAGATGTTTATATTTAAGCCTCGTCCTTCATCCTGACTGTGTTATTGTTATCATTTTCAACATTATCCTCTTAAGATTTTTCAGTTTGAGATGGCTAATGGCTTTAATGAATGACTACTGGTCGATTAAGAAAATCTTTAGTTGAGGACAGCTCTAATGAATACAAAGTACAAACACATACATATACAATAAATACTGTTACCAGAATTGCATGAACTCTTATGTGCCTCAGGTTAAAAAAAAAGACTTTTACATTCTTCAGATCATCAAACCCCAGACAAATCTAATCTCAAATGAACCAGGGAGTACACCAGAAGTTCTAGTGTGAAAGCCCCTTTAAACGTAAAATAATTAAGCCAGCAAATAATGGGTTAAAAGTAATATGTTTAAATTTATGTTTAAATATGTAAAGATGGCCTCAAAAATGAAACTCATAAACAATCTAAATGTAATTCTAAATGTAAAGATAATAATAATAAGCCTTTAGAGGTATGAGTGTTACCTGTTGGTCATTACATCTATGGAGTAACATCAAGTCAAAAAAGTCATTTCATTACTAACAAAAAGGGATTGATATGTTCATAGGACCTATCTACCTCCAACAAAAATAGCATAAAGAAACCTAAGAACGCTAATGCATCTTACTCTGGAAGTAGCGATTTCATTTAGTTTTTTCCATCTCAAATAACTACTGACAATGTTCCCTCTACAGTAATTTAACTTAAAGTAGATTTTAGATTATACAATTTTTATATATAGAACATCACCCTTAAGTTTTGTTAATTCATTTACTTGATTATGTTTGGAAAGTTCTATTTCTAATAAGGACTAGTGTCAACAAAATAAAATAAAAAAAACAGACTCAGAGACAAAGAACATCTCAAGTTTGGTAACTAAAGTAAGCATTGGCTGTTGTTCTCAATAGGAATAAATATACAGTTGAAGTCAGAATTATTAGCCCCGTTTATTTTTTCCCAATTTCTGTTTAACCGAGAGCAGATTTGTTCAACACATTTCTAATAATAATAGTTTTAATATCTCATTTCTAATAACTGATTTATTTTATCTTTGTCATGATGACAGTAAATAATATTTTACTAGACATTTTTCAAGACACTTCTATACAGCTTAAAGTGACATTTAAAGGCTGAACTAGGTTAATTAGGTTAACTAGGCAGGTTAGGGTAATTAGGCAAGTTATTGTATAATGATGGTTTGTTCTATAGACTATCGAAAAAATATATAGCTTAAAGGGGCTAATAATTTTGACCTTAAAATGTTTTTTTTTTTAATTTAAAACTGCTTTTATTTTAGCCAAAATAAAACAAATAAGACTTTCTCTAGAAGAAAAAATATTGTCAGACGCACTGTGAAAATTTCCTTGCTCTGTTAAACATCATTTGGGAAATATTAAAAAAAGAAAAAAAAAAAATCAAAGGAGGGCAAATAGTTCTGACTTCAACTGTATGTCAGTGTTCCTTGATCTCTGGCTTGGTTACGTGCTGAATGTTTTATCTTACTGTGGGTCAGATTCAGCCATTGTCTGTCAGAAGTCTAGAAAAACCTGTTTTGTGCTCCAGAATCAAATAATGACCAAACATATCTCTTGCTAATCACTACTGGAAAGAAAATCCTTCTCAACAACACATCATGGTTGATCATCCTATCCCAAAAGACACATTTATCTCTATGGAATCATATTCAGACTAAAATTACTCAAATTTTGTGTCAAATCTAAACAAACCCTGTGGATTAAAATCTTATTTAAAATCTTATTTTAAATATTGTCCTTAATGGTTGTATTTGACCTTTGTTTTTTGGAATATATTTATTAAAACTATTTGGAGATCTTCCCCTATACCAATATATCAAATTTAATTCAGAATTCAGAGCATAAAGGAAAACCTTAAGAAAATAAACAGTTTCTATTAATCAAAATGTAAATCTAGATCTCAGTCTCTCAGTAATAAATGCACACAGGTTACCAATAGAGCAGTAGCTTTTAAAAGGTTACCTAAAGGTTCCATATTGTATCTTAAAAGAACATATTGGTACCCAAAGTCTTTAAACTGGTATTGGTATTTCATAATTTCCTCACAAATACAAGTAATTTACAGATCTTACTAAATATTTCATTACGTAACACTGCATCACTGTAAATTAATAAACAAGACATTTAAACAAAAAGATCAAATTGACACAGTACTCACAGCATATCTCACAGATGCCCGTTTTCCTACAAGACATTAGAGTGGGTATGTCTCAGGCTTCAGAAAGTGTGTGATTTCCCTTCTCTTTGGATTATTTTTCCCCAAGTTCTTCCTGGTACAAAGCACAATGACCCATCTCTGCACCGAAGACATCCTAAACCGAAATAACAGGGAACACCCATATATTCCTATGATTATGTTTCTCTCTTTTAGTAAGTTTAGTACTCCCATTGGGCTTTAACTTGCCTCTGGGTGTAAAATTAAGGCTGATACAAAAAAAAAGAAAAAGAAAAGAATTCCTTTACCTTGTGCACAAGTAGATAATTATTACTGCCAGGAATAGATGGATATAGACCTTGACTTAATGGGGTAATAAGATTATGCACTGGCCAGTTAGATTTCATTCCCTTCACTTTAGCAACATGTTACTCACATTAAAGTTTCAAACACATGACCAAAGACTCATAACATGCGAGAAAAGTCATCTTCAGGCTGACTTTAAGTGAAAGCTAGCGCTAACTTTATCTATGTAGATTTACCTTGACTCTCTACCACAATAAACTGTTCAGACAACCTAACATTTCCCTGTCAGACATTTTTGACAGACTGCTCTATTCTGTCAAGTCATCGGGTAAGGTTATCAGAATTTAAAATATGTTGTGTAATATTTTCCTGGGGTTATTAAGGGACTATGATTAATGAAATTTAGCAGGGTTTTTTCCTCAAAACATTTTTTTAAGATCATGATCGTAACACATTAACCACCTTGTGAATGTAATAAATCAGATGCTCTTTGTAGTAAAAATCCTTATTAATGGCCCTTCACCTTACCCCAATGCCTCCCAGCTTAAGAGAATTGGGACACACCTACCCCTGAAATTGTGCCTTAGTCCTCTCCTATGAGCAAGACAAGGGTGACACTGAATTAACTGCAGCAACTGAAATATTGAATTGGCTAGGCTTATACAGTTGAGTTCATTTCTAAATTATACAAAATATAACGACTATATACGTACAAACAAATATACAAAAAATATATTGTCTCAATGTATAATAAATAAATAAAGTGATTCCTGATTGTAATGCACTGTGCAGGCTAAGGCAAGGAGGTCTGGACATGATACATTGTAAAACCTAATAAGTTAAGGTAACTCAAACCATTTGAGGACATCGATTGCAAAAAAAAAAAAATAATAAAAAAATAAATAAATATATATATATATATATATATATATATATATATATATATATATATATATATATATATATATATATATATATATATATATATATATATATATATATACATGCAGTTTAAGTCAGAATTATTAGCGCCCCTTTGAATTTTTTTTTTTTTTTTTTTTATATATTTCCCAAATGATGTTTAACAGATCAAGGAAATTTTCACAGTATGTCTGATAATATTTTTTCTTCTAGAGAAAGTCTTATTTGTTTTATTTCAGCTAGAATAAAAGCAGTTTTTAATTTTTAAAAGCCATTTTAAGGTCAATATTATTAGCCCCTTTAAACTATTTTTTTCCGATAGTCTACAGAACAAACCATCATTATACAATAACTTGCCTAATTACCCTAACCTGCCTAGTTAACCTAATTAACCTAGTTAAGCCTTTAAATGTCACTTTAAGCTGTATAGAAGTGTCTTGAAAAATATCTAGTAAAATATTATTTACTGTCATCATGGCAAAGGGAAAATAAATCAGTTATTAGAAATGAGTTATTAAAACTATTATGTTTAGAAATGTGTTGAGAATTATTAGCCCCCTTTGAATTTTTTTCTCTTTTTTAAATATTTCCCAAATGATGTTTAACAGAGCAAGAAAATTTTCACAGTATGTCTGATAATATTTTTTCTTCTGAAGAAAGTCTTATTTGTTTTATTTCGACTAGAATAAAAGCAGTTTTTAATTTTTAAAACACCATTTTAAGGACAAAATTATTAGCCCCTTTAGCCTAATTTTTTTTCCGATAGTCTACAGAACAAACCATCGTTATACAATAACTTGCCTGATTACCCTAACCTGCCTAGTTAACCTAATTAACCTAGCTAAGCCTTTAAATGTCACTTTAAGCTGTATAGAAGTGTCGAAAAATCATGGCAAAGATAAAATAAAACCATTTTTATAGATAAGTTATTAAAACTATTATGTTTAGAAATGTGTTGAAAAAATCTTCTCTCCGTAAAACAGAAAACGGGGGAAAAAATAAACAGGGGGGCTAATAATTCTGACTTCAACTGTATATATATATATATATATACATAACGCATGCCTTTGGACTTGTGGGGGAAACCAGAGCACCCGGAGGAAACCAACGCAAACATGGGGAGAACATGCAAACTCCACACAGAAATGCCAACGGACCAAGCCGAGGCTCAAACCAGTGACCTTCTTGCAGTGAGGCGATCGTGCTACCCACTGCGCAGCCCAATTACAAATTATACTTTAGCTAAATAATTCTCACACTTCTGTTCAGTTGAGCATATTTTTGCTAGACATAATGTCAGCAATTAGAAATAGAGCAAAGTGCTTCTAAACCACATGTAAATGTGGCATATTGTGGTCGGAAACACAAAGTTTCCAACAGTTAAACAGAATGTTACAGCTGATGTCTTAAATGTTTTTGAGAGAGTAACAGAGAGCTGACAAAGTTTTCTTTACAATTTTGAAACATAATTCTACCATCATTTTAGAGGATTTTGGGTGAGTATTATTAATTTTTTTTTAACATTTTTTTTCTTCTCGCATTTATTTGCGGTTGTACTAGTGAATTCAGATCTCAACAAGTGATCACAGCAATTCAGCCAAGCAAGGCTATGTGCAGTGGCAATGTGATATTTTGCACTTCACTAGTTGATGGACAGCCTGCAAACATTTTTAGGTTCTGGATAAAACCTTTCTTTAATGTTCCTAATGCTATTATAATTCCCTACTATCACTGGTATTTTGTTTCAAATATTCACATCCTGGTGATCTCTAAGTCTTTGCATTTGCTGATCTTCTCAGTCTCCATTAAAGTAATTTTTGTATCATCTGGGACAGCTATAGTGATCAGCAGACATGTTTTATCCTTTTTGCCATGTAGCCCTATGTCAGGACAGTAAGTTAGGATGGTTTTTATTGGTAACTATTGGGATAATATGGTGCTATTATTATTATTCATTCATTTATTTTCTTTTCGGCTTAGTTCCTTTATTAATCTGGGGTCACCACAGCGGAATGAACCGCCAACTTATCCAGCATATGTTTTATGCAGGGGATGCCCTTCCAGCTGCAACCCGTCACTGGGAAACATCCATACACACTCATACACTACGAACAGTTTAGCTTACCCAATTTACTTATAGCACATGTCTTTGGACTTGTGGGGGAAACCAGAGCACCCAGAGGTAACCCATGCGAACACTGGGAGAACACACAGAAATAGCAACTGACCCAGCCGAGGCTCGAAACAGCGACCTTCTTGCGACCTTATCATAATAATTATTATTATATTTAATGAATGAATGATTTAAATTTATTAACTATTTTTTATTATTTATTTAATTAAATTATAAAATTCAATAATTGTCATACATTTTAGTGTACTAGGACTTTCCATGACCTATTTTCAAATATTAATGGATTAACTTGAAAAACTGAAAATGTTACAGTATAATAAATTGTCTCATATCATTATCATTAACAGCAACAACTAAATTATTATTATTACTATATTGCAACTAGGCCCACATGGAATCTGCGCGTGCAGAATTCCGCAGATTTTTAGCCCGTCATTCATTCTGTTTATTTACTTGTGTAAATGTGTGCAAATTCATATTTATTCAGTTTTTAAATTAATTTCAGTAATATTATTGACTAATATGAAAATATCCATATGATTTATTTACAATACAGTTTGTAAAGTAATATTTTCTGTCTTTTAGTAGATATATTATATGAGAGATTTGCTTTGTTTACCAAATAAAGTGGATCTAATTGGATTTGCATTGTAAACATTTAATACAAGTTAAAAAGTATTACTTTTTATTTCATATATTAAGGTTTTAGTTATGATACTTCCAAAATAATTCTGCATAAATCTGCAGATTTTTACCAAAATTCTGCACAGAAATAGCAAAAAATGTCCGCAGATTCCATCTGGCCCTACTTACAGCTCAGATTTGCATACTCTGAGAATAGTACCCCTAAAGTTAAAGGCATGAAATTGTTGTAGTATCTCAATTTTTTTTATTTACTTTCTGCTTAATTCAGGATCATAAACTTAAAATATTTCAACTAAGAAGTGAGATGTTGTGTTTTGTTTGTTAAGTCCTTTACAATGTCTTTTTTTTTTTGTACAATGGAAATATCATTATTTCTAACATTTAACAGTAGCGTCTAATTCATACACTCTCAGAAATAAAGGCACTTGAGATGTCACTGGTGTGGTACCCTTTCAAAAGGTATACATTTGTACCTAAAAGGTCCATATTAATACCTCAAGGGATACTACCTAAAAAGTACAAAAGTGTTCCTCTTAAAAAAAATTTTGGTACTAATATCGACTTTTGAGGTACCAATATGGACTCTTTAAGTCCAAATGTATACCTTTTGAAAAGGTGCTACCTCAGTGACAGCTTGCGTACCTTTATTTCTGAGAGCGTAGTTGCTAACGTGATGAATCCAGCCACACCTTGAAACTGATATCCTGGACTAAAATTGTCACAATACCATAGTTTGAGCGCCATCAAGTGGAGATACAAAGAACAAAGAAAAACATTTAGATATGATTACATGCATTCATTCATATATCAAATATAATGACAGATTTGTTTTATAAGAAGAGTGTGTTAAAATGACATATTTTACACTATTTTGATTTTTATTATATATTTCAAAATCTATCATCTGTGTTTAGTTTAGATGTAGACTTTGTTAGATGTATATTTTTTATAAACATATAGCTTACATCTACATATATTACGTTTTAATATCTTGAGCATGAGAAGCACTTTTATTTTGGGGTCTAAAAGAAAAGGAACAATAAAAACAAATCCAGATGTACATGCATGATATAAAATTGTTGTCAAAATGTGTTTAAGAGATACTGCTACACTATACAGAGAGTATGACATCAGTTTCGTTGTTGTGGGTATCAGTTTGGATTGGGTGTGTCCATTTTACAAATTGTTCCGCTGTGATGGTTCTACTGTGCTTCTTGTGAGGTTATGAGACCTGTAGGCTATGTACACGACAAAGATAATTTCTTTAAGTAAAGAACAATCTTCCAAAAAAACTACTTCACAATTTGTTTAGAATCTTAGCAGTGTTAGAGATTACTTTTAAAATGAATGTCCTGATTGTGAAATGCTTAGGAAGTAGTAGCTGGGGGTTGGGCCATATCTGTCCAAACTCGTTCACCTGGTTCTCGTCACATTCTTTGTGAGAGTGTGTTGATGTCTTGCTGAATGTCTCATTACTGACCATTAACAATATCAAATGTGTGTCATATGCTTATGATTGTCATTCTTTCACCTATGATTTCATAAATTTCAACATTTTACTGACAAAACAAGTGTACATGCTACCAAATTCTAGATAATGAGCTCCGTTTACCATCTGTAACTAATGCTTTTGATTATATTCACACTTTTATCAGCTTTAAAGTACTTCATAAAAGTACATATTTTTGCCTGTGTGAATTAATGTTAAGAATAACTAACAATATGTTGTCTAATTTTAATTCAGTAGAAAAAATGTAAACAAATTAATTTGTTGTTTATCAAAGATAGTACTTGTTATCCCATCCTCAACACCTTGCTAATTGTTAAAACCTTTTTAAAAATACAAATATTATAGTAAAAATATTGTATAACATTTAAATCAAGTATAATTATACAGTGCTCAGCATATATAAGTACACCCCTCACAAATCTCTCTTTTAAATTCATATTTTTAATAGGAAGCTATACAATATTTGTGCATATACATTAGATTAGTCAGTACTGAAGCCAAATCTGGAGCTTATCTAACAAAATCACTTATGATAACGGTCCAAAAACTAGTACAGCCAAATTTATGTTATAGAAAAATATTTGATACAAATTTAAAAAAGAGGAAAAATCAAGAGAAGCAAAACATTGAACAATTTAGTTGAAATTTTTGTAGGTTCATTTATTTTTGCACCATTTTGTTTGAATTTATTTGTATTATCTTTTAGTTTCTTAATATGTTTGGTGACTGAAATATTATTTTCATAAATATATCTGTTTAATAGGGCAACGCAGTGGCGCAGTAGGTAGTGCTGTTGCCTCACAGCAAGAACGTCGCTGGGTCGCAGGTTCGAACCTCGGCTAGGCTGGGTCAGTTGGCGTTTCTGTGTGGAGTTTGCATGTTCTCCCTGCTTTCGCGTGGGTTTCCTCCGGGTGCTCCGGTTTCCCCCACAGTCCAAAGACATGCAGTACAGGTGAATTGGGTAAGCTAAAATTGTCCGTAGTGTATGAGTGTGAATGAGGATGTTCCCAGAGATGGGTTGCGGCTGGAAGGGCATCCGCTGCGTAAAATCGTGCTGGATAAGTTGGCGGTTCATTCCGCTGTGGCGACCCCGCAAGGGACAAAGCCGACAAGAAAACGAATGAATATCTGTTTAATAAATCTGTTTTGCTTAAATGCACCAAAATACATTGCCTATATTCACTGAGAAATGGATAAAAACATTCATTTAAAAAAAAGGCTGTAGTCAATTATGCTGAGCACTGTATAAACAGAAAAATCCTAAACAAACAAACAAATCATACAGTGTTTCAATTATTGCAGTTATCAAACTGATGGTTATATGCCTAGTTCCCACGTTCGCATTCTTTAGGTCTTAAATATATTAAATTATTCTTCTTATTAGACCTACTCCCTACTTTGGTCTTCTCTTATAAAGTCACACGCAATAGCATTAAAGACATTCTTATTATTAGGACTGTGATTTACTTAAATTTATTAAATTTTATGGTTTATTGTTTTAATTTTTATTTAGTCTATTTTCTATTTTATTGTATTTATGTAAACATCATTCATTATACTTTGTTAAATAATTTACAATTTGTTTTATAAAAATTGAATATACAGTTGACGTCAGAATTATCAGCCCCCCTTTAAATTTTCTTTTTCTTTTTAAAATATTTCCCAAATGATGTTTAACAGAGCAAGGAAATTTTCACAGTATGTCTGATAATACTTTTTCTTCTGGAGAAAGTCTTATTTGTTTTATTTTGGCTAGAAAAAAAGCAGTTTTTAATTTTTTAACAAACATTTTAAGGTCAATATTATTAGCCCCTTTAAGCTAAATTTTTTTTCTGACTGTCTACAGAACAAACCATCGTTATACAATAACTTGCCTAATTACCCTAACCTGCCTAGTTAACCTAATTAACCTAGTTAAGCCTTTAAATGTCACTTTAAGCTGTGAAGAAGTGTCTTGAAAAATATCTAGTCAAATATAATTCACAATCATTATGGCAAAGAGAAAATTAATCAGTTATTAGAGATGAGTTACTAAAACTATTATGTTTAAAAATGTGTTGAAAAAATCTTCTCTCCGTTAAACAGAAATTGGGGAAAAAAGTAAACAGGGGGAATAATAATTCAGGGGGGCTAATAATTCTGACTTCAACTGTATAGATAGATAGATAGATAGATAGATAGATAGATAGATAGATAGATAGATAGATAGATAGATAGATAGATAGATAGATAGATAGATAGATAGATAGATAGATAGATAGATAGATAGATAGAGTTGAAGTCAGAATTATTAGCCCCCCCCCCTTAGAATTTTTTTTTCTTTTTTAAATATTTCCCAAATGATGTTTAACAGAGCAAGGACATTTTCACAATATATCTGATAATATTTTTTCTTCTGGGGAAAGTCTTATTTGTTTTATTTCGGCTGGAACAAAAGCAGCTTTTAATTTTTTAAACACCATTTTAAGGTCATAATTATTAGCTCTTTTAAGCTATATATTTTTAGATAGTCTACAGAACAAACCATCATTACACAATAACTTGCCTAATTACCCTAACCTGCCTAGTAAACCTAATTAACCTAGTTACGTCTTTAAATGTCATGTTAAGCTTTACGGAAGTGTCTTGAAAAATATCTAGTCAAATATTATGTACTGTCATCATGAATGAGTCATTAAAAAAAATCTTTTCTCTGTTAAACAGAAATTGGGGAAAAAAATTAAACAGAGGGCTAAAAAACCAGGAGGGCTAATAATTCTGATTTCAACTATATATATATATATATATATATATATATATATATATATATATATATATATATATATACACACACACACACACACACACACACACACACACACACACACACGCACACAGAGAGTGAGAGACACAGGTAGTGTGTCATAAACAACAAATTGAAACTGCAGTTTCACCCGACGTCTACCAGGGTTTGCATGTGTCGAGTTTCAGCTGAAAATCTTCGTTGGTGCTTTACATTTCCAAAATGGAGAAAGGAAGTTTTTCGTGCACTCTCGATGCGTCAAGTGACCAAATATGGTCATGGGCGGAAAAAGTGAGCCTGTTTTGTTAGAGTTGAATCCACCCCTTAACCTGACGTCACTTTACTCAAACAGGTACATAATTTGTCACCTGTTGCGCATCTAGATCAGACGTTTGGCGGGCCAGAGAGAGGATATCTTCGGGATCTGAGTTTTAAAAGAGTTTGAAAGACGAGCGATAGCTTCATATCTGTGTCTCATTGGAATTTATCTGGTTTAATTTAGGATTTGCGGAGTCCTTTTGGTAAGTAGATTTAAACCTCTGTGTTTTAATGATTAAAGTGCACTTTTCGGTAATGAACGCATTAGTTTTTCATATGAAGTGTTTTGTAACGTCAAAACTGTTTGTTTTTCAGTCCTCGCTCACGATGAAGGTTTTAGTTGCCTTGTTTGTTGTGGCATTGGTTGATGTGGTAACTTCACAATGTAAGTAAATGTTTTATTACTGCATATGATTAACTCAAGGTGAATTGTATCTGAAATTAAGCCGAGTTCAATCTAGTTAAAATGGTTTTAGTCGTTATAATGTGACGTGAACAACAAAACAATACAATGAGATTTAGGGTGTGGTTCGGTACACAGGGGGTGGGGGTTCGCTCTACTTGAATTGGCTCATTCACTTCAGTTTTAACTATGTTTAAGCAATGTTGTTTACACTGAAGAGAAACTTTTTTTTTTTTTTCCTTTTCTCTTCTTACAGGTAATTGTAAAACAATGAAGTGGGCAATCTGTGATGACTCGTGCTCATCGTGTGGTCTTCAATTTGACACTTACAAGCAAAACATTGACTGTACCAAGTGTATGTTTTTTTTCTTTTTAAAAATTTTCAAGCCTTGTCATTTACCTGAAGTTTTGGCATCCATTTTAATTATGTTACTGGTCTCCTCTGGTTTTGAGTTCTTCTGTATTAAATGAGCACAGACATGCCTAACTGAGATTAACCCATTCAGGTTTAAGGCAGCAAGTGTTCAATGATGTCTTACTAAAAAGTTAAAATTTTTCACCCCATAGTGGTTCCCAAGTGCTTCCTCATGAAAGCAGAGATGTATCGTGCCCGTAACAACTTGGGCACAAGATCGGGTGGGAAGCCAGTTGAGAGTGCCTTTGTGGACAATGATGGCATCTATGACCCAGAATGTGAGAGTGATGGGAAATTCAAGGCAATCCAGTGTAACAACACTGAAGTATGCTGGTGCGTCAACAGTGCTGGTGTACGAAGAAGTGACAAAAAAGACAAGAACATGAAGTGCGAGCCTGCGGAGACCTAGTGAGTGATGTGGTTAAGTCTATGGTATGAAGCGTGTTCTGCATTGCGTGTCTTGAACGTCTAAAATGTGTTTCTTGTTGTTTTTCTAAGTTGGGTTCGTGTAGAAATGAAGCACAAAAACATGGATGTGCCCATTGATGCTGCCAAACTGAGGACGTAGGTCCATTTTATATGATGTACTCTACTTCCAGTGTGTGTGTTAAATAGAAGTATATGTAAAGAGATAACTTTTTAATTTTTTTTTTAAAGGGGGATTGAGAACGCTCTACAGCAGCGTTACAATTTGGATAAGAAATTTGTGTCTGATGTTCAGGTGAGATTGTTTCCCCATTCATGGGCGAAGCCTCATCCTTTATCATAATGTTGTTGTACAGAATCTAACCCTCTCCCCAATGCCCTCTTTCTCCTGCAGTATGACAAGGATGGCAGGCTCATTGTGGTGGATGTCAAAAAAAACCAGACCGACCGTACTATAGATCTGTCCCTGATGACTTATTACATGGAAAAAGATGCAAGTGTTTCATTTATTATTTTATATCTATTTATCAAAAAATTCCTTTTATAACTTGAGCTTGTCCTCCACAGATCAAAGTTCTCCCCCTGTTTTTCAGTCCCCAATCATTTGAGGTTGTGGTTTCGGGAACCAACGTTTCAATGGAGAATGTCCTGATCTACTATGTAGATGACAAGGCACCCACCTTCACCATGCAGAAGCTAACTGGTGGTATCATTGCTGTCATTGTTGTAGTCAGCTTGATTGTGATTGGAGGACTTCTGGTTCTGGTAATAATAATATTGTTGATTTTATTATTATTATTATTATTATTATTGTTTGTTGTTGATGCAATAACATTGATTCTTTCTCTCCCCACTCTACATAGTTCTTTCTTGCACGGCGACAGAAGGCCCAGTACAGTAAAGCACAGGTTTGTTCTTCCTTCAGTGTTTTATAATGCCTTTGTTTTCTAAATGCAACTTCTAATTTAACATGTCCTTTTCTTGCAGCCCAGAGAGATGGAGACCATATCTTAAATGTGAATGCTGTTTCATGTACTTTCATCTGAAATCGGGGCAGTTGTGCTATGACATGCTATGTTTTTCATACTGGGGGAAACGAAGTGTCTGTTACATGCAGAGTACAGTACTGTTAATTTCTTTTATTTAAAAGGGCTTCTCTTTAATTGGATTAACATTTTTAACGTTGTACAGTTTGTCTTGTAATTTTTAATAAAGTTTGTTTTGTTTTAACTGTGGACTTGTCTGAATTAATGTGGTAGTTGCAAAGCCTGGTTTGTTTACCAGGCTTCAATTCTAAAAGGGATAACTTTTTACTTTGAAAGTTTGAATAGAATTTCAAAGGTCATTTTATTAAAATTACTCTTGGCATTTAAAACCCATTACACATTTGAGAGTTTGAAGTCAGCAGGTATTCAGACTCCTTTAGTTTCCTTTAAACCGGTTTCCTTTTGACCAATCCCCATCCCCCTATGAAACAATTATTAACCCAGAACTGCTGACCATTCAGTTGCATGTTAAACTAAAAATTAAACCCAAGAGGGAGAGCTCTCATTGAGCACTTAGGAATACAGGTCTGACCTGTTATTCAAGTTTCAGCTAGAAAGGATCCTATATCATTGTGGTATATGCAAAGTTCAGACTAACAAAGACTGAAACCTCCTCTGGTAAACCAGGAAGCGGATTCTATTCTAGGTTGAAGATTTAGTTGGATTTTTAACAGGCATGTTAATAAATGACCCCCATGTATGGAATGGAAAGCTTAAGAGCACTTGACTTGTAAAAATGGCTTGCTACAATGTTGAATTTAACCAAATCACAGGAATGAAAACATGATCTAATGAATGACAGTGCAATTTAACAAGCTTTTATTGAAACCAGTAACTAAAGTCAAATATAAATTAAAGGACTTGTTTTTGTGAGAAATCTTTGAAGTAACAAATGCTTGGCTAACCCTCCCTTGCTGTGTATTGTAGTCCCCCTGGTCTTTATCCCATAAAACCCTAGGGCGTTTGTTTCTCAGACTAGTTTAGACAGGTTTGGGTGGATCACATGCTACCCTCCCCCATCAGTGCTCACACCTGAGTTGGGAGTCACACATACTCTGTGTTTCCATGGCAGAAAAGGAGGGATTAAATGACAAGGCAGATGTGGGAGGGACTTTTGAGGGATGAAGTTGCTTCACTGTTTTTTTTTTTATTATTTATTTACATTGTGTTAACATTGTTTTCAGTGATTTTAAAAAGCAGGCCTGGTTCCTGAAAGGAATTAAAAGGTGAGCTGATATATATCCTAGATGGGCAGTCATTGGGTGATGAGGTTAAGTGGAGAGATAAAGAGATTTTTCACTCTTTTATTTGCTGTGTTAGCACCAAAATCAACGTAAACCGTATAAATATACCTGATAAGTGTTTAAATAGTTTTATTTTAGTGGCATTTTTAATTGGTGTAAACATCTACAATCAAAAAAAGAAAATGGCACAGAATTTGTGATGGAAAACTGAAGTGTCTCTTGGTCGCATTCCAGCTATGAGCGATTGGTAGCACTAAATGCTTGCGGGGTGGACCCAAATCTACATTTACTGGAGCTATTTAAAATATGCTGGAACAGTGAATTTAATTTTAGGTCCAGTCTTTCACTCCCCCCAACAGCCCGATTTTGGGGAACTCACAAGTTATTTCTGAAACATGAGCTAGAGAACAAGAGTATGTTCAGTACCTAGCATCCACATTACAGTAACTGCTGCTGGAGCAACCGGCTTTTTGTAGCACAGGAAATCCATACATTGCATCTGCATGCAAATATCTCTGCTCTATAACTTGTGTGACTGTCAGCTTCTGCTTGTGTGAAACCACCCACTGAGTGTAGACTGCGCTGTAGCCCACAGCCAATTAGTAATAGGAAAATATTATATTTCTGTTATCATGTTTGATTTTTTTTGCAGTAACAATCTACAATGTACTAAAAAAATCAATTAATATAATATAATTATAGTAATCTTTTGGTAACACTATATTTTCCATTTAAGTATTAGTAGACCAGGGCCCGGTTTTTAAAAGTAATCCACTAGGATTTTGGATAACAGATTGGATCAAATCTTGAAAATGGGTTTTTCAAAAGAAAAAACGGATTACAAAATCGGATTAGATCACGTAATCCAATCTTGGTTTTGATCCGGATCAAACCTTTAGTTTGGGTTTTTCAGACTTTTTTTGTAGGATTTGGATCACTTTGATCCAAAAAATCTGGATTAAACTGATCCCATCAGAAGGGTGGATTCAGCGTGAATTTCATGCCCAAAATGTAATGAAAACTTTAAAAATGTATCAAATAATACTATATTTGGATCATGCAGAAGTATCATACAAGATATCCTATTTATTCATAAGGTTTTAATTGTATTTGATTATCCATCAGGTAGGCTTTAACGTATTCAGCCTTTCACTATAGGCCTACAGCAAAGTGGATAGAGATTGGCCTCATAAAATAATCCCCCAAACAGCTGTCAAAATTGACCAAAAACAATACATTTTATTCTGTCACTAATTGATATATATACTTATCACAATGGAAAATATTTTTGTTTTTAGAATATTTATTAGTGATGTATGCAATGATAACAGAATAACCAAAAAATACACAGAATGGCAATCGCTGATTTTTAAAATCAATTTCAACAATTGCAAAAAGAGACTGAAAGGGCTGAGAAAAAGCAGAGGAACAACTGACTCTGTCCAAACTGCAGCGAACCAAGGCCAGACTTGAGATTCGCCTCCTAAAGGCTACGCTCAGACAAGCTGGTCTCTCCACATCAGATGAGGAAGTCTAAAATTATTGTGGAGTTTTTGGCATTGAGTCTTTTTTTAATTCAATACATCTATATTTGAAACTTTTTAGTTTTTTTTTAATTTGTGTGTTTTCATTTCAAATAAAAATAAAGTTGTATTGTCCCCACACTATTTTACTTATTTCTCTTTACATAGTTCTACATTGTGATTTCCTATCCTGTTTGAGCACTGGTTATCCAGATTTAGTGATCCTGAAAATTTCCTATCCGGATCAGATTGATCCAATCCGATGTTGCTTTGAAAAACTGGCTCAAAAAGTAAGCTGAATTACGTGATCACGGATCGCAGAAAAAGGATTACTAAATCCGGATCAATTTTATCCGGATTAAACCTTTTGAAAAAACGGGCCCAGGGGTGTCCAAACTCGGTCCTGGGGGGCCAGTGTCCTGCAAAGTTTAGTTCCAACCCCAATCAGACACACCTGGGCTAGCTAATCAAGCTCTAAAGCCGCAGTCACACTGGACTTTACTCCCCACTTCCATTCATACGCACGCGAATGCTCAGACCGGAAACGCAGGGTCATGCGTCGAGTTTCGCAGGTTGCTGCAGTGCAAAGTTCAAGCTTGGTGAACTCTTACCTGCGAAATCGCAACACTTGACTGTGTGGGACGAATCCAGGATCAAAACATGACCTCTCTGAACAGAAATTTAAAACATGGAGCAATCGCTCGCTTTTTTATTGTCTATTCATCTTGTTTAATCCCGCCCCTTTTCACAGCGCCGTACGACAGAATTTTGCAAGCTCAAACTCTAGTGTGACTTCGGCTTAATTCTAGAAACATTCTTGCAGCTGTGTTGAGGCAAGTTGGAGCTAAAATCTGCAGGACACCGGCCCTCCAGGACTGAGTTTGGACACCCCTGTAGTAGACTGTCTGCTTAATATCTGTTGATACAGCTCCTTCAACAGAAATTTAAAATTTGACAATAAGAAACTTTGCAAGTACATGTCAACTTACTCTAACCCTAACCCCAACCTAACAGTCTACTTATAATCTAATAAGTTGGCATGTAGATGCAATGTTATTTAAATTCAACAAACGGACCATCAAAATAAAGTCTGACCAATTTTTTTTTTTGATTTGATAGATTAAATAGATTTCAGTTATCAAATATTTATCAAGGTGGTTTAGCTTTTCATTGCTACTGTAATAATGAGTCATAGCTAGCAAACACAGATATTAACAAAAAGGTAAAGCATGACTTTATAAAAAAAACAAATGGCTGCCAAGAGTACAATACATATGTGTGATTGTATATATAATAATGTTCATAAAAATACAGTTTTTTATAATAATACAGTATTGTTTTGAATAAGAAAGTTTATTTAAAATTTCACAATAGATAGAAAATACACTTTTAATAGCATTTACAATTTGCTATTATATTACATAGTGTCCATATTCATCATTCATTCATTTTCCTTTGGCTTACTCTCTGATTTATCAGGGGTTGCCACAGTGGAATGAACCACCATCTACTGTGGCATATGTTTTACGCAGCCGATGCCCTTCCAGCCAAAACCCAGTACTGGAAAACCACCATGCCAGCCATCCCCTATTCATCAATATTTTATTTAAAAAAAATGTATAGGTCTTTTCAAACTTCCTGGTTCATATTTTTTTTCTGCAGTTATTTTCAGTACTCCAGCACATGCACTCTAACTCATCTACCTCCATGTTGGCTTTTTTTTTTTTTTTTTTTAACACATACCACCAGTCTACTGAACTAAACTACTTCCTTAACCTGTACCCCTCATTTTCTACATGCATAAACATGCAAAGATTAAGAGAGATTTCAGAACAAGATTACATAAGTGTAGTATCACTCATTCTGAGAATATAATTTACTTACACTTTTGGTTGAATACATTTTCGTAACCTAACAGAACTTAAACTAAACTTTAAGCTGAATTACTAGCATCTTGAAATATATCATCATGGCAAAGATATGATAAATCAGTTATTAGAAATTAGTTATTAAAACTATTATGTTTTACAAAAATGTTAAAAATAAGTTCTTTCTGTTGAACAGAAATTGGGGAAAAAATACAGGGGGCTCACCGGCCACTTTATTAGGTACAACTGTCCAACTATTGTCCAACTGCCTATTTCTTTAAACGCACATTTCTAAGCAGCCAATCACATGGCAGCAACTCAATGCATTTAGGCATGTAGACATGTTCAAGACGATCTGCTGCAGGTCAAACTGAACTGAATGGGGAAGAAAGGTGATTTAAGTGAACTTTGCATGCTTGTTGGTGCCAGACGGGCTGGTCTGAGTATTTCAGAAACTGCTGATCTACTGGGATTTGTAAGCACAACCATCTATAGTTTACAGAGACCGAAAAAGAGAAAATATCCAGTGAGTGGCAGTTCTGTGGGTGCAAATGCCTTGTTGATACCAGAGGTCCAAGGAGAATGGAAAAACTGGTTCGAGCTGATAGAAAGACAACAGTAACTCAAATAACTACTCATTACAACCGAGGTATGCAGAAGAGCATCTCTGAACGCACAAAACATTGAACCTTGAGTCGGATGGGCTACAGCAGCAGAAGACCACACTGAGTGCCACTCCTGTCAGCTAAGAACAAGAAACTGAGGTTACAATTTGCATAGGCTCACCAAAAATGAAAAAACATTGCCTGTCTGATGAGTCTCGATTTCTGCTGTGACTTTTGGATGGTAGGGTAAGATTTGGCGTCAACAACATGAAAGCATGGATCCATCCTTTGGGGGTGTAATGGTGTGGGGGATATTTTCTTGGCACACTTTGGGCCCATTAATACCAATTGGGCATTGTGTCAACGCCACAGCCAACTTGAGTATTGTTGCTGACCATGTCCATCCTTTTATGACCAGAGTCTACCCATCTTCTGATGGCTACTTCCAGCAGGATAACGCGCTATGTCCTAAAGCATGAATCATCTCAGATTAGATTCTTAAACATGACAATGAATTCACTGTACTCAAATGGCCTCCACAGTCACCAGACCTCTATCCAATAGAGCACCTTTGGGATGTGGTAGAACAGGAGATTCACATTATGGACATGCAGCAGACAAATCTGCACCAACTGCCTGATGCTATCGTGCCAATATGAACCAAAATCTCTGAGGAATTTTTCTAGTACCTTTTTGAATTTATGCCACAAAGGCAGTTCTGAAGCACTGAAGCACTACCCAGCACTAATAAGGTGTACCTAATAAAGTGGCCGGTGAGTGAGTGTGTGTGTATATAAATATATATATAAATATGTGTGTGTGTGTGTGTGTGTGTGTATAATATACAATGATATTATATATTAGTAATCTTATAGAAAGTTGATGGGAAATTAGCTAAATTTATCTTCATGAGATCTTACTCAATATTATGTCAAGGGCTGCAGCAGGAAAACATTTTGGATGCTGGTAATAGCGTTTGAATCAAACAGGATCAACTGTACAAATCTTCTGAATGAACACCAACACATACAGCCCATCATTTATAGATTACAGGAGTGTAGGTGCTTTACAGGGCCTGCAGGCCACTGGTGGAGACTTGCTTCTTGGCTCTTTGTTCTTCATCTCTGCAGATAGGGCCAGTAGCAAGGCTGGGGCAGACAGGTGGTGCGCTGCTGCCATTTGTTGTTGTGTGCTTTTAATGTAGCTGGCTATAAGTAACACCAGGTCTCGCACCTAAAAATGAAAGCAGAGAACAGGTGTTTATAAAACTGTGGGCCATAGATTATAAAACAAGCGTGTGTGTTTGTTGTTGTGGTATTTTAAGTAATGGTAGGTGAAATGTTAGATGACATCATGTAATGTTTATGAATGGCAAACAGTAGACTTTGTGTTTCTGTGTACTTTGGTGTGCATGTTCTCTATATACATTTCTGTGAGCATCTCCAACCTCAGGCTTGGGGCTGTTTTGTTATTAAACTTAAATATTCATCATTCATTCATTTTCCTTTGGCTTAGTCCCTGATTTATCAGAACAAACGCAAACTAAAATATTTGTTGTATTGAAAAATACATATTTCACCACCTTTCAAATGCCAAAATTATGTTGAGAACAGTGGTGTAGTCCTAAAAAAAGGTGGTGTACTATTGCACCCAACCCAAATTTAAACAGTGGGCAAAGAAATGACGAAATTCAATGTTTCTTTGATTCATTAGTAATATATACATGTATATATTTAACATAAGTTACCTGTAAATATTGACTTCCACAGAAGAAAAAACAAATACTACGGAAGTCAATGGTTACAGTTGTATAGCCTTCTTCAAAATATCTTTTGTGTTCAACAGAATGAAATAAGACAAACCGGTTTGGAACAAGTAAAGGTTGAGTAAATGATGACAATTTTCACTATTCATTTAAAAAGGAAAAGTATTTCAACACATTTGTTCCTTTTAAAGCGAGATGCTAATAGTCTAATCATATTCAATGATTTATGCTTAGCTAATAGTGCCCTCAGCAGACCCAGAGTTTGGCTGAATATATTAAGCTGTGGTAAAACCCAACTGTTTAACTCTAGGGGACTTGTAAAATGAGCCTATTTTAAAAACATGTATTTAGTTTATTCATTCATTTTCTTTTTCGGCTTAGTCCTTTTAATAATCAGGGGTCGCCACAGCGGAATGAACCGCCAACTTATCCAGCATATGTTTTACATATGCCCTTCCAGCTGCAACCCATCAGTGGGTTACACACATACACTACGGCCAATTAAGCTTACCTAATTCACCTGTACTGCATGTCTTTGGATTGTGGGGGAAACTGGAGCACCCAGAGGAAACCCACGCAAACGCGGGGAGAACATGCAAACTCCATACCGAAATGCCAACTGACCCAGCCGATGCTCGAATCAGCGACCTTCTTGCTGTGAGGCGAAAGCGCTACCCACTGTGCCACCGTGTCACATATTTAACAATACTGTACAAAAAAAAAATCACGTTTCAAGAAAGCTATATCAAGTATTGTATGTTGTTAACAAACTGTCAGTTTTAATCCCACTTGAGGCTTTCTCCACAGCTATGAAGAACGAGCCTTTTCTATTTTATCAGATCTGGGACCCTTTCTTTGATTATCTAGGGACCTCCAAGTCTCTAAGACTAAAAGCTTGTCTGTTAGACTCAGCCTGGACGAAAGAAATGTAATATGCCTTTTTGTAATATAATTTTGTATTTTATGTGATTATTATTATAATTTTTTATTAAATTAGTTTATTAAATTAAAATGTAATTTTATTTACTATTATTATTTAATTCTTTATTTATTTTTCTTTTCATGTGGGGGTCAGAATTTAAATTCAAATTACATGTAGGATAGATATTATCTTTTTACTCAATTTAATTTTCTGACATGTTTTTGCACTAAAAATGTTCAATAAAAATATATTTGAAAAAAAAAAAAACTGTCAATTTAAAATAAAATAAAATTTTAAAATCTGGAAAACAAAAGCAAAGCACACTTCATCAAAAACCCAAATACTAGCCTACTGTATACTCAAGCAACTTAAACAAAAATGCACCAATTGCAACAAAATAAGATGTAAATACATTTAAAAACATTTGGTATACAGTTAAAGGAGACGCGAATACACATAAATTAGGGAAGTCTAATCAGCAAAACAAGTGAGTATACCGAGGGTATACGCAATTATTGATCCTCAGAAATCGTAATACCCATACAGCTCGTGGAAAAAAAGTAGGCATACAGAGTATACATTTTTTTTTTATTAACATAAGTAACAGGGAATACATAAAACGTTAATATGTGCTAATATTGTGTGACCTGAATACAAGTTGTACATTTTCATTGTACATCTAGTAACACAAATGATATAAGGGATAAGGGAAAAAAAACACAATATATGAAAGAAAAAACTAATATTTAAAGAAAACTAAATAAAAAAATATAAATATCTCAAACTATACTTAGATTACTAGGAATGTTACATAGGCGTATCAAAAGGGATCTGATAACTTAAAGGTAATAATTATAACGATAATATTGTTTTTTCAGTTGTTTTAGCAGCTTTCTTATTTTGTGATAGGCAGACAGATTCATAATAAAGTTTCAAGTCAATACAAAATGTTCTAAAATTAGGCAAACGCTGAATAACTCTACATTTGTGAAGATGGAAAAGGCCACAAAGAGTTAAAAATTTTAACACATTGTCCATTTCCTTACAATCTGACTCCCAAATCAAAAACAATGAATTAATTGTCTTAAAATCAAAAAGTTATACGGAGTATACGTGCGTATAATCCCGACTACAAGACTGGTTGAGAAATAAAGCCTACTGGAATGGCATTTAAACTTCAGACCAGTCTGACTGTGTGCTCAATTATTTTCCAAGTCATCAGACTTTCGGTTTCCTTAAGGATCCTCAGAAACAGAAAAAATACCTCAGAGTGTGAGATCACATTTGAAGAGTTTCGCAAACTATGTAAAAACATAACTCACAAGATTGTGTAAGGTTTTATGCCTGGGGTGCAAGAGCTGCTGTTCCATTGAAACAATGTAAGAAAGAAACTCCCCATGTAATTACACTGACAAAAACTATTAATTGGATTTACAAATATTTTTTAAGAGCACAATACCTACCTTAGATGGGGTCATGGCAAACAGATGCTTCCCTTTGGATGTGCCGGTGCCAGAACTCACAGCTACTACCAGCTTAAAATCTTCACCACATGCTCCAAACGTCACGATGCTTTTATAAGGGTAGGATGCAAGCACTTTCTAGTAAAAACAAAATGTAAAGACTCTCCTTAGCCCTTTATTAACTTAAAATAAAGTGACTTCCAAAGCTCTCAATTGATTGTGTTTACTATTGCATTGAATTCCAGCACACTGATTCCATCTTCATGTACTGCCAGCCAAACTCGCACATTCTTCAATGCCGATGGAGTTTTGGTCTACGGGAAGACAGAGAGTGGAATTTAGAAATAAACAATGACGCATCATTATTTAATTGTAGAGGATTTTTTAAAATTATCATAAAAAGGCAAACATCACATTCAGCCTTGGAAGGAGACTCACTTCAGCCTCGAATAGTTTGGCTCCAAAAAATGACCACTTGCGAGCCACTGTCAAGTAGATTCGTATGCACTCTGATGAAGTCTGACCTCTCAGAGATGCCCAACGTGTAGAAAGCCTCTTTATCAGCTGCCTGAGAGAAAATATGTATTTCAGTGCATAAGATGGTCAAGTATTCTCTCTGAGTCTTCATATTTCCACCACCGGAGACATCAATACCTAATTTCTTCCTCAGTGCAGGTGTGTTGGTAACGCTTTGGGTAGAAGCGCTCTAGAACTTGTTTCAGGGTCTGGTTAGACTTAGTCTGAATATTTCCTGAACCCCCTGGACTAGACAATGGGTGCTCAAAGTCTCCAAATTCCACCTGTATTGCACAAATAAGATAAGATCATTTAATGTTTAATGTAACTCAATGACATATATTGTAATGGATGTTTATTTAAATAAGCAATACAACTAATTCTACTGTGTGTAAAAACTTTAAATTCATACTCTCAATTGAATTATTCTAACAATATAGTATTTAGCATGATAGAACATCTAAAATAGCTTTATCTCTTTAGGGAAGGCTTTCCACAAGGTTTGGAAGTGGGTTTGTTTCATTTATGACCATTCTTCTAGAAGCAGATTTGTGAGATCAGGCACTGATGTTGGACAGAAAGTTCTGTCTTGCATTTTCAATTTAATTCAACTCAAAGGTGTTGAGTCGGGTTGAGGTTAGGACTCAGGCTAGTAAGGTTCCTCCACACCAAACTCACTCATTACTGTCTTTATGGAAGTCATGTTGGAACAGGAAGTGGCAATCCCAACTGTGTTAGTATGCTGAAGCATTGAGTTCCTTCTACTGGAAATAAAGGAACAACAAAAAACACAGCATAATCCACCTCCTCCATAGTCCACCATAGTCATGCAAATTTATTAAAAATAAAAAAATCACATGTATATAAGTATTCACAGCCTTTGCCGTGAAGCTCTCAATTGAGCTCAGGTACATTCTGTTTCCACTGATCATTCTTGAGATGTTTCAGCAGCTTAATTGGAGTTCACCTGTGTTAAATTCAGTTGATTGGACATGATTTGAAAAAGGCATACACCTGTCTATATAAGGTCCCAGGGTTTACAGTGCATGTCAAAGCACAAACCAAGCATGATGACAAAGGAATGGTCTGTAGACCTCCGAGACAGGATTGTCTCGAGGCACAAGGCTGGGGAAGCTTACAGAAAAATTTCTGCTGCTCTGAAAGTTCCAATGAGCACAGTGGCCTCCATCATCCGTAAGTGGAAGATGTTTGGAACCACCAGGATTCTTCCTAGAATTGGCCGGCCATCTAAGCTGAGTGATAGGGAGAGAAGGGCCTTAGTCAGGGAGGTCGCTTCCCATCCAACCTGATAGAGATTGAGAGGTACTGCAAAGAGGAATGGGCAAAAACAGGTGTGCCAAGCTTGTGGCATCACATGTAAAAAGACTTGAACAACAAGTCAAAGGTGTTGAGTCGGATTGAGGTTAGGACTCAGGCAAGTAAGGTTCCTCCACACCAAACTCAATCATTAATGTCTCTTATGGAATTCATGTTGGAACAGGAAGTGGCAATCCCAAATGTGTTTGTATGCTGAAGCATTGAGTTCCTTTTACTGGAACTAAAAGGAACAACAACAAAAAAAAAAAACACAGCATAATCCACCTTCTCTATAGTCCACCCCCTTCCACCAAAATTTACACATGGCACAATGCATTCATGCATGTACCATTCTTATTCTCATGGCAACCACCAAACACAAACTCATCGGATTAACAGACAAGATAACAAGATTGGTCACTCAGTCCAGTGGTGGCCTGCTTTTTATCACTGCATCTCATGCTTTGCAGTGCACTTGGTGATGTAAGGCTTAGATGCAGCTGCTTGGTCATGGAAACCCCTTTCATGAAGCTCTCTGCTCACTGTTCTCAAGCTAATCTGAACTTTGTAGTTCTGAAACTATTGTTTCTGCAGAAAGTTGACAGCTTCTACTCACTGTGCACCTCAGTATACCCTGACCCCACCTCTGTGATCCACAAAATCAGAATGAACAGTCGACTGTGGAGAATTTAGTAGTGAGGAAAGTTGATGAATGGACTCATTGCACAGGTGGCAACCTATCACCAAACCATGCATGAATTCACTGACTCCTGAGAGTCACCCATTCTTTTACAAGTGCTTGTAGTTTGCATCAGTAGATGCTTAATTTTGTAATGTAATATAAAGTATGTACTGTGAATTTATATAGCACATTTGAAGTGTATGGCCATACAACCAAAGCTTTATTACATTCATATGAGGGGGGTTCTCCACACCACCAACAGTGTGCAGCATTCACTTGAATGACGCGACGGCAGCCACAGAAAAACAATGCTTGTGCACTTACCACACACTAGCTGCAGGTGAAGAGGAAAGACAGTGATACAGACAATTCAATGGGGATGATTGGGAAGCCATGATGGGTAAGGTTTGGGGAGGGAATTTGGCCAGGATACTTGGGTATAACCCAGTGGTGTAAAGTAACAAATTACAAATACTCAAATTACTGTAATTGAGCAGTTTTTCTCAGGAATTGTAATTTACTAAGTAGTTACTAAGTAGTAAGAATGTGTACTTTTACTTTCGCTTGAGTACAGTTTTAGTGCACTATCTGTACTTTTACTACACTACTTTCTTACAACCTACAGTCACTACTTAATTTTTTCTTGTCTATGGGGATTAGAAAAATCAGTCCTGTGATTTCTGTCCAATCAAATCGCACATAGAAGGTAAATCACATCATAATGAACTACCTCAAGACGTGTGTGTTTTATAGTTGCAGCAAACAGTTTGAAAGCATCCAAAGTGTCCAAGAAGATGTCCAAAATCTTTACACGCATTGACCCCGAGGCTGTTTAGATACATATCAATGATGAGAAAATGACAGATGTTTACTGTATGAAGACCAAAATGGCCTTACGCCCCATTCACACGGGGCTTCAGCGTCAACGCTTGACAGAGGGTGTGTCTAAAGTTGGGGTTGACGCGATCGTCATAGCAGTGTCAGCCAATGAAATTAGTCAGCAATAGGCCACTGTCTGAGCTGGTGTATTTGCATACAGTGATCTGATTGGTTGACGCTTCCGTCGGCACTTGAAAAGTTGAGCAAGTCCCAACTTCTGCAGCGAGCAATGCCTCTGAAGCGACGCCTGACGTCACCCATTCAAAGTGAATGGGAAGCGTTGAAGCTGACGCCCCGTGTAAATGGGGCGTTAAACACCCAGCAGGCATGAGACGTCAACATGACGTCAGACTGAAATTGTACCCTAAAGCCATGGGGACGTTGCATTTTGTTTGGAAATAAAAATCAGGTAGACGTCAGGTCAATGTCCAATGTCCAACCTAAAACCAACCAAATATCAACGTCTAATGATGTTACAGCTTGACGTTGTGTGGACGTTATCACTATAATGTCTATCAGACATTGGATTTTGGTTTCCATTTGTGATGAATAAATGTCAGTATTTGATGTCAATATGATGTTGGTTTAAGATGTTGGCTCAATGTTGGATTTTGGTCACTTTCTAACAACTTAAAATTGACCATATGTCAACGTCATTTAATGTCATTATTGGACATCAAAATAATGTTGTCCTTAGACACTGGCTAGACATTAAACATAGACTGAATTTTGGTCACCTGACATCACAACCTAAATCTAACCCAATATTAATGTCTTATGACGTTGTGTGCCTGCTGGGCACTACGGAATACAACTCGATGCACTACAGAATGTTACGTTTACACACACATGCACAAATCACATGTAAACGCATCAGCTTTTAACAGCATAATACTAACTACTCACTACTCTTGAGTACTTTTGAAAGGCAAGTACATTTTTAGGCAAGTAATGGTACTTTTACTTGAGTTTGATTTTTCAGTACTCTTTTCACCACAGGATACACCCCTACTCTTTTCGAGAAGTACCATGGGATTTTTAATGACCACAGAGACCATTAAAACCACAGAGATGGTTTTGGTGACCACCTGTGGGCATAGAAGTGATTGGAACACCTAATTTCAGTAATTTGGAGGGTTGTCTCAAAACTTTAGTGTATATATAGTGTAGAATTATCTATTTAATTTTCACACAAATTCCAAATTTACCCACTAATATTCAAAACAGCAGCAATGCGTACCTGAGCAAGCAGGGCGGCCATTTCTAAAGCAAGGTCCTTGTTGACAGGGAAGTGACCAACTGTAATTTCTTCATTTGTTTGGTATGCCAGTAGCAAACGCTCTCTCTCAGTCTCTCCACTCATTTGTTTGGAGAAGTATAACCTACAGGGAATAAACTAGAAATTAGACACAAACTGAAACATGTTGCTTGTTCTGTAAAATAATCTATACTGCACCTGTTTTTATAAGTGAGTTTAACTGTCCTCGCAATCTCTGCTTTGCCTCCGTTTTGTTCCTTTGAAGCCTGTTCCCATTTTGCAATGACATCACAAATCTGAGGACACAGAACATTAATTTTAAGAAAACTATGGTCTCCAAGTACTGTTTCAACAGTGTTTTTGTCAGAATCTCACCTTCAGGTTTCCCTGAAGACAGTGCTCAAGGTCTTTGCCAGTGGGGTCATCAGAATAAAAGCTGAAACCAGACTGACCAGTTTTTCTCATGCCCATGTCCTGGTTCAGCCGACTCTGAAACTCCTCCACTGTGGTTGAAGCATCAAAACTGACAACCTAACACAAAACCCAAATTGAGCTTAAGTAATAAACTTGAATTGCATACTGTTTGGAAATCAATCAATCAATCAATCAATCAATCAATCAATCAATCTATCTATCTATCTATCTATCTATCTATCTATCTATCTATCTATCTGTCTGTCTGTCTGTCTGTCTGTCTGTCTGTCTGTCTGTCTGTCTGTCTGTCTGTCTGTCTGTCTGTCTGTCTGGAATCTCAATTCAACACAGACGACTGAATCCTTATAAATATGGCAATTGTTTTAAGAATTCTGACCACTATATATATTTATATATATATATATATATATATATAGTGGTCAGAATTCTTAAAACAATTGCCATATTTATAAGGCTAGACATTAGACATAGACTGAATTTTGGTCACCTGACATTACAGCCTAAATCTAACCTAATGTTAACGTCTTATGACGTTGTGTGCCTGTTGGGCAATAACTCGATGTTGAAGTTGTTGGTGGCGCGCGTGTAGTAGGCTATCATCGGCCCACATGTAACACTGACCAGCCCACATTTTAAAAAATGGTCCAGCCCTTCTGGCATTTGCCAGAATTGCCAGATGGTCAGTCCGCCCCTGTATTTATCTGCCTTTTTACTCCAGCCAAACTAAAAGAAAAATGGCTTTCTCCAGAAAAAAAAATATTATAGGAAATACTGTGAAAGTTTCCTTGCTTCATTAAACATAATTTTGAAAATATTTAAAAAGGCACAGAAAATCATTTTGCATTACACACTATGGGTCAGCTGAATGCTTGATTCTAAAAGACACATTTTTACATGCTCAAAGGAATTTGTTTTGAGGAAAATGATGTAACCTTTTAGTACATTTTTCATGATTTTCACAGACAAACAAAGTTGTTAATAATGTCATGATTTACCACTTAAGCTTCAGGAACACCATAGAATGACTTATAGTAACCACATCAAAATTCTTCGTTTTAAGCCACCCATATGACTCTTGCTCTCTTTTCCAAACCTTATGAAGACATTTCTCAATTCTCAAACAACACACAAAGAAAGTGAACTACTTTTATAATAATTTTTAAAGTGTTTTTGCCATTTTTGCTTACTCATATTAAAAATAGCTACAGTACCTAAAGATTAAGATGAGTAAATAATGACAGATTATTCATTACTGGATGAGCTGTTCTTTCATCATAAGTATTGCATATGTATAGACCTGATAAGTGTTGTTAAGGAAGTGTACAGGCATGCTGAAGGGCAAAGAATGGTGGTAAGGGTTCCTCAGTAAGATTGACAATATCTCCATTCGTGACGATCGAGCTTGCCGTTCCCCTTTTTGCTGTGTCCGCTCCAGTGAGCGTTGGCAATAGATGGCATACTTTCCCACTTCCGTCCTGTAAGCATTGCGAAGAATGTCAAATGAACTGAAATGAAGTGGGATGTGTTTACTTGAAGTGTATGATATGGTATCTGTTTTGATTTACCTGGAATCTCCATGCCGTTTGAGATGAACCTGTAAATACCATAGAATAGGGTGTGTAGGCAGGAAAAGGCCAACACACAGAGCCAGGAACTGCCAGCCCTGTATTAGAAAAAAATGCAAACAAGTCACACATATGTCTTTGTGTTCTCACTCACAAGATGATAAAAACAAAACCCAAGCACCCCCTCTAGTGGTGTGTATTCAGAACACAAACATGTGATCTTAAGTCATGTTACCTGCAGGGGTCCAGATGGCCCGTTTGTCTGCTTCTTCCATGTCTGTTTGATTAACTGGCAGTATATCTCGTTTTGCAACTCTGGATGGGTAAGACACACTTGTAGAGCACACTGGGCAAGTGTCACATGATAATCTATGGCTGAAGTGTCAATGGCCACATTAATAAAGAGCTGACAAGTCTGTAAAGAAGGGTAAAAAGAGTGTTTCTTCTTGTATTTGTGAGGTTATGACTTCAGATGTGTAATGGAAGAAGATATATAACCTTAAAAAGCTTGATGGCTTCAGTTTGTAGAGCCTGTGATGGTAGGGTGGTGAGTGGAAAAAGCAGTCCTTCTTTACTGAAACATAGTGTCGGGTGCCTCCAGAGCTGAGACCCTGAGGGAAAAAAATACAGTCTAAAAGGGCAGAATGGGGATGAAACAAACAAGCTGAGAATGAATTTAAGATACAATTATGCCATAAATACATTTTAATAATATACTGTATGTCAAATCAGTCTTTGCCGCAAGCAGCACACCCACAATCTTTGATTTAGTGATGTTTACCACACCACAAATGCTTCGGGCCCAGGACATTTAGGTGGCCTGAACAAGTCACTTAGTGCTGCTTCTTTTTTTTTTACATTAAAGATAATAAGTTCCTAGTTGAAAAAGAAACACTGCAAAAGACCTGCTTTGATTTCAAGGTCTTTCATCGTCCACAACAAGAGCTCAAGATTTAAATTACAACTTAACTAATACAATTTTAGGGTTCCAGAAATTGAGAGCTGAACGTTCTTCATTATTCCCACAATTTATAACAAGCTTAAGTATTACTTCTTACCTATAAAGCTTTAAATAATCTAGCTCCTGTTTATCTAACCAACCTTTTGTCTCACTATAATCCAACCCGCTCTTTAAGATCTCAAAACTCGGGGCTTCTGGTAGTACCTAGAATAGCAAAGTCGAGTAAAGGAGGTCGAGCCTTCTCATTTATGGCTCCTAAACTCTGGAATAGCCTTCCTGATAATGTCCGAGGCTCAGACACACTCTCACAATTCAAAACTAGATTAAAAACCTATTTTTTTAAGAAAATCATACACTCAGTGCATCACTTAGCTTTATGACGCATGAGTGTGCCCCACGCAGGGTTTTGCATCTCGTTTATATACACCATGAACAGCAGCTACGCTAATTATTCTTTTTATTTTCTATTTTCACCTGGGGATACTCATCCCGAGGCCCTCAGGCTATGCAGCACCACTGATGCGATCCAAGACCAGCGACGAAATGATCCCAAAGTTTTCATAATCCTGGACCAGGCCGTATCCTGAGCAGCTGCTGTGGTGGTCATGGTGGAGTGGAGAGCATGAGACTGATTCCTGTGACGCTCCAGGGACAGACGAGTCTTCGCTGAGGTCTAGCATTTTCCAGCCTCCGGCGCCTAGACTGCAGCTCTGCACAAGATGTTTGGCCATAGGAGAAATGGTCGTGCCCAACTGAGCCTGGTTTCTCTCGAGGTTTTTATTCTTCAGTTTCGCCAATTAGTGAAGTTTTTTCCTCGCCGCTGTCGCCACTGGCTTGCATGGTTCGGGATCTGTAGAGATGCGCATCGATGGATTTGCTCTTCAGTGTTTGGACTCTCAGTAGTGAATAAACCACACTGAACTGAGCTAAACTGAACTGAACTTAAACACTGAAAACTGGACTGACACTAATCTTCCATGTGAAGCTGCTTTGACACAATCTACATTGTAAAAGCGCTATAGAAATAAAGGTGAATTGAATTGAATGAAGCAATTAACATGAATTTAATCACAATTTCTAGCTGACAGAAAGCTTGTTGTAATTAGGAGAAACTTTGTCATAATGGATTTCTTGTGCTATGCTGTGTCCTTCTTATACCACCAATAATAGCTGGTATAATAATATTTATGATAATATTTTACTTGATTTCTTTACTTTAAATGCTAAACTATACTGTAGAGTATTACTGTATTTTCAAATTCACATGAGCAACAAAAACTTATTCTGCTTGCTTGCTTGCTTATGGTAATCCAAATCACTGAGAAATTTAAAACAATGGAGAATGAGCTGTAACGGTGTAGGTGTAAAAAAATAAATAAAAATCACATCGCCATTACTTCGCTGCAGGTCCTAACAATGCTAATCCATCATTGTGTTCACAGACTAACTGTAGTTGGTCATTTACAGTACATCTTCATGTGAAAGTTGGGGGTTCTTGGCCATAATTAGCTGCACAGTTGCCTGGATATTAAACCAGTTGTAAACACTGATATTTCTTCTCCTATATATCTCTGGCGAAGACCAATCCAAAAAAAAAAACCCCAAATAAACAATCTTACAGGATGCAGAGTGTTTTACCTTGATTTCCATCCATGTTGAGCAGCTTACCAACCAGCTGCTCAAACTCAGTGCCCACCTGCCCCACCGCAGTTCCAGCTGCCACAGACAAATGGTAAACCCATGCCATCTACCGGAGATGAACACAGACAAGAATGCAGTAATGATGTTTTGTGCCATGAACATTAAATGAAACATTAAAGAGCATCTCATATTTGTGACAATAAGGCATACTTGTAAAAACAGCACTTACATTTTATTTAAAAGAAAACCTAATAGTTATAATAATATACAGTTGAAGTCAGAATTATTAGCCCCCCTTTAAATAGTTTTTTCTTTTTTTATATTTCCTAAATGATGTTTAACAGAGCAAGGAAATTTTTACAGTATGTCTGATAATATTTTTTCTTCTGGAGAAAGTCCTATTTGTTTTATTTTGGCTAGAATAAAAGCAGTTTTTAATTTTTTTAAAACCATTTTAAGGTCAAAATTATTAGCCCCCTTAAGCTATATATTTTTTTCGATAGTCTACAGAACAAACCATTGTTATACAATAACTTGCCTAATTACCCTAACCTGCCTAGTTAACCTAATTAAGCCTTTAAATGTCACTTTAAGCTGTATAGAAGTGTCTGGAAAAAGACACATTTTATGATTAGCTAGTCAAATATTATTTACTGTCATCATGGCAAAGATAAAATAAATCAGTTATTAGAAATGAGTTATTAAAACTATTATGTTTAGAAATGTGTTGAAAAAAATCTTCTCTCCGTTAAACAGAAATTGGGGGAAAAATAAACAGGGGGGCTAATAATTCAAGGGGGCTAATAATTCTGACTTCAACTCTATATATATATATATATATATATATATATATATATATATATATATATATATATATATATATATATTTAATACAAGTAGTTGACCTTTTCCAACCCACTTTAGTAATATATCTTTATATGTCATTATTATTTTGTTTTTGAAATAAGGTTAAAGTACATTGCAGCAAATACTGACAAGTATTTATGGTAAACTAACATTCATTCATTCATTCATTCATTTTCTTTTCAGCTTATTCCCTTTATTAATCCGGGGTTGCCACAGCGGAATGAACCGCCAACTTATCCAGCACACGTTTTTAGGCAGCGGATGCCCTTCCAGCTGCAACCCATCTCTGGGAAACATCCATACACACTCATACACTATGGACAATTTAGCCTACCCAATTCACCTGTACCGCATGTCTTTGGACTGAGGGGGAAAACCGGAGCACCCGGAGGAAACCCCGCGAACGCAGGGAGAACATGCAAACTCCACACAGAAACACCAACTGACCCAGCCGAGGCTCGAACCAGCGACCTTCTTGCTGTGAGGCGACAGCACTACCTACTGCGCCATTGCGTCGCCGGTAAACTAACATGTTTAGTATAATTTAAATAAGATTTATTTATATTGTGCATTACGTTTAAACATATTTGTAATGACACTTTTTATTATGAACTTGCAATTTAGCACATTTGAAATTTAATAAGCAATGTGCAAATTAGCCATATTTGACTCTTACTTTAGAATGTCAGTAAACATTACAATAGTTGTACTTGTATAAACAGTGGTTTAAAATATTATTTGAAATATTAATTTAATTTTACAAACTTAAAAAGGTTACTTTTCAAAAGAGGACACTAATAACAGTCGTTAACCTGTATTCTCCTTTAGAACATTATTGTACATTTTATTTCCTTTCATTAATATGCTGTTAGCTCCCAAATGTTTGTAAAATTCTGAGACTTGATGTGCTTCACTGGCTCAGTATGGCACAATGACCTTTTCATGAGGCGAGTCGATGAGCAGGTATGTTGACCCCTGCCTGACTGACTGAATGGAGATGGTATGTTGAGCAGAGACTTCAGCAAGTTCCCATGACTTCTGTTCTTCCTCCACGCGGGCCTCCCACATTTTGATTTGACCTAGGGGAAACTGAGTAGGGAAATTTGATATTAATGCATGAACATACAAATGTCATACAAGATTACTTTTTATTATTGAAGGAGACAGAAGACCTTGTCCTCTTGATTTCTGAAAAAGTAGAGAGTCTTTCCAAAAAGGGCACACCACACATGCTTAGAGCAGCCATGCTTCACCTTAAAGAGACAATAGATGTTACAATCAGCTACAGTAACAGACATGCATTACAGTATTACCCAGCATACTATTATGCCTTTTGATCAGGGTGGGTTGATTTTTAAATGTTGTTTTTCACTACATAAGACAATATTTCCCTTTATTAATCTGGGGTCGCCACACTTGAATGAACCGCCAACTTATCCAGCATATGTTTTACGCAGCGGATGCCCTTACAGCTGCAAACCATCTCTGGTAAACATCCATACACACTCATTCACACACATACACTACGGACAATTTAGCCTACCTAATTCACCTGTACCGCATGTCTTTGGACTTTGGGGGAAACCCGAGCACCCGGAGGAAATCCACGCGAACGCGGGGAGAACATGCAAACTCCACACAGAAACGCTAACTGACCCAGCCGAGGCTCGAACCAGCAACCTTCTTGCTGTGAGGCGACAGCACTACCTACTGTGCCACCGCATCGCCGCACCTACTTTTTGACTTTACCAATACTCATTCATCTACATGTGCCTTGTCTTGCCAATCAACACTTTGTTCACTGTTCATTGGTGTAACTGGGTCCTCATTCCTGCAATTGCTAATATATTTTTTGTTCATTTTCCTTCAGCTTAGTTGCTGATTTATCAGGGGTCTCCACAGGGGGATGAACCACCAACTACTCTGGCATATGTTTTACGCAGCGAATGTCCTTTCAACCTTCAATTGTAATCACAATTGTTGATTATTCCACCAAGTATTGACTTCTTAATTCTTCTAAAGTTATTGTTAAAGGTATTGTGTTCTTCTAAAATGAATAACAATATGTCTGACATAGCACCTTTTCATTATTATCTGCAAAAAAAACATACACACATGCTCTAAATGAAAACATTTTTATTCTATCTTTGGAAGAAACATCATCAGTTGTTTACAGAATAAAATTACATTTTGCTCAAAATATATCTTAAATTTTTAAATGGCAACTTAATTTTCTCAATAACAGTAAGACAAGAGTTTTCTTACCAACAAGATACCTTACCATCGTCAAGTGTCCTTTAATAACAGGCCGCACGTCCGAATGAGTGAATACCGGACTAGCGGCTTTGATCCTCTGGACACTCTGGAGAACCCTCACCCACTCCTCCAGGAGGTTTGGGGAATCAGCCTTCAAATAACACACACTTTTACCAGTGACTACCTAAGGGACATGACGACATTATGTTTAATGACATGCTCCTGGATCGGTGATCAACAAACAATATCTCACAAATACTTTACCTGAAGCATCTGTTTCTCATCACCACGTGTTATAGTGCTACATGCGTTCAGCTCAATCTGGCCTAGGGGCTTACGAATGACATCACTCTAAAAAAACAAAATAAAAGATATTTGTAGCTTGACTACCTTATTAGTAGGCTGTTGGGTAAGTCAGTTTAGTAAATACTGGGTAAAGAAATATACAAAACACTAAAAATAAAAGAAAAAAGTGGATAAAAAGAACTTAGTCCTTAGAAATCGTAGAACCTCTCCTTGAACCACATCCTTTTCATGGTGGAGAGGTTTGAGTGCCTGAATGCTCTAAGGATCGATGTTGTCTGGGATTAAAATGCCCCTAGTAGGGTCTCCCATAGTCTTGCTTAGCCAGACCTCAGACTGAAGGTCAGGGAGCTTTGGCTGCTTAGAATGGTCAAGGATCGCCCACTAATAATTTCTTACATTTATATAGTGCTTTTCTGGGCACTCAAAGCGCTTTACACATTGGGGGGAATCTCCTCATCCACCACCAGTGTGCAGCATCCACCTGGATGATGCGACGGCAGCCATTTTGCGCCAGACCGTTTGAATTCCGGGAGTTTTCCGGGAGACAGAACAATACGGGTGATTTGTCTGAAATACGGGAGACTCCCGGG
This sequence comes from Danio kyathit, assembly GCA_903798195.1. Classification (NCBI taxonomy): domain Eukaryota; kingdom Metazoa; phylum Chordata; class Actinopteri; order Cypriniformes; family Danionidae; genus Danio; species Danio kyathit. The sequence goes on from LR812531.1 coordinate 12,073,188, forward strand.
AAAAACGGGAGTGTTGGCAGGTATGGCCATGATGGACGGAGGCCAGTGGGCAAATTTGGCCAGGATGCTGGGGGTTAAACCCCTACTCTAATCTATAAAACTAAAGCAAGTGCTGGGAATCAATGATAATGAAAGCATACTGTATGTGTGGAGAGAAACTGAACAAAGAAAAACTATGAACAGAACAGAAAGTGCATAATCATGCCATAATTCTCTAACGCTGACACTTTAAATACTTTTGATTTATTGTGTTTTATTCTATAAAACAACTATTTAATGCAATGTGTTAGACCAGTTAGGACCACTTGAAATTTGATTTTCAGTGTTGTCGGTTTAATCTTTTTCTTAAAGTAGAAAACGTGTGTATATACACTTTGTAATTTGTCATTTTGTAACTTTGTACACTTTGTAATTTCTAAGTCAGTTTGGATAAAAGCAACTCCTTAATAAATAAATGTAAAATAAAAGTAGTAAAAATTACACAACTGACTGGTGATTTGTAGAAGAGAAGCTCCCCATCCTTCAGAACAAACCAGTGCCTTTTCCATGCTTTCTTCCAAGTCTTTACCATCTTGAGCAGGTACCCAGATTTCTCCATAGACTCCTGGGAAACACATAATCAAATCACTGTTATTTCTATAGCACTATATACACAATAGAGATACACATTAGATTCAATAATGGGGACAATTTTGATTATCCTGTGAGGGAGCTTTAAAAACAATAAAGTCATTATTTAACTCAAGTCAAAAATTCAGTGTTGGTTCAATGTAGGCAAACAGCAGTATGAAATTGATCAGTCTGAAACAAGTTCAGATTAGCTACAAGCATTATGACAGATCTTACAGTTTTACTATATACAGCTCAAGATATTTAATCAATATGTATGTGTACATATGTATGCGTCTTACATTCATAATGTTGCCACTAGACGAGCAGGTCTTTGATTGTTTGTTTTCAGGTTCAAAGCACTCTGTATCAGTGGAGTAGGCATCAGGGGGTATGGCGTAGTCACTCTCAGATGCCATAGAAGACAATGAGACAGCTGATCAAAACACATCACAATTATTAAGACGTGTGCTTGCAAACATAGTTTCGAAATTACATGGGTACTACAATGTAAACTAGGCTTACGTTACATGCTAGATTAATTATATACCAAAACATACTGAACTGTTTTTTGAAAATTTATATAAAATGACAAGTTTTCTATGTGGGATTTATTTAGTGGTAAGGTTAGGATTAAGTATATGCAGTTTGTAGAGTATAAAACCATCACATCTATAGAGAGTACTTGTAAGCCACATATACACGTTTTTGTCTGGATGTAAAGTGTATTGTGTGTATTTTTCTTTTTGGAAATTTGTAGTGAAGACTTTTGAGTTCTGACAATAGTCAATAATTAATAAAAAGAAATGCTCTTGAGTTGTCTGAGAAATTCTGCTGCTTACTGAGACATGAAAACAGGCAGACTTCACATTTAAATAGTAGTCTTTTTACCCAACCCTACGGTTGATCAATCAAACCAAAACAGTCAAAATCTATGACATTCTGCATCACATAAATCCATTCTATTCACTAGATACTACAGTTCTCTTTTTTTTTTCCATATATTAGAGATCATAGGGACCATTTTAAAAACGCTTTCTTTGCACTTTTGTAACCCACAAATTCCTTCATGATTATTTAAAGAGTTAGTTCATCCAAAAAATTTAATTATGTAATTACTCGGCCTAATATGGTTCCAAACCCCTGAAGTGTTCATTCATCTTTGAAATACAAATTAAGATTTTTAGATGAAATCTGAGAGTTCCCTCATCCTTCATAGAAAGCCCTGGCTCATTTGGCCCTGGCTTGCTCAAGGAGCAAAAAAGCCAAACCAACTAACTAACCAACCAACCAACCAACCAAACAACCAAACAAACATCCGAAAAATAGACCATATATACCTTCAACATTATCAAGCTACGAGAATAATAACAACGTTAATGACTTAAATTAATAATGACATTATTCAACAGTTTCTTCTTAGTGTGAGTATAGAATGTGCACTGACAAGAACGATGTGCCTTTTCAAACAGTCATGCGTGGGCATCAGTGTATACATCAGTGCAACATGTGCCCTATAAAGACACAGAGATAATAAAACCATTCAATAAAGTTTTTTTTTTTTTAATTTAATATGCAATCAAAATCTCCCTGGGTTCGCGTGGGTTTCCTCCGGGTGCTCCGGTTTCCCCCACAGTCCAAAGACATGCAGTACAGGTGAATTGGGTAGGCTAAATTGTCCATAGTGTATGAGTGTGAATGTGTGTGTGGAAGTTCCCAGAGATGGGTTGCGGCTGGAAGGGCATCCGCTGCGTAAAATCGTGCTGGATAAGTTGGCGGTTCATTCCGCTGTGGCGACCCCGCAAGGGACAAAGCCGACAAGAAAATGAATGAATGAATGCAATCAAAATTATTCCCAAGCTTAATAATATTCTGATCAAACCATTTATCATCTGTTTTGAGGATTTGTTCTTGTATTTTTCTGAACTTTAAACAAGTCGAGACCATTGCCGTCTATGGAGGACAAGGGAGCTTTCAGAATTTATCTAAAATATCTTGATTTATATTCCAAAGACAAACAAAGGTCTGGAATGACAAGGGTTAGTTATTAATAACATAAATTTCATTTTTTGGGTAAACTAAGTCTTTAATGATAAATGTATAGAAATAATTTATTAACATTTTAGAACAATGTTTAAATGTAATTGTTTAAACCACAGAACAACAACAATGTTGAGGCATACAGTATGCTCGAAGGTAGAATTGTAATAGCACTTCCAATAGTACTTGCAGGATTCCAATCTGCAGCTTCCTGGTTAGCAACCCTGTTCTTTAACCACCACCTAATCTTGTGTACTATACCTCTCTTAAAGGAGTGGGAGCTTCTGTGGCTCTTATGTGACTCTGATCCAGAGGTCTGGGATTTTTCATCCTCTCCAGAATTAGACTGAAATTCCTCTGAGCTCTCCTCCTCTTCAGAACTAGATGACTCCTCTGAAGACGTACTATTGCTTAACAAAGTCACCTTCTATGAAAATAAAAACAAACATGCCATTCATAAATGTATTTAAAAAGTATTAGTTTTCTTCTACATTTAAAGGCATTCAATGGTTCTTACCCCTTTGAGTGTGGTGAAGACGGGGGTACTATTGTTGCTGTAGATAAAGGATGTGTAGAGCATGTAGGAGGGGCATGAAGAAGCATGAGAGTGGCCTGGAAAAAGCATAGAACAGTTTCACTAGTATTCAATGACAGTTTATTTTTTTCAATTGCTAAGAAGCGTTTACCAATATTTAAAGTACTTTTTCTAAACTCTTAACACAGTAACATTTTTTAGCTAAATAGTAAATTTTCTGGCCAAAACCACATATAGTTAAATAAATACAAACTCTACATTTAAAACTACAGGATACTTTTTTCTATATTAACTTTTTCTATCAAAAAAAAGTGAACCTGATTCAAAATTGAACAATTCAGTCAAAACATTACCACTAGTTTTCTGTTCATCAGGAACATACAGTCAATTAAAGTGGACAGACTGACAAAATGTCAACAATTAATTGCTTTTCAAACACTGCATTACTTGTCATGTTTCAGTTAACCTGTGAAATGTGTGAAATAAATTTTACATAAGAAGCTTTGGCTGTAATGACTTTGGTGCCTGTCATGATGGCAACCCATGAACCCGGTGAAAAGGGAGTCATATTAGACCTTGTTGGCTTGTGAAACTTAAGAGGCAGCTGATGGGTACCAACAGGCCAAGTGAGCTGGATTGGGAAGTTAAGGGAGACCGTGGAAGAGGACTACAGATTGGCCTTAAAGAGATTTTGGCAAACCGTTTGGCACCCCAGAAGCAGTTCTTTACCAACACTGTTTATAGTGGAAGAACCCTCCACTACCATAGTAATTGAGATTATGCAGTGATTGGTAGTTCCCAGTTTAGCAAATCTGGCCTTATATCTAGGAATTGTAGGAATTGGATAGGGAAGTTTGGAGAGAACGTGGAAGAGGACTATAGTTTGGCCTCAAGAGATTTTGGCAAACCATCTGGCAACCCAGAAGCAGTTCTTCACCAACACTGTTTATTGTGGAAGAACTCTCCACTATCATAGTAATTGAGATTATGCAGTGATTGGCAATTCCCAGTTTAGCAAATCTGGTCATATATCTAGGGATTGTAGGAATTGGATTGGGAAGTTTGGGGTGACCCTGGAAGAGGACTATAGGTTGGCCTCAAAGCGATTTTGGCAAGCCATCTGGCACCTCAGAAGCAGTTCTTCACCAACACTGTTTATAGTGGAAGAACCCACCACTATCATAGTAACTGAGATTATGCAATAATTGGTAATTCCCAATTCAGCAAATCTGGCCTTATATCTAGGGATTGTAGGAATTGGATTGGGAAAATTGGGGAGACTGTGGAAGAGGACTATAGGTTGGCCTCAAGGAGATTTTGGCAAACCATCTGGCAACCCAGAAGCTGTTCTTCACCAAAACTGTTTATAGTGAAAGAACCCTTTACTATCATAGTAATTGAGATTATGCAGTGATTGGCAATTCCCAGTTTAGCAAAGCTGGCTTTATATCCAGGGATTGTAGGAATTGGATTGGGAAGTTTGGGGAGACTGTGAAAGAGGACTATAAGTTGGCCTCAAAGAGATTTTGGCAAACCATCTGGCACCCCAGAAGCAGTTCTTTACCAACACTGTTTATCGTGGAAGAACCCTCCACTACCATAGTAATTGAGATTATGCAATAATTGGTAATTCCCAATTCAGCAAATCTGGCCTTATATCTAGGTGTTACGAAAAGTGTTTTTCTTATTATGATTTCCTTTGTGTATTGCGCATTGTATGTGCCTTTTTCCTTGTCCCGCCTCCTTGTTGTTTTTGTGTCACCCTATAGGTTCCCATTCTAGCGTGATTTCGCGCTCTGATTGGCTGCTGGTTTTGGAGGCCTGTATATAAAGGAACATCCGGCAGGGTTCGGGGAGCTCATTCGTTTTGCGACCGTGGTTGGGAGTGAAGCTCCTGGATTTCCCTTACCCCTCCGGCCGACGACAAACATTCAGTTGTTACCTTTGTTCATACGTTTAATCTTTTGAGAGTTTTGAGCTTGTAGGGGTGGCCTGCCTATTTATTTGATTACTTTTGACTATGTTTATGTTTAGGGAGAAAGGTAAGCTTATTGTATTTTTCTTTAAATATTTATAGGTAAGTTAGTTCATTTACTTTACAGATTCTTTTGTTTGTTATTTTGGCCTGGGGTCACCCTGAAGAGATGCTCACTTAAAAATTGCTATTTTTCTACAATAAATCTATTCAATTACTCTCAACTGAGTGTCTGAGTTTGGTTGTCGACCGAAGGGGATCTTTTGTCTTAAGTTTTTGTTTTGTTTGGGAAATCCACCACCCCAACACCTTTGTTTTTCCGTTTATTATGCCCATGTTGATTACCCCTAGACTTGGGGCGTAATACTAGGGATTGTAGGAATTGGATTGGTAAAATTGGGGAGACTGTGGAAGAGGACTATAGGTTGGCCTCAAGGAGATTTTGGCAAACCATCTGGCAACCCAGAAGCTGTTCTTCACCATAACTGTTTATAGTGAAAGAACCCTTTACTATCATAGTAATTGAGATTATGCAGTGATTGGCAATTCCCAGTTTAGCAAATCTGACCTTATATCAAGGGATTGTAGGAATTGGATTGGGAAAATTGGGGAGACTGTGGAAGAGGACTATAGGTTGGCCTCAAGGAGATTTTGGCAAACCATCTGGCAACCCAGAAGCTGTTTTTCACCAACACTGTTTATTGTGGAAGAACCCTCCACTATCATAGTAATTGAGATTATGCAGTGATTGGCAATTCCCAGTTTAGCAAATCTGGTCATATATCTAGGGATTGTAGGAATTGGATTGGGAAGTTTGGGGTGACCCTGGAAAAGGACTATAGGTTGGCCTCAAAGCGATTTTGGCAAGCCATCTGGCACCTCAGAAGCAGTTCTTCACCAACACTGTTTATAGTGGAAGAACCCACCACTATCATAGTAACTGAGATTATGCAATAATTGGTAATTCCCAATTCAGCAAATCTGGCCTTATATCTAGGGATTGTAGGAATTGGATTGGGAAAATTGGGGAGACTGTGGAAGAGGACTATAGGTTGGCCTCAAGGAGATTTTGGCAAACCATCTGGCAACCCAGAAGCTGTTCTTCACCAAAACTGTTTATAGTGAAAGAACCCTTTACTATCATAGTAATTGAGATTATGCAGTGATTGGCAATTCCCAGTTTAGCAAAGCTGGCTTTATATCCAGGGATTGTAGGAATTGGATTGGGAAGTTTGGGGAGACTGTGGAAGAGGACTATAGGTTGGCCTCAAAGAGATTTTGGCAAACCATCTGGCACCCCAGAAGGTGTTCTTCACCAAAACCTTTTATAGTGGAAGAACCCTCCACTATAATAGTAATTGAGATTATGCAGTGATTGGTAATTCCCAGTTTAGCAAATATGGCTTTATATGCAGGAATTGTAGGAATTGGATTGGGAAGTTTGGGGAGGCCGTGGAAGAGGACTATAGATTGGCCTCAGAGATTTTGGCAAACCATCTGGCACCCCAGAAGGTGTTCTTCACCAAAACTGTTTATAGTGGAAGAACCCTCCACTATCATAGTAACTGAGATTATGCAAGCCGTGAGTAATTGGTAATTCCCAATTGTTAGATTGTAAGATGATAAGAAACATTGTTCAAACCTCTAAACTCAGCTCTAATCTAAACTCAGCCAAATTCGAACTCTAAAATGATATTCCTTAACAGGGATGTTGTTGCGGGTCTATGTTTAATTGTTTCAGAAACATGACCTACCTAAGAAAAACAATGATCATTTAATATGCACAATATGAGAATCACTTGCATGACTACTTACACAACTCTCTGTGTTATTACATACTTCAAAACTGTTAAATACACTTATGATAACTCTGCAATCTAAATGAAATGAAAAGGAACTCTTATTGTTCAGACAAAAAGATTTGTGTGGCACGGTAGCTCACAGCAAGAAGGTTGCTGATTCAAGTCTAGGTTAGGCCAGGAGGCATTTCTGTGTTTGAATGTGTTCTGGTTTCCTCCACAGTCCAAAGACATGCGATGTAGGTGAATTGGATCATTTAAATTGACAGATTTTGAATACAAACTTGTTTATTTGATTTTTTATTTTATCATTAAATTGTAATTCTTAATGTCTGAATGTAATTTATGCTAATAAATAAAATGCATTACAGTTATAAGAATGCAATATTTTATAAGTGAAATATGAATAAATTAACATTTCTTAATATCTAATTTTTAATATCTTAATAATTTCTTAAAATGTATTGTGATACTCATCTATTTGGGCACAGTATTGCAATGGAAAAAAGTAAAACACAGAATTAGCTTAAGGGTGTACAGTAATATGTCTGATTACTGGCAGACAAAAGTAAAAAAATGCAAATGCAAAAACACACCTTTATTAACTACATCTGTACATGACATCTCTGACAAACGAATTCCAGATTTTGCCACAGCATATATTCTGCTCTCCTGTAGATGACATGAAGTCACAAGTTTAGCACATGACCAAAAAATAGCTATTCATATACTACTACAGTTTGTCACATGACTCACCCAAGAGGGCAGCCTGTGTAGTGGAGGGGTCGGAGGTTGACTTCCGGGTATGGCTGCAGAGGTGTCGGGTGTTTGGGGTTCCTCAGGTAGCACCTCAGCTGAAGGCACATCACTATGTTCTTTTTCACCAGTTTCCATCTTTTGCTCCTCATCCATGTCTGTTTCTTGAGGCTCTAGAGAACGTAACATGCTGATGGCATTTCTTGTGCGTCCGTGAGCAGCTTCACTATACAGCGGAGGCTGACTCATATGCTTCTTTGAAAGTGCCAAACTAACCTCAAAAGCATTTGGATTGCGCAGTCGACGTTGTTTAGGGGAAGCTGGGGTGTCTTGGGAGTCCTGGGAAGGGGTGGGCCTTTTTGGTGTGAGAATTGGAGTTAGAATGGGGCTGCGGGTGTTTGTGTCACTGGAAGACGATGATGAATCCAGATATTGGGACTGGAAGTGCTTGTTCAGCTCATCTGAGGATCCATCTTCAGTGTCTGCCATCTTGCTGCCTATCTTTAAAGTGCTTTTGGTATCAGAAATACAAAGTCTGGAGCACTCCAAACGCTGCATGTCATCATCAAACAATGAGCTGCTGTCATCAGAAGTGGTGAGATAGGCCTCACTGGTGGTATGGCTGAAACGCAAACCTTCAAATAGACTTCTCTCCCCTTCTGAAGCAGTGCTTGAAAGCACAGAGGAGGCACCACAAGACAACTTGTGTCCAGTACTATCTTGCTCACCCTCATCTTCAGTTCTCTCCTTAGAGCAACGGCTGATGCACTGTGTTTCTGGGCAGTCTTGCTTATCTCCAGAATCTGGATTGGATCAAACACACAGACTTAATTACATGAATGCACACAGTAAATTGTTAGCAAATGATTGTCAAGTCTTTCTTCGAAATAACTCTGTTTATTAACGAAAAATGCATTACTTAACAAATGACTTTGTTAAAATTATTATTATTATTTTTTCTGAATCCAAAAACAAGAATCACACTGTTAATGTGCTGCACTAAAACATTTTGAAACTGTCAGACAAGGCTTTGTCAAACTAACATCAACCCTCTATAGTTAGTATTATGATATCAATGAGGAAAACTAAATATTTGTGATGATTTTCCTGCTTAATATTGGACATAAAACCACCGTAGCAAGTTATAATATCGAAACATTACTGTTACATTAAGCCACTTAGCTACCGCTTTTTATAGAGTGACTTGAAGCTGCAGTATTCAAGATTGAGAAGTTGACCTAGCCATTGCAGCACAAATTCAAAACACTGAAGTTCCCTCCTTCTACATCTTCACACACACACACACACACGCACGTTGATGATACAAACAGGTGTGAGCATGCCTGGCTGTAGGAGCCAAGTTATTGTTTATTGAATTTATATCAAATAAACCTTTGTATTTTCTTTATTGATTGCTTGTTTTGTATAGTTGTTTGTTCTGAGTCCTCTATAGGAGGTGGGGACTAGGTGGTAGGTATATTATGGCTCGTTTCCACTGAGAGGTACGGTACGGTATGGCTCGTTTCGTTACGCGTTTATGGCCGTTTCCACTTTTAAAAGGCATACCAAACCATACCGTGCCACTTTTTGGTCACCCTTTGCAAAGTACACCAAGGGTACCAAAAGGCAGAGCTAGACGCGCAGCTGAACGCCATTTGCTCGCACAACATGCCAGAATGAAAACAAAGGAACTGCCATGTTTTAAATACACAGCCGAGAGATTGCACTGTAATAATATATACATATAATAATGAGCCATGGTCGACCCAAGCTCAAACAAACCTTGTTGTCGTCTTGATGAGCAGCCACAAAGCCAAGAAGAAGAGCAGATTCTACCCTGTGCCCGTAGTTTTTTATGAGCTAGTCTAAAGCGCGTAGATTCGCTTTCTTGCTTGCGCTCGCATCTATATTTGATATTTGAAATAACAAACTTCTTGAGCTGATGATAATAATGTGCGCTTGATTACTGACGTGCTTTTGAAACCTGATCCTTTCAGAAACTGACAAGACGAGAGTGACGTGCAAAAAAACAAAGGAGCAAATTATTTTTTTCAGCAAGCGTGAACAAACTGCCATGTTTAACTATTATCATCACCTTTTGGACTATTATAAACTCGGAATGATGGAATTACTTTCTAACAAGAAGCTACATGTGCTGCTGAAAATTAAAGACACAGATGAGAGGTTTACTCTGACTGTGGGCTATATTTTGTGTTGTTTTTGAACCTAAATAAGGACTAAATGTATGCTGTGTGTAGTTTTTCTGTAATTGGTAACATATCGGAGACTGTAAGGGTCTGTATGGGTTCATTTATGTTGCATTTATTTATTTATTTTATATAATTGCAGATGTTACAGTAGGCTATTTCGCACTGTCATTGATCTGCAGTTATAATCAAATTATGTTCATATAAAAGTTAGTAATGAACATTTATACACAAGTATTTATGTGTATAAAGCATCTGTTTTGTGAGAAGTGCTTCTCATATGATATGGACGACCCGTACAGCTTTACTGTAGACATTTTCTTGAGCGAAAATTACGTCGACTGAAACGTTTTGTTGTACACCACGCCCACCAAAAGAGTACCATTGGCACCCTTTTAGCAGTGGAAACGCAAGCCTGATAAAGGTGACCCGTACCGACCCGTACTGTACCACTCAGTGGAAACGGGCCATTAGTGATGTGTCAGAGTGCCAGAAGGAGACGTGTTGAATGGACATTGTTTTTGACTGTGCTAAGGAGATGGGGTGCACATGGTAGGGATCAAGTTTATGCTATTTAAGTTACCTATGGACTGCATTTTATTTTGTTTATTCTGACTAAGTAAATAAAAGAAGAAAACCTTTCACAAATGGAGTGGAAATAGTTTAATTGAAGCACAAGTCAAACCAAGTTCAAGTGGTGTTTCCTGTGTAGTGAACTACGCACTACACTGACTAACAAGTCTACACTGTGTCCTAACTACACACGATAAGGAAAGGAATTTTTGTCCTAATCATCTACAACATTGATATCTGAAATTAGTATTTTAGAAATGGTTTCTATTTCTATGATATATCATGGCTGAACAACAGCATAAACTACTACTAAGACTAACTAAATCGTCTTATTATCTTTTGGGAGAAACCTGGGTCATTTCTGGTAAAAAAAAAAAACAACAACAACAACTTGCTGATTAAATAAAAATAACTTAAAATAAAGAAATCACAATTTGTCAGATTATGAATACATTTTTGCTTGACTGTACAGGATATAAATCACTGTCACTTCATCAACGCAGATCACTGCTAGCTGCGCCTCATCAGAGGGTGAGAATATAAGCACCAGAGATGGAAACCAGAGTAGAGCTTGAGCTTCCTATGAATTTGCATACTAATTCTTTCTCTCTTATTTTGCCCAGACTTCAGCAGCTGGATCAGCATTCACCTTCCCACAAAGACTGCACAGACTATATTAGTATTCACCCTGGAGCACCAAGGAACAGCTGCTAGTGAGACAGGAAAAGATGGAACAAAAACTGCTGCCTATGGATGAGTGAGTCCCGCTCCCGGAGTCACTTGTCTCCTCTGTGGAAGCCCCAGCACCATCCAGGTCGCTTAGAATGTTGTCATCGAGCAATTGCTGCAGGTGTTTCCATGTCAGCTCTGACAGCTGGTGAGCATGAAGAACTCGGGAGAACCTGCCGGCCCTGGTAGAGATAATCGAACTGGCTGAAACCACCATTGCTTGGAATGCTGAGGAGAGAGTGGTGGCTCCGCCCCAGAGGGTGGGACACTCCTGGCAAGCTGCGGAGGGCACCTTGCGGCCAGACAGCCGACCTGCAGTCCCAAGCTCGACATATGAGCCCATGCCGACTGACCCATTGACCTCCACAGTTCGCAGCTGGCTGGCTGGGTGTATTGGCACTCCTACTATCAGGTCCTTCCCTTTAGGCTGCAAGGAGCTCCAGCTACTTTTCAAAAGTTGATGGACTGAGACTACTGTACTACTGAGACCCCATTAAGCCTACACAGCAGCCTATTTGGATGATGTGGTGGTCCACTCAAGGTGTTTGCAGGAATGTCTTACCCGTCTGCAGAGGGTGCTTTTGGAGTTACGGTGGGCTTGACTCACAGCTAACTGGCTCTGTCCACCTTGATTCACACTGTTTTGACTGAAGTCTTCGACTTGCTAATTTACTTGATTCTAATAACCTGAGAGACCTGTTAGGTTTGTATTCAGTGAGCACATCTGGAATGTTTGAGGTTCTAGGCTATTTAGTGATTTATAGTCAAGTAATAATATTTTAAAATCTATTCTGAATGTAACTGGGAGCCAAAGTAAAGACCTGAGGACAGGTGTGATGTGCTCAGATTTTTTGGTTCTGGTCAAAATCCTGGCAGCAGCATTCTGGATGAGCTGCAACTGCCTGACTGTCTTTTTAGGAAGGCCAGTGAGGAGTCCATTACAGTAATCCACCCTGCTTTTTGAGGTTTGACCCCTAGAGCCAAGGTACGCATTCACACTGTTCATCATTTGTACTGCTGCTGTGTTTCTCCGAGGTGGTTTTTGTCTCCCAGTCCTCTTCCAGACTTTAACCGTAGCAATGTCATCCATGACATTCTTGAATCTTAACTTTAAAGGAGAAAATCAACAGAGTCTGCAGATATGTTTGGTTCTAGTGATATGACCTTCATAAACTGCTCACTATTGTTCTCATTTAAGCATCTCTTTCTGACAGAGAAAGATATGTCTTCAATGTCTGGAGTGACCTATATATCAAAGAAAATACAGAAATGTTTAGGTAGTGCGACATCCTTAATAACAGTCAATAAAATGTGTAAACCCTTAATTATATGTAAATCTAGAGTGTGGGTCCTTGTACGTGCTGAGTCAGATTAAAAGTGTTTAAAACAGAACAGAGTTCTTTTACAGCATTGATTTAGGGATTATCAATGCAAATTTTTAATTACCCAGCAATGGTTAAATAGTCAAATTCAGAGGTTACTATTGATAGCAGCTCTGTAAAATCATCAATGAAAGTTAGAGAATATTTTCTGTATTCTGTAGATAATGATGAGTAAAATGTGTGGAGCACCCTTTAGTGCTATACTTAGATATTCAAAGGACAAATAGTCACCAAATGAAATTTGCTTACACTCATAGACATCTTTAAACAGAGCAGCAATGCCTCCACCTCTCCTATTAGCTCTGCAGACACTCATAAAATCAAAGTTAGCAGGGGCTGCTTCATTTAGGACTGCTGGACTACAACTGTCATCTAGCCATGTTTCATTTAAAACCATAAAATCAAGACAATTTGTGTTGATACAATTGTTGACTAGAAGTGACACTGTTAAGTGATTGCATGCTTAAAAGTGCTAACTTACCAGTTTTAGCTATTTTCCCTACAGTAGTCTCAGATCTACATTTAATAGGCACCAGATTTGAATCATTTGCTACAGTATATGACTTGAAGAGTCCTTAGACTTTCTATTACATGATAAAAACATATCTGCCTAGAGAAAGCTACAGGTATGCTGGGTTCCCGCTTGTTCTGTAAACAATTGATAAAGATACTGCTATCTATGCGGGCACCCAACACATATCACTGAAAGTTATGTTCTTCAGCTGAAGACGGTGGGTTGTTGGGGTCCTGGTGTTGTGGCAAAGGTCAGAGGACTCTCACAGGTGGGCACAGAGATGGTTGTGGAGCTCGCGCTTTGTGGTTGCAAAAGCCTGGTTTATACTTCTGCATAGAGTGATCAGCATCACCCACGGCGCATGCCTTGCGTGTTGTCGTGCAATTTTACTTCTGCGCACTGTTTGTGTTGCTCTGCAATAGCCCCTTTCACACATACAGACCTTTACGGAAAATTACCGGCAATTTTCCGGAAAGGTCTGTATGTGTGAACAGGCCCTTTTTGAAAAACTTTCCATCTGGACCTCCTTCACGAGTCTCCATACTTGTAAACACTGGCTCCAACGGGCTCGCGCAGCTCTCGGTCCCGCCCACACTCATCATCGCTACCAAGCCGACCAATCACAGAGCTTGAGCTACGCGTCGTTGTAGTTACATTTTTTGAGAGATGCGCGTCAGCATCGGCGACAGCCACAGCCACAGCAAGGGCTATGCGTCCACGCGCGCTTGACGCAGAAGTATTTTTATAAAGTATAAAAAGTAGCAATGAAATGTGAGAGTTTAGTTCCAGCAAACACCAGCTCCGCCGATTTCTTTGAGAAGCTCAAGAGGTCGGAGCCATGTGAAAGGGAGAGCATGTCTGGTTTTCCTGGAGATCATCCATGAGTGCTGAGTCTTGAAGCTGATCTGATACCTCACAATCGTCACACATTCTATGTGTGTCCGTGAGCAGTGGTTGTTGTGGCTGCATGGTATTATCGCAGTCCTTGTGGGATGTCCACTCAGGAGTGGCGATGTCCACTCAGGAGTCCCCTCAGGAGCTGATTTGAAGTCCTGTGGTAATTCAGATATTTACCAGGGGTGTGTGTGTGTGTGTCACTTACTTTGAGTTCAGTGGCACACACAGCTGTTGGATGATGGAGGGAGAAGTAAATATTGTCCTTTAGCCCTTTTTCACCAAGTTTGTCTGGATGGAGGCCGTCTGATGTAAATAATTCTCAGAAGATTTCAGAAGAGATTGAGATAACTTTTAGAAGAGATCATCAATAAAATTTAGTCCTTTCCCGTTGCATGTTTTCTGCAACCACGCATTTAGAGCAAGAAGCCTTGAAAACATATTTGTTCTTCTTCCAGGCAGTGATCCATTAATGAATAGCTGAATTTTCAATCTTCCAACTATTTCCAACAATTCACAGAAATCCCTACTTAGCTGGTCTGACTGGTCTTTCCGAATATCAATCTTCACCACATGGATGATAATCCGTTTTGCATTCTTGTGCTTCTTTAAATGTTCTCAAGTTCTTTGTTTACATTAGAAACTGTTACATGAGGGAAGCAGTATGTCAGTATCCTGATCTCGGCTGCAATTGGCGCAGAATGCCGCTGTTTGAATGGCCTTAAGCCCCTGTTCCATGCAGAATTAGCTGCTGAATTATGCAATCTATGTATGACTGCATTTGGGAATTCTTCACCCATATTACTCAATGCTTCATATCTGTTCTGTATTTGAGTCCGAGCTGTATTTGGGGTAGAGGAGGCTAATGCAGCAGTGTTTGATCCTTGTGATCTGGCCCCGTGAGTATCTTTTGGTCTTGCACCTTGTTTATGCCATCGGTTATCATGCTCATTTTCAACAGTTTCAGTAAATTTTTTTGTGCTCAAAACAGTAGCTCGAGTAGATTCACGGGACTCACTAGCTGTGTGCTGTGGGGGTCCATGATGAAGCAGTACTGTGTGATCCAGCAGTTCTGGTCAGATCGCAAGTAACTTTGTTTCAAGAACTGCAATCTTTTGTAGAAGTCTGTGGCAATTTGAGCAGCAGGGAGATTCTGGATCAATCTGAACCAGAGGCATCATTTTCACAGCTGTGTTTTCCCATCTCAGTAATGTAAGGTGCTGGTAGTGGGAGGTTGTTTAGCCAACAATTCCACTTTTTTTTTAGTAAAGTTGCATTCCAGAAAGTTTGTAAATTCAATGTTGATCTTCATGCTGTGTCATTTGAGACCTGTGCTGATAGACTAAAGTAAAATTAAAGTAAAAAAAATATATATATATTAGTGCTGGGCCGTTAACGGCGTTAACGTGCTGCGTTAACGCGAGACTCTTATCGCGCGATAAAAAAAATATCGCCGTTAATCTATTCTCAAAGTTGGGTTGGGAGCTGGGTCTATTTTACGCAAGCTATGATGGCTTTCACCTTGATATATTACCGCGGATGTATACCTGACTGGTGAGCCGTCTGCTTTTTTGAATCAAATCAGCAGAGGCTCTGCAGCTTGGCACTTTTCATTTATTCCTTCGTGACAAAGACTATTAGACGCAATTAGACGCAAATACGGAGTAAGGACAGGTGAGAGAGTTATGTAATTTAATGACGCATGCCAAATGGTAAGAAAAAAAACTTACGCATTTCACGATGTGTGTGTGTGTGTGTGTGTTTGTGTATGTGTGTGTGCCGGTGTCATGAGAAATCGGGTCCCCCCTGCAATCGAGTCCGCTTAGGTCGTCTGCATTTAATGCCTGATCAAAAGTGCTTTTTATAGTCAATATTATTATTATTATTAATTATTATATTATATAATACTATTAGTAACTTTATTTTAACAACACCTATCATATTAGTAACACTATTTTAACAACACTTATCATATTAATAACATTATTATTGGTAAGTACAAGTTAAAGACATGCATAGTTAAAATAATTGAAACGGTTCTAAACATTTAATGAAGCCTTTTTGATGTTTTTATGTATTTATATGTAACATTATATATTTACATAAGAAATGGTAGCAAGTTTATCTAACATAAAAGCACGAAAGACGAATTCTCCATGCCACAACACATGCCACATTATATATTAATCAGGCGCTACAAACTATACCTAATACAACTCCAGTGAACCAATAGGATCACCCAGGGTCCTAGCCGGACCCAATTGTCAGGGGGGACCCGATTTCTCATGACACCGTCCTTTCTGACAGCCGCGTGTGGACCTTGTCGGAAAATATGGCGAAAGGTCCTAAAGACCGTGGTGTTTACTTCAATAATGCCACTAATATCTGCATACTCCACGTCTTAATTCCATTTCAGTGATGACTTTAGTCAGATTAAGCTCATCAGAATTCGCTGTTTGGAGCTTATGTAGACCTACAGTTCAAAATTCATGTTTAACTGAATAAACAGTTAGTAAACACGAGTACATCTTATTGAACATCATTTATTTTCATCACCAATTATCATAGTAGAACAGTTTCTCAAGCAGTTTGTGATGCATTTTGGAAACATTTTGGAGAAGAGACCCTGGTCTAATGCGACACCCGGCTTGAGAAACCTGTTCTCAAAGACTTATTATTTGGGTAACACACATATTCTAAATACCTTCGGCAGAATTCAAATGAGCCATTTTAATCTAGATTAATCTAGATTAATTTCGAAATTAATCTAGATTAATCTAGATTAAAAAAATTAATCTATGCCCACCTATAATATATATATATATATATATATATATATATATATATATATATATATATATATATATATATATATATATATGTGTATATATATATGTGTGTATATATATATGTGTGTATATATATATGTGTATATATATATATATATATATATATATATATATATATATATATATATATATATATATATATATATATATATATATATATATATATATATATATATATATATATATATTAAAATAATATATGTAAGGTGCAGTATGTAAGTTTGACACCCAGTGGTTGAACTAGGTATTGCACTCCTGGATCATAATAAAAGTACGCTGGGATGCCAGATTGTGTACAGGAGCGAGTGATTTAAACTGTGTTCTAAATAAAAGCAACGACACGCGATAGAGGGAATATTTTCCATATTAAAAGGAGTTTTTGTCCTAACCAACACCTCGAATTGATATATTAGAAATGGCTTCTATTTCTCACAGCTGAACAACAGAAACCTATGACAGCTAGATCACCTCAGGTAAGCCTTGTGTGCTTTATTCTGTGCTAAATGCTAACAATGCGAGTTTGAATGCATTTTACATGGCATTTGTTGCCATATACTGAAAGCAGAAAGTTCACCTCAGATCTGGAAAATACAATAAACCGTCTGAAATTGAACTTTAGAACTAAACACATATGAGTGATTCAGCATCTACATTGATGTTAAAGTGGGTTAACATGTATTAAATAGATTCTAAACCTTACCGTTTCGTGAGCGAGTGCATATTCTGTGCTTCTGAAAGGCTGTATTTACATTTCTGCCGTGTCTCGTCTGGTGCAAACAGCCAAATAGCTGATCACTGCCTCTCTCGTCACAGCGTGTTGTTAGGACACGCGGTTACAATGTAACCTGCTCACCTAATGTTTACGTTCGTAATATTTATGTAATTTGCTAATTAATAACCTCATGTGGAACTGCATCTGTCTCCCATACTGTTCTTTTTGGTCACGGACGCATGCTTTCAGAGTCTTTCTGAATGAATGAATGAAATACGCTGTTTTCCAACAAGGCAACCCAGGGTGCTGACATATAATTGGCTAAACTGGCATCGTGCATATGAAATTTATCTAAACAAAGACAGCGTTCCTTCACGGAAAACCCATTTTCAAAGCAGAATATCTGACTTCAGCATTGTTTTTCAGTTAAACAAGTATGTTCACTTGGGATGTTTCTTAAATATCTGCACACATATTATGGTATTTTTATGCTTTAGAAGAGTCAAAAACTTACATACAGCACCTTTAATGGATCTGCGGGTCTCTTCTAAGAACACTAATCTTTAGTTCTTAATTTCTATTGGATTCAAGTCAAGCAAATAATTGGTTCCTTATAAGGGATTAACTGAGCTATTCTAGCAGCTTTATTTTCCTTTTCTGAAATCAATTGAGAGTTTCCTTGGGTTTGGGATCAATGTCTTGCTGAAATTGGTTTCACGTTGGGACTGACGTGGCTAATATTAATTTATACTGACGAAGGGCAAGGTTACTTCCTAACTGCTGAGAGATTTGAGCTGCTGTCTAGGCTTTCCATGCCTTTTTACACCACCCTTTCTTCTTGTGCTCAATACTTTTTTTCCTGTGTTGTTGCATTGCATTACACATCCATCTATTCATCCATCCATCCATCTATCCATTCTTCCATCCATCCATCCTTCCATCCATCCATCCTGAGCCCATATGACTGAATAGTAGTGTACAGTATTTGGGTTTTTAGCGAAATTATTCTTGCCCATTATTCTTAATCAAACTCAACAAATTATGAACCTAAATTTTCAGTTAGACAAAGGAAAAATATTATATAACATTTCCAACCAATCAAGGGTCTTCTGCAGTCCATATGCGTGTGATCACGATCTTGCAGGGTACTGATGCTCTTCTGGGATGGTTCTGGGCCTGTCTGTACCTGAGGACTCTTCCCTCTGATTTGGAAACAGCCAAAAGTCAGGCTACTGAGCCGCTGGGGCTCCCCCACATTTGGCTGGAGTGTTCCATCAGAGCACAAAGTCTGATCCATAGCTGCACCCACAACATAAAACATGACACTTTTTAGTTACAGTATATTATATCAATGGAAAAGGGATTTTTTAAAAATCGTAGACAAAATATTTTCTTATTTTTTTATACAAGTACTGATTAACACTGTATTTACAGCAAAACTAGCATGAATAATTTAGAATAATGTATAAAAATTAAAAGACCAATGTTATTATTGATTCTTTGTATTTCACATTAATAGGTACAGTATATGCTTTGACTGAAACAATAATTTGTGTTTAATTTATACACTACTGATAACATGCCTTTAAAAATGAAAATAGATTGGCTTGAGAATTAGTTAGTTTAGAATTAAATAAATAAAACTACTATAAAAAGACACATGACCTTTTAAAAAAAGTCAGATGTTAATGTGACTACACTTTTTCTTTTTTAGGTAAGTTAGGATTATCAAATTTGTTTCTGTTATGCTTAATAGCAGAATAATGAGAGAGAGAGATTTTGAGAAATTGTTATAACTTTTCTTGAAAGTCAAGTTTACATATAATAAGATTATTATGCCTCTGAAAAAAGCTCAGATGATGGTGTCAAGGTTTTGGAAGTTTCTAATTGGTTAATTGACAACATTTCAGTTAATTGGAGGCACAACTGTAGAATAGTATTTAAGGAAAACCTCAAACACACTGCTTCCTTGTGTGACAACATGGGAGAATCAACAAGCCAGAATCAACAAAAAAGCCAGATTACAATTTGCAAAACTACACTGGCAAAAAGAATAATTTTTGGAGACATGTCCTGTGGTCTGATGGAACTAAGGGTGAACTGTTTGGCCATAATGACCAGTGTTACATTTGGAGGACAAAGGGGAATGCTTAGAAGCTTAGAAACACCATCCCAACTTTGAAGTATGGGTCTGGCAGCATCATGTTGTGGGGCTGTTTTGCTGCAGGAGGGACTGGTCCACTTCACAGCATAGACGGCATCATGAAGAAAGAACATTATGTAGAAATACTGAAGCAACATCTCAAGACATCAGCCAGCAAATTAAAACTTGGCTACAAATGGGTCTTCCAAACAGACCATGACCCTAAGCATACTGCCAAATTAGTTAAAATGTGCTTTAAGGACAACAGAGTGAATGTTTTGGAGTGGCCATCACAAAGCCCTGAGCTCAATCCTATAGAAAATTTGCCGGCAGAGTTGAAAAAGTTTGTGCGAGCAAGACAGTCTACAAATCTGACTCAGTTACACCAATTCTGTCAGGAGGAATGGGCCAAAATTCCTGCAAACTATTGTGAGAAGCTTGTGGAAGGATACCCAAAACATTTGACCAAAGTTATACAGTTTAAAAGCAAAGCTAAAAAAACACCAAGGAAATGGATGTAAACTTTTGACTGTCTATAAATAAATAAAAAATTCTCAAAAAAAATTCTCTCATTATTCTGGCATTTAACAAATGTAAATGATTTAGGTAATCCTAACGGACCTAAAATAGTAAACATTTAGTATGATTTACCATCAGACATTTTTTTTTTAAATGGTTATGTTCCTTTTTTTAATGTATGTACACTTCTGGTTTCAACTGTACATGTATGAATACCTTGCAGCTGTCTTCTCAGGTCTTGAATCTCAGCCTCTTGCTGTTGGTGCCTATCCCTCAGAGAGGTGTTCTCTGTCTCAAACTAAAACAGAGACTGGTGATATTAAATAAACTTATAAACACTTTCTCCCCTAGCTTTTTATTTCCCCCTTAGCTACAGTATAAAAACCAGACAGACAGACAGACACTGCACATGTGTAAACAGAATGAACATACTGCATTTAGCTTCCGCATAACCCATTCTTTAATTTTGGCTGCTTTTTCTTCCACAGTCCTGGCATCTTGGATTCGATTCTGTTTCTGGAAAATGGAATAATATCCATATTTAAATGGATTTAAATAGACGTATGTCCACTGATGCAAACCTGATTGTTTTAAATTAGACTAGATGTGGGATTTACCTGTTCCTCTAGCTGTTTCTCTAGGGTGGCAATAAGCTCATCTTTCTCCTGCAGAACTGACTGAAGGTTTTGACAGCGCCTGAAGAGCCTCACTTCTGAATCACTTGACTGGATATCTGACGCCTTTAGACGCTCTTCCATCCACTGCACCTTTAACACACACATGCACATACGGTGCCATATAGAGCTGAAGTCAGAATTATTAGCCCCCCTTTGAATTTTCTTTTCTTCTTTTAATATTTCCCAAATGATGTTTAACAGAGCAAGGACATTTTTACAGTATGTCTGATAATATTTTTTCTTCTGGAGAAAGTCTTATTTGTTTTATTTTGGCTAGAATAAAAGCAGTTTTTAATTCTTTAAAAACCATTTTAAGGTCAAAATTATTAGCCACCTAAGCTAAAAAAAAATTTCGATAGTCTACAGAACAAACCATCGTTATACAATAACTTGCCTAATTACCCTAACCTGCCTACTTAACCTAGTTAAGCCTTTAAATGTCACTTTATGCTGTATAGAAGTGTCTTGGAAAATATCTAGTAAAATATTATTTACTGTCATCATGGCAAAGATAAAATAAATCAATTATTAGAAATGAGTTATTAAAACTATCGTTTAGTATTATGTTTAGAAATATGTTGAAAAAATAAACAAAATTTGGGGGAAAAAATAAACAGGGGGGCTAATAATTCAGGGGGGCTAATAATTCTGACTTCAACTGTATATACAAAGGGGTTTAAACTACTGAAATACTGGCCAATTTAGAGTTGAAGTTTTATTGCTAAATTTGACCAGCTTGGTGGCCAGTCTTCATTGATTACACATTCCACTAGTAAGATCAGAATGTGATGGTTTAATTAGCAGAGTAATAGCATAGTTTTGCCTAAAACACTGGCATTATGACACAACATTATGGCTGAAATATCAGTGTTCAAATGTATGTGAAACATGTATTGTTCTCTGATTAGTTTACCTTAACTATCTTTCCCACACCTAGGAGATTTATAGTGTGGAGAAGCCCCAAAGAAGACTGTTGCATGCCCAGAGTGAAGCATGGGGGTGGATCAGTGATTGTTTGGGCTGCAATATCATGGGATTCCCTAGCCCAATACTTCTGCTAGATGGGCATGTCACTGCCAAGGACCACCAAACCATTCTCATGTGCATCTAATGGTTCAAACGTTGTATCCTTAAGGCAGTGCCGTGTATCAGGATTATAATGCACAAATACACACCTGATTGATGTAGTCTATCTTTAAACTGCCATTTGTTTGAAATTCTCCTTCATTTGTATGCATCCTTCCTAGGTGTCTCCTCAAAAATGTTAATTAAAGCATGGGACGATTTTGGAGTCAATAAGAATCAGTGTTTCTGAAAACTAGTAAATGAATACATTTTTACACTCATGCATTACAAACGTTTCTTATAATTTGTATATTTTACATTTCTTTTTAGTTATTCATCCTTGTCACATCTGCACTGTGAATTTGTGCACAGGTGAGTTTTGAAGACATCCAAGATTGCAAATAATCAGTTAAAATAATGGTTAATGACTCTTTTTAACAGGAATGGTAATTACAGACACGTAGCGGACGGGCCCACAGAGCACGCACCGTGGGGGGCCCCTGCGTGATGAGGGGCCTTTAACCACCCCCCTCCCGTATCCCCAGAACCCACTCCCCCGCCCCCGGTCTTCACATCTCCTGCGGGAGGGGCCACGCATTATGCGATACGCCACTGTATAGACAGTTTTAAGTTTATCTAGATTGATATAAGTTATGCCTACTTTTGTGTTTTGTTATTGTACGTCCAAATCATCCCCAAAATATCTGAGTATAAATTAAATATTGAACATATGACCATACTGTCGCCAAAGCAAGTACATTTGTCTACACCCCTTTAAAAATCACAGTTTTACTTTAGTAATTGTTAGAAAAAGAAATCAACAGTGAAGTGAAAAGTACAGAGAGGCCATATAATAATCAGTCCTTCAGTCTTAAAGGGAGTCCTTCAGTCTTAAAGGGAGTAAATATTTTCATATTTTGTATTGCTGTATATTTACTCTAGTAATCTAAAAGTGCTTGCTTTGAATTGGCTTTTGTGGAATTAACATAGCAGCAAATAAATGCAAGAGAACTCTGTAGATGTATGTTGTTTTATGCTGTTTAGCCTTATAATCTTTATATGTATAGTAGATCCTCTGTTTTGTCATTACTAAGACATTACAGTATTCTACATAATGTCATGGAATACTATAACCTCCTAGGGCCTGAGTGTCCACATACGTGGACAGCACATTTTTAGCTCTTAAGTGGCTATTTAAAATACTTTGAATGTTTTATATTTTGTTACAGACATACATTGTTATCCTGCAACTGTTTTGCAGCATATGAAATGTCCCAAACCCTATTTTTAACTCTCCAAAATGGGAAAAAAATGTTGTTTTTACTCTCTGATAGTCAAAGCAAGTTCAAAAAAAAAATTAGATGTTAAATATGCATAAAAGAAAATTCGGGAAAAGGTGTTTTATGTAAATTCGGACCGTGAGTCCACATATACTGTATGGACATCATTTTTCTCTAAAAATACATCAGATCTAAAGATGATACTTAGATTTTTATTCTAATTAGGTTCCAATAAGCCCAAAAAGCAAAGAGAAATAAAAATGCATGTAAAAAAACAAACACCTTGTGCCTTAAGAGGATATATATACACAGTTGAAGAGTTTGCCCTTCTGTCAATTGTTTTCTTTTTAAAATACTTTTCAAATGATGTTTAAAAAAACAAGGATTTCTTCACAGTATTTCCTATAATATAGTTTTTTTTCTGGAAAAGTCTTATTTGTTTTATTTCGGCTAGAATAAAAAAAAAATTAAAGGTCAATATTATTAGCCCCCTTAAGCAATTTTTTTTGATTGTCTACAGAACAAACCATCATGATACAATGATTTGCCTAATTACTCTAACTTAGTTAACCTAATTAACCTAGTTAAGCCTTTAAATTGCACTTTAGGCTGAATACTAATATCTTGAAAAATATCTAGTAAAATATTATGTGCTGTCATCATGGCAAAGATAAAATAAATAAGTTATTAGAAATCAGTTATTAAAACTGTTATATTTATAAATGTGTTGAAAAAATCTTACCATTAAACAGAAATTGAGGAAAAACAATATACAGGAGGGCTAATAATTCTGACTTTAACTGTATATATTTGTTTATAATTAAATATATCACTGTCTGTGCAAATGATACATGCATTTTTTTGTGTTTACCTGCTGGTTGGCTTCATATGCCCGCTGTTCTGCTTCCAGTACCTGGGTCTCCAACTGCTGCATCTAAGAGAGCAAGAAGTCTGACTAAATGTGGAAATGACTTCATACAAACTTTTGTGTATGCACTGAATCAACATTAGATTTAATATGATCAAATCTATGTTTAATACATTTAACATGAGTTACTAGGAAAAACAGATGGATTTGTAAACATATTCTCTCCGCTGGGATTACAAATAAAATAAAATATGTATTTCTTTAATAGCATAGTATTGTCAGAAATGCAGCATGCTAAAAAACGTAAATGCAATATTATATTACAGTTTCATTCTTAATTATTTAACACAGTATAAATTCCCCTCTGTAAAAGAACCTCATACATACTACATCTTCGTTGTGACCATCAGGTTGGAGTCATTTACACAGCATATAGATATGTAATGTGTACCACACTCAAAAAAGTCAACAAGCCACTTGCTCGATTTGCAAAAATACAAATATGTCTTATGGAAAAGAAAGGAAAGAGTTTAGTTCTGTTGAATGATTCATTCTGGTTGTTTGAAACTAAATGAAGAATGTATCAAATGACTTAGATGAGAACTTGTTGATTCAATGAGATGTAAGCTCTTTAAATGAATTCGCTAAACTATTAGCCCCTTTAAGCTATATTTTTATTCGATAGTCTACAGAACAAACCATCGTCATACAATAACTTGCCTAATTACCCTAACATGCCTAATTAACCTAATTAACCTAGTTAAGCCTTTAAATGTCACTTTAAGCTGTATAGAAGTGTCTTGAAAAATATCTAGTCAAATATTATTTACTGTCATCATGACAAAGATAAAAGAAATCAGTTATGAGTTATTAAAACTATTATGTTTAGAAACATGTTGAAAAAACCTACTTCCCACTAAACAGAAATTGGGGGAAAAAATAAACATGGGGGCTAATAATTCAGGGGGGCAAATAATTCTGACTTCAACTGTATATGCACAACTTATTCTTGGCACAAGTAACTTGGAGACAAAACAAAAATGCCCTTTTTTGCAGGCTGACAATTTAATTTTTGCACTGTTCCCTTCAAACAAACGACTGGGGCATGAACACCGGTGCATGAGCTTTAACAAGACTGATGTAGTGATTAAATGAAGAAGACACACATATGTAGCTGGACAGAAGCTCTCCCAGCCAGCGGTTATGACACTGTTCCTTCAAATGAGGTGCTAGAGCAGGTAAACTCAGAGGCATCATTGATTCTCAGTGCATCTTTTTTTTTTATAATTGGTATTTTATTAAATACCATTGCTTTCCTATGTGTTACTATTTTACTACTTTAAAAAGTTATTTACAAATGCTCGTTATAATTTTATGTTTATTTGTGTTAATATATAAATGCTAGTTTTTTTTGTCTCACACCAAGCACAGATTTTTTTTAAATAATTGCAACCAATTAAAATGTTAGAAAAAGTATCAATAAAACATCCAATAAGGTGTAGGAGTCACTATCTAGCACCGTTTGAAGGTGGGACTTCATTTACTGACTCACGGTGACAGGAGCACATGGGATGAGAAGAAGTTAAGGTTATTTGCTAAATAACCTCATTTAAAGTAACATAAACTGTACAAAAAAAGAATTGTGAAGTTGTAGAGAAGCCTTTTGTCAGGTTTTATGAAGTTTTTTTTTTGTTACATGTTCAGAAATTCAAATTTTCTTTTCGTTGCCTCAGGGCAACATTGTGCGATAAGTGGTACTTTTCAAGAAGTGTTTACTGACATTACATGTGGGCATTTTCACATATTATCATCAATACATATTGTATTATTTTTCATTTAACTTGACTTTTTTAACATATTTTGACAGAAAAATGAATGTAAGCTTGATCTATGGAAGTAAAGAGCAGGATCTCAAAGACAAATCCTATCTGAGAACAATGAGATAGACTGCAGTGACAGTGAGGAGAACAAGGTTTGAGCAGAAGTGTAAAAAATATCTTCAGAATTTCAAAAAATAGCACTGACTATTATTTAAGTCACAGAAGTCAAATCCAGTTCCTGGAGGGCCGAAGCTCTGCACAGTTTAGTTCCAACCCTGCTTCAACACACTTACAGTACCTGTAGGTCTTAAAGAAGCCTGAAGGATTCAATTAGTTTGATCAGGTGTGTTTAATTAGGGTTAAAACTAAACTGTGCAGAGCTGCGGCCCTCCAGGAACTGAGTTTGACACCTGTGATTTAGGGCGTACTCGCACTATGTACAGTTGCGTTGAACCGGGCCAAAGCACGCTCGTCCCCCCTCCCATGTCCCCCAACGGCCCGCACTCACATTACATTCGGGCCTGGGAACGCTTACGTCATCGATGATGCGCTGTTCAGTTTAGGAAGAGAATCGCTCTCGCTCAGCACAGTGGAGATTTCATAAGTTATATCGTTTACGTTGTTTGATATGCGGTTACACGCAGTCAAATATTACGCCGAACAGATCATCCACTGTGGACGCTCATAAACAATCATAAAGTCCTCGTGCTGCAGGAATTAGGAGGTTTGCTCAAGGTGCAGCTGTGGTGCAGTGAGGGGTTTGCGTCTTTAATAATCTACGACAGTTTGTGTTTATTGAACAGTACGAATGATTAATTAATCCATATGATACAGTCCCTTAAGTCACGTCTCGCTTTCAGTTTCGGGCTTAGGCACGATTGCTCTCACACTGCAAGCGTACCGCGCCTGACCCCAAGTGAACCGCGCTCAGACACACCTCTTTCAACCGGGCCAGGGCCGGCCAAGTGAACCGTGCTTGAGCCCGGTTCAGAGCACTCACACTTCTCAAACGATCCGGAAAATGGGCCTGGGCACGGTTCGGATAGCATAGTGTGAGTACACCCTTAAGTGGTCAGTTTACACAGCAGGCAGCACACAATAGGGGTCAAATATATAGGCCAGTAAGAAATCACTATAAAAGCAGTGCAAAGGGATGAAATCAGTGCATTAAGGATCTGTCCAATGTATTATTGAGCCTTTTCTAATTTAAACTTTCAGGTAGGCCTACTTTGTGTATGAAGAGCAGGTAATAACCTGCTTGTAATAGGCTACCTTCGTGGCTTTTGTTGGCTTATAAATTACACAGATTATAGCGCACACGCAAAATCGGATTTGGATCGGTACCAGCTGGCCGATACCCGATCCAGCAAAAATATGCGGTATCAAACCGATATCCGATCCAAGTATCGGGATTGGTGCATCCCTAGCTGGAAGGGTATCTGCTGCGTAAAACATATGCTGAATAAGTTGGTTATTCAAAGGGACTAAGCCGAAAAGAAAACAAATGAATAAATGAATGGTTTGAAAAAGTTAAGGTTTTAAAACCACAAAAATTTCCTGTGCGGTATATGTTTTGTTTTGTTTTTTTATGTGTTGTCATTTGTTTTAGGGAAACAAGTGTTTCCAGCAGCAAAGGACCATCCACATCAAAAGCTACTGGTCAGCACAATTCAGCAAACATTAGAAAAACAAACTGCTTATGGTTTCACATTTCTATTTCTGAGATTTATCTGTACTGTGTAGTGTGGGTGTTATGCACTGGAACAATTTACTTATTTCTGCTTGGGCAGAAGCATCATCACCAACATGTTTCTCTTAGAGTTACCAAAAGGAGAAAAGACAAATATGACCTAACAGACTGCTAATAGTTACTGCCAAAGCACTCATATTTTCCACTGAACACCATACAAAAGTGTTTTATGTGCGAATGTGAGCCAGTGCTGTTGTAGTCTTTCTAACAGCTTCTCTATTATACAACACTACATCATTTAAGAAGTTTAAAAGTGTTGTGTGTACATTTTTGACAGAATAAATTATGGAAATACCATAATATGTTTGTAGATATTTAAGAAACACGCTAAGTGAACATATTTGTTTATCTGAAAAACAATGGCAACAGTTGGCTATTCTCTTTTGAAAATGTGCGTTCCGTGTCAGAATATCTGTCTTTGTTTTGATCTCTATAACCCGCCCACTGCCAGTTTACCCAATTATATTTCTGCGGAAAACATCGTTTTTAATTTCAGTCTTAAAGACTGAAGTGCCTCAGTGCCTAGCGACATCTGGAGGAAAGCTGCAGAAATGTAACCCAAATTCAGAGTTATAAAAATGTACACAAGGTGTTTTTTTAATGAGCAAAAAGTGAGCAACTAATGTTTATGTTTATAATATTTATTTATCGCAACAACACGTTACACACTAGATTCCTGCAACAAGCAATTTGGCTATCTGCACCACATGTAACATGTCAGGAACATTTAAATACAGAAGCACACAAAACTGGTACGACTTATAATCTAATTAATACATATTAAACCTCTATAAATTGTTATAAGTAAATGCTGAGTGACTGAGATTTGTTAGTTTGCAATGAGTCACAGTTTTTAACTATAGGTTTATTTTATTTTCAATATCTAAGGTAAACTATCTGCTGCTTCTTTTAGTATTATAATAAATGTCACATAAAATTGTTTGCAAAGTCATTTAACACTAAATAAAGCATAACCAGTACCAGTATCATCACCAATGGTGATTCAACCACTGGGTGTCAAATCTTACCTTTAATAAGGCTCAGAATGCGATGAACAACTGACAAAAACAGCATAATGTTGACTCTGAAAGGGTCTAACTAACTGGTTAGTTTTCAAGATAAACATCTGTTGATATTGAGGATGACAACCAGTACCCAATGGACTAAACCATTCCATGATGGTCAGAAATACATCACACAACACTACAGTGTAAGAAATGATTGCAGCAATAATTTAATAAGTTAACTTATCTTGATTGAACTTGTTGACAAAAGAAAGTCAACCAAACTTATTAACTATATTACTTAACTGCTTCAAACATCTGAGCTTTAAATAGTACAAATGTGTGCAAAGGAAAACTACATACACACATACACACATACACACATACACACACACACACACACACACACACACACACACACACACACACACATATACATATATACATATATACATATACATATATATATATATATATATATATATAAATACACACACATATATACATACATACATACACATATATACATATATATATATATATATATATATATATATATATATATATATATATATATATATATATATATATATATATATACATACATACATACATACATATATATATATATATATATATATATATATATATATATATATATAGGTGTCATTTTTACATTTTGCGCTATGTTGTTTGTGCCACTGTGTGTATAAAGCAATGCGTAGGCATGTTTTCGACCCGTATAGGTGCATAACTAGCACTCTCTTTAAATTTTACCTTTTTTTTAAATAATTATAAACTCTGCCCCATTGACTTTAGACCAGATTTTAGTTGGTCAATGGATCTGTCTATTTCAGTTGCCTCACAATAGCAGCTCGCCAACAATGTCTTAACACACCTCCTTTTAAGACCAGCACATCGATGAGCCCACAAAGTGGCACAAATGCATTTGCTCCTAGGACTGCACAATTTTGGATAAAATGAGAATCTTTTTTTTGCTTAGAATCTTTTTTTTGTTTAATCACAATTTTTTCACGATTCTGTAGATGTAAAATAAAGGTTAATATTAGCAGCCTATTATTATAATTGTTATTTTTCAAACATATGGTAAAAAATAGGCCTATGTGTATTCAACTGTTGATTAAAATGCTAAATTCTGTATAGACTTGCAGAGTAAAGTAATTACATTAGAATACAACTATTCATAATTCTGAAGTTGAATTATTATGTTTCATACATATGCTTACAATCTGTCATTGACAACATTATGAGACCATTTTTTTCATTGGTAAAATCAGACATTTGTCTTTATCAGATATCCTATTGCATTATATTTAAAGTTATACTATATAGGCAAGAGTAGTTATACTGACACTGTTAAATGTTTATTCTCATGCACAACACTGTGTTCACTATGAAAGAAAAACATATTAAATGGTTGTCATAATCATGACTCTAAAATGCGATATGATAATTTAAATGATATGCGTGCTTTTAGTTTCACTTTTACTGTCGAGTGTGTCTGTAATGAGAGTCCACTGGAGGCAAGTTTAAAGAACCCAATTGCAATTTATTAACAAAAAGTGCAAAACAAACAACAACAAAAAAGAAAAGTGATTTAAGTGACTTTGAACATGGCATGGTTGTTGGTGCCAGACTGGCTGGTCTGAGTATTTTAGAAACTGCTGATCTACCAGGATTTTTATGCACAACTATCTCTAGGGTTTACAGAGAATGGTCCGAAAAAGAGAAAATATCCAGTGAGTGGGAGTTCAATTCTGAGGGTGCAAATGCCTTGTTGATACCAGAGGTCAGAGGAGAATGGCCAGACTGGTTCGAGCTGATAGAAAGGCAACAGTAACTCAAATAACCACTCATTACAACCAAGGTATGCAGAAGAGCATCTCTGATTGCACAACATGTCGAACCTAGAGGTGGATAGACTACAGAAACATAAGACCACACCGGGTGCCACTCCTGTCAGCTAAGAACAAGAAACTAAGGCTACAATTTGCACAGGCTCACCAAAAATTGGACAATACAAGATTGGAAAAACCTTGCCTGGTTTGATGAGTCTCAATTTCCACTGTGACACTCGGATGGTAGGCTCAGAATTTGGCGTCAACAACATGAAAGCATGGATCCATTCTGCCTTGTATCAACGATTCAGGCTGGTGGTGGTGGTGTAATGGTGTGGGGGACATTTTCTTGGCACACTTTGGGCCCATTTGTACCAATTGAGCATCGTGTCAACGCCACAGCCTACCTGAGTATTGTTGCCGACCATGTCCATCCCTTTATGACCACAGTGTACCTATCTTCTGATTTAAGTTCACTAAACAAACCTTTTTCATTACACTTGAATTATAAAGTCATATAAATTTTATTTTTAGCTGAGGCAACTTCACTACATAAGTTCACTAAACATTAACAATGTCCATTACAGTTAAATTATAAAGTCCCATCAACTTCATTCTTAGTTGAGACAACTGAACCATTTAAGTTTACTCAACTAAAACCATGTCCATTACACTTGAATTATCAAGTCATATCAATTTCATTCTAAATTACCACTTAACTGGGCGACGCAGTGGCGCAGTAGTGCTGTCGCCTCACAGCAACAACGTCGCTGGGTCGCAGGTTCGAACCTCGACTGGGCTGGGTCAGTTGGCGTTTCTGTGTGGAGTTTGCATGTTCTCCCTGCGTTCGCGTGGGTTACCTCCGGGTGCTCCGGTTTCCCCCACAGTCCAAAGACATGCGGTACAGGTGAATTGGGTAAGCTAAATTGTCCGTAGTGTATGAGTGTGAATGAGTGTGTTGATGTTTCCCAGAGATGGGTTTCGGCTGGAAGGGCATCCGCTGCATAAAATCGTGCTGGATAAGTTGGCGGTTCATTCCGCTGTGGCGACCCCAGATAAGTGAAGGGACTAAGCCGACAAGAAAATGAATGAATGAATGAATTACCACTTAACTTTGCAAGTTAGCTAAATTAAGGGCGTACTCGCACTATGTACAGTTGCCTTGAAACGGGCCAAAGCACGCTTGTACCCCCTCCCGTCTCCCCCGACGGCCCGCACTCACATTACATTCAGGGCTGAGCACACTTAAGTCATCGATGATGCGCTGTTCAGTAAGCGCTCTCACTCAGCAAAGTAGATATTTCTTTAGTTATGTTGTTTGATATGCGGTAACGCAGTCAAATGTTTCGCAGAACAGATCAGCCACTTTTGACGCTCATAAACAATCATAAAGTCCTCATGCTGCAGGATATAGGAGGTTTGCTGAAGGTGCAGCCTTCGTGCAGTGAGGGGTTTGCGTCTTTAATAATCTACGACAGTTTACGTTCATTGAACAGTAAGAATGATTAATTAATCCATATCAAACAGTCCCTTAAAAGTCACGTCTCGTTTTTAGTTTCGGGCTCAAGCACGCTTGCTCTCACACTGCAAGCGTACCGCGCCTGAGCCCAAGTGAACCGCGCTCAGGCCCACCTCTTCCAACCGGGCCAGGGCCACCCAAGTGAACCGTGCCTGAGCCCGATTCAGAGCACTCACACTTCTCAAACGATCTGGGAAACGGGCCTGGGCATGGTTCGGATAGCATAGTGTGCTAGACCACGTCCACTACACTTGTATTGTCAAGTACAGTACAGTAAAGTCTAGATTGGATATGCGGCCGGCAGGAAGTGCGATATGCACATTAATATAGCCTAATTTTTTTATGACACTATAACAATAACTAATATTTTACAGTACTGTGACGGTTGGGTTTAGGGTTGGGTTGGGGGGTAGGCGTTAAAAAATACAATTTATTGGGTAATTTAATAGATAACATAAATAATACTCGGTACAACTACTGTTTTTAGGTTACTGTGATGGTTGGGTTTAGGGTTGGGGTGGGGGTAGACGATAACAAAATACAATAAATGGGAAATTTAATAAATAACATAAATAATTCTCTTTAACTTCCGGCCGCAAACGTATCTGTTCTAGCAACAACCATACAGTACTGTCAATTTTAGAGTTAAGTCTACTTTACTATTTAAG
The DNA here is from genome assembly GCA_903798195.1 of Danio kyathit. Classification (NCBI taxonomy): domain Eukaryota; kingdom Metazoa; phylum Chordata; class Actinopteri; order Cypriniformes; family Danionidae; genus Danio; species Danio kyathit. The sequence continues at coordinate 12,105,934 of LR812531.1, forward strand.
TGAAGTAAACTTAAACATTTAAGGCAGCACAAACACTTAAAATTTAAACAACAACAAAAAAGTACAGTGTAGACAATCATTTTACTTATATGATTCCTTCACACACAGCCAATGTCTCCACAGGCTATTCATACATACAAGCTTACTGAGTACAGATATATTCATACTGCAACAACCACAAAGACACACATGCTGTACACACGGGTACACACCCAACCACATCTGGGGCCAACCTAGTCCAACACTGCCCAATGACACAGATATAGAAAATAAAAAATAGCAGTGTAATTATATACTGTTTTGAAAACATCTGCACAAACCAAGTGGATTAGCTCGGTTACGGGACAGTGGTCCATAATAATATAAACCTATATAAATCTAATCACTGAATTCAACTTGATCAAAACCCTGTACATGAATGCCTGTATGGTAACTGTGCAATGCATTTATGCATTAAAAATGACTACTTACACTATCATTCACAAATTCAAGGTTTGGCTCTATGTCTAACAAGAATTCTCAATTTCTGAAGCATCATGCCACACTGAATAGCTGCTATTCAGCTCTATTTAGCTCTCTCGAGAAATAAAAGAAAAGGAAAGAAACGAAGACCTGTTTATAAGGGACTTCTTAAAATATAGTGACCCCAAACTGTACACTGTAAAAAAAAATGTTTTTTTTTAACTTTAAGAAGTGTTCAAGCTGCATTAAAAATTTAAGTTTACTTCACTTAAATAGTGAAGTTGTCTTAATTCAGGTTAAAGTTGACAGGTCTTGCAATACAAGCATAAAGTACATGGTCAAAGTTTAGTTAACTTAAACAGATAAGTTTAGATACACACTATGGCCAATTTTGTTTATTTAATTCACTTCTACTGTGAAAAATGCAGGGTTCCACACAATTCATTCATGTTGTCCCAACACAAATCGATTAAGTTAACTTAACACTTTTAACAAATTTATGTGGATTGAATATAAAAAAATTAAATTGTCCCAATGAAATCTCTAGAATTGTGCTGTTTCAGTTTTTTGTTCGGTGTCTGTGACTTTGAAACCAGAATATTCCCATTTTACCGATGTGCTGTTATTCTTTGATATGAGTTCATCTATTCATGCTTCTGAAGCGGCAGACGCCATCATCCCACTTGTCCGTGGGTGCTTTCCTGTTTGTTTGTTTTATTGTGGGCATCCTGCATAGTTCGGTGGCGCAATTCTGATTGGGCAAAACGAAAGTGTGCTCACTCAATTGGTTAGTAAGACTGTCACACACAGACGGCAGTCACGCATTTGCTCTGGGTGGGGAAAATGATATAATACATATTAATATCATATCGAAGCCTCTTGCGATTAGCTAATCGCAACATTTCATATCGCGATTGCAATTCAATTAATGGCACAGCCCTAAGTACACCATCTTTAGCTGTTTTATATTTCTGAAGTATTCCTCTGCATTTCCACCTGCAGCCCTGAGGCTGACACTGAGGATGTTCTGAACCTTATCCTGTTCTTAAGGACTGATATTTTATTCCGTCTAATTTCTGAAGCAAAGATGCTGATGCCAAATTGTACACTATACTGCTATAACATATTAGCATTGACCACCTGCTTAATCAATTTCCGGTTCTGATCTCAAGCCTAGGCAAATAACTGAGAAAGCACCAATCTGAGGCTGCGTTTTTATGATGTCATCATGCAGACATCTTACAAAGTATTTTACAGTATTTTAAAAATACAAAATACAAGACACTAAAGTATTTTGATACAAAATATTAACCCATTTTTATAAACCCCATCAAATACAATTAACAAAATACTATTTTGTATTTAAAAACCGTATTTGAATTACAGTACATGTATCATAAATACTGCCCATCCCTGATAATAAGCATACAAAGCGGGCTCCATGATTACTGTCCTTATAGGCTAAATGATCTATTATTGTCATTTAGATACATGCAAAACATCCTTCAAAACTGTAAAGGGTTTAAATTAATTTGTGTATAACCTATTCCACCCGCAAAAAAACAATGTGCCTTTGCAGGGTTCATACACATTTTAACTACTAAAATTTCATGACTTTTCCAGAACTTTCAAGTACATTTTCATGACGTAATGTTTCATGTAATGTCTACATATACATGGTAAATAATAAGAAAAACAATGACGTTCAAATTTAATACAGAATTTCATAGATCACGCAACAATCTATTTTGTTTAAATTTGTTTTTATATCTATGTAAAATTGATTTTGATCATGCTTGCACAGCATTAACAATGTGAGAGCAAGTTTTTAGCCAAGAACAGAAAAGAAGTAAAGACAACTAACCTATATTCAAGTTAGGGCTGCACAATATATTGTTTCAGCATTGATATCGCAATGTGTGCATCCGCAATAGTCACTTCACAGGATATGCAATGTTGGGATTATAGTTTAATATAGAGTTTAATCATAATGAAGTAAAAGTTTATCATCTGCATGCATTTTTAAAGAGATAGTTCACCCAAAAATTACTTACCATTTTCATTACACCCTTCACTTGTTTCAAACATTTATGAGTTTAAGGCCTGTGACTGTGTGAACATTTCAATATTTTAAAACATCCGGCCACAATACATTTTTTGTAACTTTAATAAAGATTAAATAATATACATTGAAGACTATGCAGTGTTGATTATTCAATATCTGTACCTGAAAATTGAATACCTGAAAACTATAATTATATATTATTCAAGATTCACTCCCCTATAAAATCCCCCCAATCAATCCAAATAAACCTGTTAAATCATCTGATGAAATTATATTCACATCGCAATTTATATCACAGAAATACAAAATATCGTAATGTCAGATTTTCCCAATATCGCGCAGCCCTAATTCAAGTATACAGATATTTGTTAAGCTAATTTCCATGACTTTTTCAAAACTTTGTGGGTTTTTCTGTTTTTCCAAAACTTTTCCAGGCCCGGAAAATTTTGAGGTTTTCCATGACCGTATGAACCCTGCTTTGTAAACAAACAAAACTCTATCATTCTTCCTCTCTCTTCACAGAGACAGCCAACAGGTGCATGCTGCATCGCTGTTGTTAATTTTGCCATCTGATATTAATTTAATAATTTTATTTAACCATTTCACAGTCAAAAACAAAAATAACTAAAATAAAATAAAACAAACATATCAATTGACATCTGTGGCCTTCCATTTTTGGAATGTAAAAAACATATTTGGTTACAGCAGCCATATGAATTTACAGACTTGTACAGTATTAAATTTATACCTTTTTCAAATGCATTTCGGAGGGCATTTACCCCTGTCCTTTTCACGATCGGACAGCTATCCAGATGTATCCCCCTTAGTAGGCATGGGGCGGTATAAGATTCTGACGGTATGATAACCTTGGGTAAAAATATCACAGTTCTACGACATAACGGTATTGTGATTACTGCTCTAAAAATATGTTCTTTTTAAATGTCTAGGTAAAAAACAACAATTTTTTCCCCCATTGAACATGGTATTTTTTTTTAACATTTAAAATATTTTGAAACAATAAATGTCAGGCTAAATAATTTAAATAAGTCGGGCCTTTTGCTGTCTTAATTAGTTTCAAAAACACAGATTTCTTTTCAACTTGAAAAGGCATCTTTGGATATCTTTCTTTTCTTTGAATATAAAGCAAGCCTCTGCACTATTCAGCTCTACAGCATGCTAGATGCTGGTTTATACGAGATTTGTTTTTCAGATGTTTCCTGAATCATGGACTGACCAGTACCTTGCGATGTGGAGGGTCCTTTTTTTTATTGTTGCCCCAAAAAAACTCAAAATAGTCATAAAAAACATGTAAAAAAATTTCAAAATCGCGGTATACCTTTAAACCGGTTATCGTCCCATGCCTACCCCTTAGATGTGTTTTTTAACACATCTGATTTCAATGATCAGCTCATTTGGAGAGAGCTACATGCACTGAACTACATGCCATACAAAATGTGCAGAGCCCAGGGGGCTGGACTGAAGTTTATTAAATTGATGAATATGAAATAGACAGTGAAGCTTTCTTTAAACAGCTCACAGTGGATATTTGTTACTGTTTTGAGTTTCTTCACACAGTGAGAAATAAACTTTTCATATCAGGAAGTAAACCGGAGGAGAAAATGACCTACATTTTTTTTTCCAACAAACCGCACTTGGATCAGGAAGCATGCTTGTTTATGTACATATTTAGTATAGTCACTTCCTTTATAGTACAAAACCAGGCATTTCCTCCCTTGGGATATTCAGTGATTAAAGGTTAGGTTTTTTGCCACTCTGTAAGCATGTCTTTCATCTCACGTTCCCATTTCTTTTCCTTTCACTCTTATTACTCCTCAACATTCTAAGGCAAACTACAACAATACGAGACAACCCTCTGAATAAACTACAGAAAAGTTCACTAGCTCAAGATTGGATTTATTTTTAAATGTTGATTCCCTGCACAGTGCAACACTACAACATTTACAGTTGAAGTCAGAATTATTAGCCCCCCCTGTTTATTTTTTTCCCCAATTTCTGTTTAACATTTTAAACATTTATTTATAGTTATATAACTCCCTATAAGTGTGAGGACGTTTTGTTGTAAAGTCACACAAATTTTTTTCTTTGGGTCCAAAACTGATGGATGTTGTGGGGATGCTGGTTTTCAAGAGATTGTTACTGAGAAATAGGCTAGTTTTTAGACAGCAGTCACAAAATAAATACAAAACTTTGGGACGCCAAAATGATCAAGAAAATGCATAATCACAACATTTGGTAGATTAAGGAGCTGACAACATTTCTTAAATCTGACCTCTCTCCAAAGGGAAAGTACTCAAATACATTTTGAGTCTGTAATTCAAGTAATATTCTGCTATTTTAGATGTCTGGAGCCCTGTGGTCAGGCCTCTGTTTACATTAACCTCTAATCTGTTCTCTCTTGAGATAGGCCAAAGAAATAGGCCATGGCACGAATGCGAACACACACACACACACAGGGAAAATCTTTAATGGACATGAAAACCAAATACGGAAATGAGCAAACGCTAAAATAGGTGTTTTTTTTTTTGTTTTTTTGCTTTTCTTAGAATTCCTTCTTTTCAGTATGTCATCTATATAAATACAGACATGAATTAGTGAGTCATTGATAAATCATATGCCTACTCATTTATTCATATACTTTAATAAAAAAAATGTTCGAGAAGAGACTATTTTACTTTCTCAGCATGCCATAGGATGTAATTTTGAAAGCGCTCAGAGCACCATTGTAAACAGCAGGAAAAGAACTCAGTGACTGAGACCTTGCATTTGACTGACCTTTTCTGTTGTGAGCTCTCTGACCATGCTCATTTGTCCACGGAACTTGAAGAGCAGGGCCTCGAGGGCCATGTACTTCTCTTTCCACTCCCCACCTGTGCTTTCATCACCCTCTGCCATGCTGAAATTTCTCAGGCTCTGTCACATCACATAAACAACATGAGACAGAAGACAATGGACACACAAAGCATATAGTAGAAAACCACTGAAGAATATTAACTAATGTGGTTCACACTTGTTTAGTATGAAGCAAAAAAAAAAGTACAGTTCTGGTACACTTTGTATTTAAACTTTGGATGTTCTGTCATTTTGTAAACAAAAATCATACTATCTGCATGCCTATTATGGTAATGAAGCGTTGATTAATATCTGTTAGGGAATTAAAACAGCACCAGGAATTCATGCCACAGACGCAAATTAAGATTTTCTGCAAGTAGAGCTATGATGAGAAAAACAAACAAACAAACAAACAAACAAACAAACAAACAAACAAACAAACAAACACTTGACAATGGGGTATATGCACAGCTTGTGTATTTCAGGCACCAAATAAACATCCAGTGAAAGGTTAATGTCACTATTTTTAATTTTATAAGGTTCCTTTTACAGAAATTATGTTGTAATGCAATTAAAGTAGTATACTCAGTTCAACAGACTTAAGCATTCATTTAGTTGTTCAGGTGTAAAATGAGACCACCCAAAAGACCATTTAAACATAATCACCTTGCTTGATGCCCACGCTTGAGCTGGCTTACTGAAAATTAAAAGTTCTTGTGCATATACCCCATTCTGTCCTTTTTAACAGTGCATCGTGTTACAGTGCAGATGTCCTAGGTCCATGTTGCATTAATATTTATTTGAACCTAACCAGAGGTCTTTGGAAGCAGACAGATGTATTTTTTTGTGTTTTTGTTTCGAACCACTTTATGTTTGCATTATCAGACTTGTGTCATCTGTTTACCTCTTTAATATCTAATGACAGCAGCAGTAGATGGCAAAATGCTTGGGAATTCGAAGAATTGTGTTTTCAAAGATAGAGGTAAAGTTGGTTTTATATTCGCACATTCGTTCATTCAGAAGTCTCTATATTGTTTACCATGTAACTTTGAATATTCGATGGGAATTAGCATGCAAGTATGACTTCAAAATGACATTAACACTATCTAATTGACTGTGAACAATGTTGTACTTTGATGGTCATTGGCTGCTTATATGATTTCCCTATTTAAAATTTGCAAAGAATACGTTTCTGAAATTATGTTATTAAGTAGAATGTCTGAATATCCGAATATAAAACCAACTTTACCTCTATTTTTCAAAGTGTCAGTACAAAATTGCACATAAATCTATTTGTCAATAATGCAAAAATATTTTTATTTTATTTGATATAATGACAAAGTTAAATTGAAGGAACTATTTTTGTTAAATGGATTGTAGAATTTAATCCCTCATAACATTTCAAATATAATAAATAAATATATATATTTTTTAAATTCCCACGTCCCAAGAATCATTGCTCAAGAATCTGATAAGCTGTAAAGTTAACTTGACTAAAGTGCTGTGCAGTGGATGAATTAACATTGAATTAACATTAACCAGAAATAAATGTAATACATAGTTATAACATACATTAAGTAGAGTTTGAATTAAATAATTTGGCATGCCACCCATAGCATAGACTGTAAATAAATAAATAAATAAATAAATCTAGTGCCACCCCTAGATTTGCTGTGCTCTTCTCTGGCAAATAAGACTGAGGGTTTGAATCTCAACCAATGTCAATAAAGACATCATGCTTTAACTTTCTCCTTAAATAGAAAAATGTGAAAACCAAAGAAAAGTGAAAGCCAAAAAGTGAAAGCCAAAGATTTACAGGGTCCAGTGGTGGACAGAGTGCTGAAAAATCATACTTAAGTAAAAGTACCATTACTTGCTTAAAAATGTAGTGTAAGTAGAGTAAAAATATCTGTTATAAATATTACTCAAAGTAGGAGTAAAAAGTAGCCCTTTCAAAAGTACTCAAGAGTAGTGAGTAGTGAGTATTACGCTGTGAAAAGCTGAGGCATTTACATCTAATTTGTGGATGTGTGTAAACGTAACATTCTGTAATGCATTTAGTTATTGCCCAGCAAGCACACGTCATAAGCCGTTGGTTGTGATGTCAGGTAACAAAATTCAATGTCTAGCCAGCGTCTAAGGACAATCTTGTTTTGATGTCCAATAATGACGTCAAATGACATCATGATATTTGGTTGATTTTAGGTTGTGTTGCAAAGTGAACAAAATCCAACGTCGAGCCAACATCTTAAACCAACGTCATTTTGACGTCAAATACTGACATTTATTCATCACATATGGCAACCAAAATCCAGCATCTGATAGTGTCAATGTCATATTGGTAACGTCCACACAACATCAAGCTGTAACATCATTAGACGTTGATATTTGGTTGATTTTATGTTGGACATAGAGGTCGGCCTGACGTCGAGTTCTGATGTCAACCCAATTTTCATTTCCAAACAAAATGCAACGTCCCCATAACTCTGGGGTACAACGTCAATCTGATGTGGTGTGGACGTCTTGTGCCTGCTGGGTGTTTAAGGTCATTTCGGTCATTGTACAGTAAACATCCGTCATCTTCTCATCAGTGACATGCATCTAAACAGTCTCTGGGTCATTGCGTGTGACAATTTTGGACATCTTGGACACTTTTAATGCTTCCAAACAGTTTGCTGCAATTTTAAATCGTCAATGTCTTGAGGTAGTTCATTATGATGTGATTTACCTTCTATGTGCGATTTGATGAGACAGGAATCATCAAAGGACTGATTTTCTAATCCCCATAGACAAGAAAAAATAAAGTAGTGACTGCATGATTGAAGGAAAGTAGTGGAGTAAAAGTACCAATACAGCACTAAAAATGTACTCAAGGGAAAATAAAAGTACATATTTATAAAACTACTTAGTAAATTACAACTCCTGAGAAAAACTACTCATTTACAGTCATTTGAGTATTTGTAATTTGTTACTTTACACCACTGACAGGGTCATTATCAGAGAACTCAAGTAGAAGTACAGACACTCATGTTTAAAATTACTCTGGTAAAAGTTGAAGTAGTGACTTTACTTTTGTACTTAGGTAAAAGTAAAGAAGTACAGCCTCAAAAATGTACTGATGTAAAAAGTATCCATTACTACTTCCTGTTTTATTTTCACACTGGTAACTGGCCTCACATCATATTGATACATTTATACAAAAGTACATTACATTTCTAATTTTATGTAAAAAAGGAACTAATTTTCAGCAGAAATGTAGTCAAGCAACATCAATATTATCAAACAACACAGCTCAAAAAGTTGCCCTTGTATCATCAGCTTGACAAACTCAGCATTCAGCATGTTTTGCTGCTTCTAGATCAAGAACAACAGCAGCCATTCATGTTCATAGACTCTAAGAATTTATATTCTGTAGCCCTATATCTTTACAAATAATAAACATATTTTAACACTTAGTTAATTTAGTCCCAAACATATTTGTTTTTCTTTTGCTATAACATATACGTAACCTATTTTATTATTTTATGGCATTAGGCTAAAGCTGCATCATTATCTTCAAAGCTCTCTTAAATAAATATCCTGTGTTTTCAGTGTTTGTTTATTTTCAGAGTGTTGTGAATATTTTATATCTATTCATATTTATATAAAACTGCTTTCACGTAAAAATCAACAGGCTACACAACTTTATCGTAAAATCTGCTTTGAAAATAACTTTTATATTTGGTTAACTGCAAAATGTAATCTTTAAGTTTTGTTTATCACTTTTCACTTTTTCACCATGAAACAAAATTAAACAACACGTTTTTGATAATAGTTAAAAACTATCCTTACCTGACAATAAGCGTTACTGTGCTATTTCACATCGAAATAAAAATAATATTCCGTGATATCCAAGTTGCTATTTCACTAATGATATAAAGAGTGACCGTCTCCCAGCTCATATTTTTTCAATCCAGCAGAATCCTGTGGAAGGGGGCGGGCTGGAGGGAGCCTTTTTTTACAAGCACGTACAATCAAAGCATTGAAGACGCATTTAGAGAACGGCGACGTCGTGAATGATTGACTATCCCCAGGACCAATCACATACCATAACGGTTGTGCCTGGACTAATCATGTTTTTCCTGGGCGGTCTTCCAGCTCGATTCCGGAATTGACGTGGTTTACACGTGTTTGTTATGCTACTGTGGAAAAACTCTATCTACACGCAGTATTGTACTTTTTTCCATAGGTACTTTGTTACACAGGTAAGGCAATGTGCTGTGCATCACATTGCTATTAATTTACAATAAAAGAATAAGAGTGTACTCTGTGGAAGAGTACGTTACATGTCAGCAGAAAACAGTAATGTGACTAGCACTAGCTCTTGTGCTTTTTTATTGAGGTAAAGTAGATTTTATATTGGCACATTCAGACTTTCCCCTGAATATTATAATTTCTGAAAAGTATTATTTGCAAATTCTAAACAATGGAATCATATAAGCAGCCTGTGACTATCAAAGTACAATGTTGTTCACAGTCCATTAAATGTTGCTAATGTTGTTTTGAAATAGAGGTAAAGTTGGTTTTATATTCGGATATTCAGACATTCTCCTTAACAATATAATTTCAGAAAAGTATTCTTTGCAAATTCTAAATAGAGAAATCACATTAGCAGCCAATGATTATCAAAGTACAACATTGTTTACAGTCAATTAGATAGTGTTAATAATGTTTTGAAGTCATACTTGCATGCTAATTCCAATTGAATATTCAAAGTAACACGGTAAACAATATAGATACTTCTAAATGAACGAATGTGCGAATATAAAACCACTTTACCTCTATTGTTTTGAAGTCATACTTTGCGTGTGATTTCAGACCGAATATTCAAAGTACTATTGTAAACAATATAGGGACCATGTCACAAGTTGTCCCTGAACGAATGTGCGAATATAAAACCAACTTTACCTCAATCTGACTTTATATAGGTTGACTGGGAGCTGTTACAACTTTCAAAAGATAATCTTGTGGTGTATTATAATGTTTTGAAATAACTATAAGTGGTGTATTATAATGTTTTGAAATAATTATACAATATATTTGATTCCGTCTGCAGTTGATTTTACTGCTCAGATCTAGTCATGGTTGTGAAGAAGAAAGCGCCTAAAGTGGAAGCTTTCATATTGGATGATGTTAAGCTGAAGAGCCTGACAGGTGACTTGACAAATATCAAACATTAGTGTGTGTGTGTGTATTTATTTATTCATTCATTCATTTTCTTTTCGGCTTAGTCCCTTTATTAATCTGGGGTCGCCGCAGTTGAATGAACCACCAACTTATCTAGTATATGTTTTACACAGCGGATGCCCTTCCAGCTGCAACCCATCACTGGGAAACATCCATACACACTCATTCATACACATACACTACGGACAATTTAGCTTAACCAATTCACCTATAACACATGTTTTTTGGACTTGTGGGGGAAACCGGAACACCCGGAGGAAACCCACACGAACACGAGAAGAAAATGCAAACTCCACACAGAAACGCCAACTGACCCAGCCGGGGCTCAAACAAGTGACCTTCTTGCTGTGAGGCGATTGTGCTACCCACTGCGCCACCGTGCTGCCCCTATTTATTTATTTAATTATTTATTTAAAAATGCTTACAGTTTCCATTTCTTTATATCTCATGCTTTCTTTCAGATTCACTATCTGTGGAAGGTGATTGTAAGTCTACAGAGCTTGCTCAGCTACTGAAGGACAGTTTGTCTTCCTTTGACCCAGTTGAGCAGATCCAGCTTATCTCAAAGGTTGGTCTGCATTGCATTCATCCTATAGGGGAATTGCCAACCTACTGTACATCACACATGACGTCACACGGGTTCAACCGCGCACACCGGTTGCAATAGCAAACATGTCGTGTTCTGCAGTAGGATGCCAAATTCGAAGAGAAAACTAAAAAAGAAAACTTACATTTTACCGTACACCACACTGCTTTTAATGCCAACCGCAGACGTCTTTGGCTAACAGCCATCAGAAGAGTTTAATGGAGTGAGGACCTAATTAAAAATGCTCGACTCGCGCTATGCTGAATCATATACATTACTCGTTTTTGATTGCAGCAATGATTTTAGCAAAAACAGTTAAATATGGTTAATTAAACTACAGACACTGAATGCTAAGAATAAAATATAAATTCAAAAACCCTGCCATACAGGTGCAGTTCGCTGTCAGAATGCAGTTGTTTTGCTTTTTGATGATTACCCAGGCCTTGTACAGTTTCGTCTTCTTACCTTGTCTTTGGCTAGGCAGAACCTCGGTTTTTAGCACTATATAGTTTTGAATCTGGTTAACATGGAGCATTATTTCTTGCACATGACCACACAGAACAAAATTGTTGGCATCCAAAGACTTGTAGGCCTTTAACTTCTCTTTTGTAAAATCACTTGGAGTTTCAATGAGATATTTCGAGCTGCATGCTTCGTCATTTAGTCTTATCCAGTATCCATTGGGAGGGTGCTATCGCAAATGAACCTGTCAGATGAACGCTGCTCACTTTAACGCTGAAAGCATTATGCAAATAATATATATAATATGTAATCAATATAACTTATTTCTAAGACAACAACAAACTCTGTACCGCATCAGATGTCATTCTCTCGCTGTAAATGCTAGCGATCCCGTTTTTTTCTGCAACCTCGCTGCACGCACATCCTGAATGTTTACAAGCCGGTAATTCGTCTGAAGTATGTGATTTACGTTCAGTGTAATTCAGAGTATAACACAAATACTTTGTATGTTGACTGCAGGCAGGATGCATGCTGGAGCAGCTGAAAGAGGATGAGTCTCCTTCAAGTCCTTTATTGGAGGCCTGTCTGCATGCCCTATCACTCCTGTATATCACACTGCCAGCTAAGAACCCATTGAAAAGAGCTCTATCAAGGTTAAAATCACATATAATTCACATGTGATCAGAAATCACCAACTTTATCTTAAAAGTAGTGACTTCTGGGGCCTGTTTGAGTAAGGAGGTTCAACCAACTCGGAGTTTAAACTTGAACCCTGAGTTGACTTACCGAAAGATTAAAAACTCAGAGTTTTCGGGTTCAGAACAGCTGATCTGAGTTAGGTCAATCAACTTTGAGTAGACTAAAGCCGCGGTCACACTGGACTTTCCTCTCCATAGACTTCCATTCATACGCACGCGAATGCGTCAGACCGGAAACGCAGGGTCATGCGTCGAGTTTCGCAGGTTGCTGCGGTGCAAAGTTCAAGCTTGGGGAACTCTGACCTGCGAAATCGCATCACTTGACTGCGTGAGACCAATCCAGGATCAAAACATGACCTCTCTGAACAGAAATTTAAAACATGGAGCAATCGCTCACTTTTTTAATGTCTAATCATCTTGTTTAATCCCGCCCCTTTTCGCAGCACTGTACGACAGAATTTCGCAAGCTCAAACTCTAGTGTGACCGCGGCTTTAAGCGCGCACACCACAACTATAAAAAGGTATTATCAATGGAGCGCAGATATTACAAGTCACCATGGCAACATCTGAAAAAAGAGATCAGCATTTCTTTCTCCAGCTGAACTTGATGTGCCTATGCAAAGTTATAGCAAATATGACCATATATTAAAAAAGCAACACGCTGCATTAGTGAAACAGAGACAGTTAGCGTGGGAAAACAGCTGCTCAAGTTAATGCGTAAGTTTACATTTAAAATATTTAAGTATAATAAAATAAGTAATGTAATGTGTGACGTTTATTGACTTTTCACTTGAAAAAGTGGGAAATTGGCCGTAATTTTTAAAGTTATTTCAGATGTAATTGCATTAACTTGCATAAATTAAACTACTGCATAGTTTCTACAACTAATTTGAAAAAACAAGAATAACCTTAACTTAATGTTTAGTGAAAATTTTTTATTTAAGGTTCCCACTTTTACACACGTTGATCAGTTTAAGATAACATTTCTAAAATTGAGTTTTCAATAGATTTAAAAGTGCACTTGTGTGTCTGCCTTTATTATTGATCAAGTGTAGAGGTTGATATGACATTTACAATCTAAGCGGTACTAAAAAATAGTTTTTAGAACAAGTAGTAATCCCATTAATCTAGTTACAGCACATGTCCCTGTCGAAGGTCAGTGAATTTAAGCTAATTATTCATTAAAAAAGGACAAGCCATTCTCATGACTTTGTTTTTGTGTGAGTGAAATGTAGGCAGTAGCTATGTTTCCATCCAAAAATACTAATAAAATTTAAATAGCAAAACTGGAATATCGCATAAAAGACGTGGAATAAAGCAGTGTTTCCATCCAACAAGTCAAAGAGAACAAAATCGACACATCCTAATTAACTGGCACCAAATATCAACAGTAAAAACAGAGTTTACCGTGGTAGAAGAAGCTGCATGAATCTTTTCTTTATTTAATAAATGACTTGCACCTCAGAAGACAATGCAGACATGCAATGAACGCGTGGTGGCGTTTGTAGGCATCAGAGAAGGAGCACAGACGCTCTTGACAGCTCTGGAGGTCATTAATAATATAACAACAATAATACTGAAACGGTTCAGGAGTTTTAGAATGACCAAAACAACATTTCAGTTATTTTACAGTGTGCTCAGCCTGCTGGTTTGTTCATTTACACACACGTTTTAATCAGCATATGATCTCTTACAACAAAAATCATATGACCTTTTTTAATTCACAAACTGGAATTTGTTCGGTAAAATTGTTTCCACGCATTTTATGCGCATCTTTTCCTATTGAATAAAAAGTTTATCCTACTCAGTTATGCGCATACATTTTTTATGTGTTTTTTCAAAAGTTATGTGCATCTTGGCGTTTCCATCAATCGTTTTTTTATGCTCATCTCCAAAATGCACATTAAAAATAGGTGGGTGGAAACGTAAGGCTAAGGCGAGAAATACCACTTCGTCTTTAAAAAAAAAAAAGGGCAGGAGACTGATAGAAACTCAGGTTTTAGAGTATAAAACCTGCTCCTGACCAGATTAGATTCACAGAGTAAGTTACCACGCTAACTGACTTTGAGTAAAAGTTTCCTCTCTTTCAGAAACAATCTTGACTTACCCTGCTTTCTCCAGTTTGACAAACCTGCCATTTTGAAACGGAAACCCCAGAGTTTCTCTCATTTCAGGGTTAACATACTCTGAGATTTCACTTAACCTCCTTTCTGAAACGGGGCCCTGGAGTATCTGTTAGCATATACTTACTTGTTTATTATGCTTCCATTTCTCCCCTCAGTGCATTGGGTAGTGGTCCAGATTGGCTACAGCAGCAAATGGTTAGATGTCTGTCTGAGGGTCTGTCTGCTGCTTTCTCCTCTGCAAGCACAGATAATTTCTCAAACCTAACGGATAGCATCACTTCCTGCCTGAGTGGCTTTGTAATCGGTATGAATGGTGATGTCATTATATTTGATTGAGTCATAATATCGGATATACACCACTTCACATGTTTTGTTCATTTAGGTTATATTTGCTAGACATTCTTATTTAGCACAGGTGTTAAAGGAACACCCCACATCTTTGGAAAAGGCTCATTTAACTCTTATAGTTAAACAGTTGACTTGAACCAAAAAAAACTGTTTTGATGATTTTCCTATTTCCAGCTTGAGTATTCTGTAGTTACATTGTGTAATAAGACAGACGATAAATGAAAAGTTTCTATTTTCTAGGTCAGTGTTGCTAAGAATTATACTCTCATTCTGGCGTAATATTCAAGAAACTTTGCTACCATAACATGCCTTCACCAGTATTATGGTGTTATTTCAATGACAAATCTTGTGAGCGCAGTATTACAAGGTGAGAGCACATTCATGTATTATGAGCAATCAAGTATATTTGCTTATGTGTCAATTTCTTCTTGCATGCTCAAATATTCGCTGATCATGTGTCTTCTAAACTGATGTGTATGCGGTGGCTGCAGTGATGTAAATTTCTGTTGAGGCACCTGTGTTGACTTTTATATATAGGGTTTTTTGCATTACTTTATTTTTAAATGTTTATAGTTTACATATGCAGTGCATCTGGAAAGTATTTATAGTGCTTCACTTTTTCCACATATTTTTATGTTGCAGCCTTATACCAAAATGGTTTAAATTTGTTTATTTTCTCAAAATTCTACACACAATACCCCATAATGACAATGTGGAAAATTATTTTTTGAAATTGTTGCAAATTTATTAAAAATAAAAACTTGAAATATCACATGTACAGAAGTATTCACAGCCTTGAAGCTCTACATTCAGCTCAGATACATTCTGTTTCCACTGATCATTCTTGAGATGTTTCAGCATCTTAATTGGAGTTCACCTGTGGTAAATTCAGTTGATTGGACATGATTTGAAAAGGCATACACCTGCCTATATAAGGTCCCAGGGTTGACAGTGCATGTCAAAGCACAAATCAAGCATGAAGACAATTATCTGTAGACCTCTGAGACAGGATTGTCTGTTTGGAACCACCAGGACTCTTCCTAGAGCTAGCCGGCCATCTAAGCTGAGTGACCGGGGGAGAAGGGCCTTAGTCAGGGAGGTGATGAATAACCTGATGGTCACTCTGTCATTGTCATTATGCCATTGTCATTATGGGGTATAGTGTGTAGATTTTTGAGGAAATAAATGAATTTCATTCATTTTGTAATAAGGCTGTAACATTAAAAAAAGTAAAGCGCTATGAAAGCTTTCCGGATGCACTGTACAATGAAAGCCTCAGCTTAGATTGCAGTGATCATTATGCATTCAGCTTATTTTTTCAGTATATTGTTTGATCTGTAGCATTATATTATGTCTTTTTTAAGATTCTTTTTTATAAGGACTATTATTAACTGTAATTCTCCAAATGGAAAAAGTTGGTTTATTGGTTGAACACATCAAATCCTACTAAATTTGTTGTGTTACCTGATGGAGTATAACAGCGTCTCTAATGTCTCAATGGTTTCAAGGCAGCCTCTCAAGCAACCTATTCTCATGTGCTGTGTAATATCACTCCACCTGTTTTTTCTACTATTACTCTATTCTTGATTTTAATGGGAGTGTAGTTCCTACCAACATTGGCCTAGAAAATAGAAACCTTTCGTTTTTTATTGGTCTTTGATTTTTATATACAGTTGAAACCAGAAGTTTACATACACTCTAAACAAAGGATCATAACCATTTTTTTTAAATGTCTGATGGTAAATCATACTAAACGTTTAGGTCAGTTAGGATTACCTAAATCATTTACATTTACTAAATGCCAGAATAATGAGAGAATTTTTTTTTGAGAATGTTTTATTAATTTCTAGACAGTAAAAAGTTTACATACATTTCCTTGGTGTTTTTTTAGCTTTGCTTTTAAACTGTATAACTTTGGTCAAATGTTTTGGGTATCCTTCCACAAGCTTCTCACAATAGTTATAACGGAATTTTGGCCCATTCCTCCTGACAGAATTGGTGTAACTGAGTCAGATTTGTAGGCTGTCTTGCTCGCACAAGCTTTTCAACTCTGCCCACAAATTTTCTATAGGATTGAGCTCAGGGCTTTGTGATGGCCACTTCAAAACATTCACTCTGTTGTCCTTAAAGCACATTTCAACTAATTTGGCAGTATGCTTAGGGTCAAGGTCTGTTTGGAAGACCCATTTGTGGCCAAGTTTTAATTTCCTGGCTGGTGTCTTGTTCAGTATTTCTACATAATGTTCTTTCTTCATGATGCCATCTATGCTGTGAAGTAGACCAGTCCCTCCTGCAACAAAACAGCCCCACAACATGATGCTGCCGCCCCCATACTTCACAGTTGGGATGGTGTTCCTAAGCTTGTAAGCTTTCCCCTTTGTCCTCCAAATGTAACACTGGTCATTATGGCCAAACAGTTCAATCTTAGTTTCATCAGACCACAGGACATGTCTCCAAAAATTATTCTTTTTCCCAGTGTAATTTAGCAAATTGCAATCTGGCTTTTTTGTTGATTCTGGCTTGTTGATTTTTCCATGTTGTCACACAAGGAAGCAGTGTGTTTGAGGTTTTTCTTAAATACTATTCTACAGTTGTGCCTCCAATTAATTCAAATGTTGTCAATTAGCCAATTAGAAACTTCCTAAACCTTGACACCATCATCTGAGCTTTTTCAGAGGCATATTGATCTTATTGTATGTAAACTTGACTTTCAAAAAAAGTTATAACAATTTCTCAAAAAAGATCTTTCTCATTATTCTGCTATTAAGCATACCAGAAACAGCTTTGATAATCCTAACTTGCCTAAAAGAGAAAACGTTTAGTCACATTAACATCTGACTTTTTTTTTTAAATGGTTATGTGCCTTTTAATACAGTGTACAGTATGTAAACTTCTGGTTTCAACTGTATATAAAAAAGGTTTTACATTTAAGATTTTATTAATGTTATTGGATGTTTGAAATCCTGTTTTTTCCTTTGACCTGCGTGTGGACAACTTTTTTAACATTAATGAATTAATGTAAAATTGTTCTGTTTGGTGTACAGGTGAGAAATGTGTCCATCTTTTGTTAACAGAAGGTTAGTACACAAATCATTTGTCATTTTATCTTTGGATTTCTCAGCTTTGTTTTTCACAAACTAAGTCACTGATTTTCTCATAGTTTTCCAGTTCTTCCAAAAGGCTTTGAATTACTACGTGGAGCAGAACAGGTAATACGTTCACCATTGTGTTGTACAGTGTGCTGTATGCATGTATAAAAGGTTATGTTCTGTTTTTGCTGAATCCCTGTCAATTACATGTAACATTTATTTTGTTGTATCTTCGTGCTTGATGTGTTACTTAGGATTCTGGTCGGTTGTCACGTGGCTCAGGCTCAGCTGATGCAATACTCTCTGGCTGCGGTGAAGGCCTCAATGCTGGTGGTTCAGCAATCCCAAGAACCTATTAGTACTGCAGTGCTTTCAGCTTCAAGTGACCAATCCGATCTCTATCAAGCTCTCAGTGGACTGCTCAACTGCTATACACGTGTTTTAACTGACGGTATTGTGAAGACTATCTATATACTATATACACTATATTCTCCAAATCAAAATTGACCAATTGATATTATATTTATGTACTTTTCATTCAGAAGAGTTTGTTCAGGCGGTTCAGAGCACTGCTGGGATGGCTGCTGTTTTACTTATTAGATCTTTATTGGGTGATGGAGACAATGTCCACTTTATTGTAAGTGAAAATTTTCTTCATCCATTAAAGTAGCTTGCATTGTTTTTTGGATTATCATTATCCAGCTTTGACTAAATTCACTGTGAGTTGCATTTCATCTCATTCTGGACTGAAAAAAAAAAGAAGTTGAGTGTGAAATATGTTTTTAGGTTGCAGGTCTCCTTCAGTGTTCAGTGGATGCTGGCAGCACCCCGCAGTGGTTAAGGAAGAGCTGTGCCGGTCTGTATGAGAGCAGCAGGCCTGGAGCTGTTGCTCTGTATCTGAGTCATGGAGCTTTGGCTATGCTAAGCTGGAGAGGAAAGGCACTCAGTCCACAGGCAGTGAAACTTCTGCTGCTCATTCCTGATGTGCTCTTATCTTTACATACAAGGTACTAAATGATTACATTTACACAAAAGATATGCTAAATTTAACAATTGACACTTGTAAACCTTGGATGTTTGCAAAAATAAGTTTCATACATGCACTGCAGTTTTCTTTTAGATTTTATATACACTACCTGTATTTATTAATTGTATTTACATAACTACAGTTTGGATTTGGTATGACTTTTTCAAAATATTTTTATAAGACATCTCGTATGCCCAGTTGCCCACCATGGATGTATTTTTTTTGATCAAAAATACAGTAAAACTGGTAATATATTTTTTATTTTATTTCAATTTAAAATATGTGTGTTCTATTTTTTATTCCAATGCAGTTTATTTCTGTGATTGCAAACAAAGTATAGGTGGGCATAGATACATTTTTTTATCTAGATTAATCTCACTGTAATCTTGGAGTTAATCTAGATTAATCTAGATTAAAATGGCTCATTTGAATTCTGCCGAAGCCATTCAGAACATGTGTGCTACCCAAATAATGACTAAAAGTAGGTCTTTGAGAACGGGTTTCTCAAGCCAGGTGGCGCATTAGACAAGGGGCTCATCTCCTGTTTCCAAAATGCAACACAAACTGCTTGAGAAGCTGTTCTACTATGATAATTGGTGATGAAAATAAATTATGTTCAATAAGATGTACTTGTGTTTACTAACTGTTTATTCAGTTAAACATGAATTTTGAACTGTAGGCCTACATAAGCTCCAAACAGCGATTTTTGATTACCTTAATCCGACTAAAGTCATAACTGAACTAAACAGAAATGGAATTAAGATGTTGAGTATGCAAATATTAGTGGCATAATTGAAGTAAACTATTATTAAACTATTACCGTCATGTAGGACTTTTCGCCATATTTTCCGACAAGATCCACACACGCTGCTGTCAGTAAAGGACCGCACACACACATCACGAAATGGGGAAGTTTTTTTCTTTCTATTCGGCGTGTATTATTAAATTCCATAACACTCTCACCAGTCCTTACTCCTTATTTGCGTCTAATACCCCAGTTTGTCACAGGGGCATGAATGAAATGTTCATGAGTGAATGTGAAACTGCCGAACTGCAGTTAAAGTCACCCAAAATTACAGGAAACTATTACATAAAAGCACTTTACGTAAACACCTTAATTATATTATTGTCTATTAAGGCAAATAACTAGATTACAGATGTCCATGTAAGCGTAGTCGGTAGTGTCTTCGAAGTAAGTGAAAGATCCAGAAGGGCACTTTTTTGTCAGACGGCTCACCGGTTTGACTTTCATTCACTGTCATTCATTTTAAAAAGCACCCGGTCCATTTTATTTGTTGAGTTTTACTCGAACACATAAACTCTACAGGTGCCTGATAGTTAGATGTGGAGCTAACATTAATCAGATTCACTCTAGTGAACTGCATCCATGTTAGCACGTCACATTTGATGTGGTAATTTCACAGTAGAAATACATACAGGTTTGAAGACGCGTTCTTGCCACCTACAGTGCAATTCGGCCAGGTATACATCCATGCTAAAATATCAAGGTGAAAGGCATCATAGCTTACGTAGAATAGACCCAGCTCCCAACCCAACTTTGAGAATAGATTAACGGCGATATTTTTTTTATCGCCTGATAAGAGTCTCGCGTTAACGCAGTACATTAACGCCGATAATGGCCCACCACTAAAACAAAGCTAACTTTTCATTATTTCTCCAGTCTTCACTGTCATATACTCTTCAGAAATCAATTTAAAGGTGCTGTATGTAAGTTTTTGACTCTTCTAAAGCATAAAAATACCATAATATGTTTGCAGATATTAAAGGAACATGCCAAGTGAACATTGTTTATCTGAAAAACAATGCTAAAATCAGATATTCTGCTTTAAAAATGTGTTTTCCGTGCAGTAACGCTGTCTTTGATTTGGTTATTTTAACCTACTCAATGCCAGTTTAGTCAATTATATTTCAGCACCCTGGGTTGCCTTGGTGGAAAACCACATATTTTATTCATTCATTCACTCAGAAAGATTCTTAACGCATGCATCCATGACCGAAATGCGACCTCTGGTGACCAGTAGCAAACTCCGAAATTCGACGCTGATTCAGAGTTCCATAGGAGGTTATTAATTAGCAAATAGTATAAATATTACAAGCACAAACATTAGGTGAGCAGATTACTGTAACGTAATGTGACGCTGACAAAGGAAGTGTGCATCCAAATGCAAATTTATTAAACAGAGAATGATCAGGAAAGCAATGGTCAAACCAGCAGTAAGCAGATGTACACAGGCAATCCAGAGTCATAGTCAAATAACCAGGCAGATGGTCAGAAGGCAGGTAGCAGACAGAAATAAACAGACAAACAAGACGAGGGTCCAAACACGGTAAAGCAAGGCAATAGAAAATCGTTGTAATGTCATAAGTGCAGTTACTTTAGTGTTCCTGGTCAAAATTGACCGGTCTGTTTTAACTGCTCTTACATTAGCACAAATATAATTTTTCTCCACCAAATTTTTATTCAACATTCTTTAGCTGTGAACAATGGCTCAATGTAGTGTTTAAAATGAATTTACAGAATTAGACAAAATAACTGCAATGAAAATACAAATAGGCGCTGAAAATGTATTATAAAATGAACAATAGATTACAGAAATCAAAATACTTTGTTTCATTACTAATAGACTGCTAACTAAAATAACTATCACAGGGTTTGACCAAAGAAATTGAAATTTTAATCCATCGGAATGATTTATCAACCAGCAAAGCACAAACAAAATGATATCCTTTCCTTTGTTCTGAGTGATCGAATTTTTTTAGTCCTTCAAGTGTACTAATATAGGGAATAGTGACTGAGGGTATATATGGTGAGCATGGACACAGAACTAGCACTAGTTATACTTTGGTCATTTTTGAGTGAGATAATAACGGTCTAATATAATAAAATAATTGTTGCTAAGCTAAGCTAAAAGTGCTCCTGCTAGACTCAGAGATTGGCAGAAAGAAAGAAAGAATGATGGATTCACATAACAGACACCTAGTCTGTGTGAAGATATGATACACTCTTTTATCAGGTAGTTGATTCACGTTGGAGGATCCAACACTTTCATGGCAATTCATAACTGATTGGTTTAGTAGCTAATCCATATGAATTTGTACGATCTCATTCATACAGTTTTGTACAATTTGCTTATCCCCAATGACAATTGGGATTAGGGGTGGGGTTGGGTGCCACGCCTCCTTTTAAAAATCGTACATTTTGTATGACTGAACTCATATGAATTAGCCACTAAACTGACAAAACGTAAAATAGTTATGCTTCCTTGTGAGATCAGGCTGGAGGATCAGCGCATAAGCGCATAAAAGAGATGTGTACCTGCAAAAGAAATTGTTCTGTCTGAAATAAGTGAGTGAGTGAGTGAGTGAGTGAGTGAGTGAGTGAGTTGGGGTAGTGTGTGTGGGGATGTTTTCTGTCTGATGAATGAATATAGCCTGGATACACATTCATTTCCTATAGCGGTCACTTTTGACCGGGACCACCACAGTTGTAACAAGGTTGATTAAAACACTCAAAATTCAATGAAAGAGGTGATCATCACTTTTATATGTTCAAATGCATAGTGTGGAGGATATCATAAGGCCTTAAGGCAATCAGATGCAAAACACAATATTTATGAGTGATTTAAGTTGTAAATTGGTCAGATTTGACCCAAATACGACAGGAAGGGTAAACAAGACTCAGCAACTAGTGTGTGTGTCTGTGCTGCTTAAGTAGTCCATGTAATCAGTCTTTGACAATCCTCTAGCTGTGTGTATGCAATCAGTCAGGATCAGGAACAGCTGTGTGTGTGTGGTGCATGACTGGATCTTGTAGTCCATGAAATGGTGGATTTGTAGTGTGTTAGCGATCAGCTGGATCGCTGGTGACCGTGACAGTTACATTGTAACCCTATATCCTAACAACACGCTACGTGAGAGTTTTGCATTGATAAGCAATTTGGCTGTTTTCACCAGACGCAGCATGACAGAAATTTAAATATAGTAATTCAAAAGCACAGCAAATGCACTCGCTCATGAAATGGTAAGGTTTATAATCTAATTAATACATTTTAAACTTCTTTAACATTATTAAATGCAGATGCCGAATCTTAAATCAGCCTTTAGGCTTGATTGTCAGACTCGCTCCGTCAATCTGGCAACCTGCGCTTGTGTTTGTTTTGATCCAGGAATGTAATACCTAGTTCAACCACTGGGTGTCAAATTTACTTACTGCACCTTTAAAGTACTGATTTGGTTGGCAGATAATTTGCATTATTTTTAACAACGGTGAAAACCGTTGTGCTACTAATGTTATTGTGGAATAATTATAATACTTTTTCAAAATAAAAACAAAAATTATTTATTTAAAATAGAAATCCTTTGTAATGTATGTGTTACTGTTGATCAAATCCTGGCACAGTGGAAGTATTAAGTTCTTTCAAAAATACCTCATACCTCTGATCTGTACTTTATATTTAAAAAAAAAAAAAAAGCTTAAGTATAAACACTTTTTTTACTATAGTAACATCTGTTATATTTTCTTTACATAGTATGCTGTTAGGTCATTAAGAAGTTGATTATGCTGTGTGACATGAATCTCTCCCTCAGAGTCAAGGAGTCCAGTACAGTGATGGTAGTGGCTCGAGTTTTGACTCTTTGGAGTGGAACTGCAGTTGACTGTGTCCAGGAAGACACGTGCCCTGCTCCCCTACACTTAAATCTGGTTGGTGGATCCCCTCTTATCACGCGCCTTCATCACCACATCTACACCCACTGGGAACATCCGCTGGATGGGGTTCGCCACCAAACACGCTCCCTGTTCCAGAACCTTCTTACAATTCACCAGCATTGCAGTAATTACAAGTCCGATCCCACCAGTGACCCTTACCTTACCCAGCTTACCCAGGACCTTCTAGCTCTAGAGTGGCATATGAAAGGGAAATATGGTACACTGGCCTGCCTAGTGGAACATATAGGTGCAGAATATCTACTCAAGCTTGATGGTGGACTGCCGTCCAGATTGCTGGGACTAATGGGGGATCAAACATTGGCACCATATGCCAGTGACCTTCTGGAGAAGCTATTTGTCAGCCATAAGACCCAGCTGTGTACGCAGTTTAAAAATGGGCATGGATGGATAGACAGGTGGCATGAGGTTTGGGTGACACCTCTTCTGCAGGTGCTGTGCACAGCCCAGTTGGATCAAACCACTTATATACTTGACTACTTCCTCCCCAAACTTCTACGCTGTAACCCCAGCAGCCTTAGCCACATGGTACAGACCCTGCAGGAGATGCCATCTTGCACGGAAAGTAAGAGTCTTTTAATCTGCATTGTAACTTTTGTGTACATTGCTGTTCAGGGAATTAGGACGAATATGGTTTTATTTTATTGTATTCAGGAAGCACACATTAAATTCATTAAATGTGACATTAAAGACATATATAAAGTTACAGAGATATATTTTGCATTCAAATGCTTTTGGTGATGATGTGGGACATGTGTCTTGAGCTTTGAGGCCCTGTCTACACTAATACGTTTTAGTTTTAATAGAGCGTTTTAGAATGAAAAATATCCGCATCCATACTGGCGTTTCACCTGGTGTTTCTGAACTACTCTCTGTCCACACTGCATTGCTGAAAACACACATCACGTGACGACACACACACTCTGGCATGCACTGCAGCGTGCTTTAAGCACATCTACCCATATGAGAGCTGTGCACGTCGGACTGTTCAATAAGGATCTACCGCTGGATCTAATCTCACTATATTTGTTAAATGTGATATTTAATTCATCTTGTTGTCTAAATCTTACGACATATTCCCCGACTTTGGTCTTTTGAATCTATTACTTGTTCTCAGGTAATGTGTTTTGGCTGAGCACAAAGATGAGTTAATATATTAATTAATGTAACTGATTCTGCACATTGACTGATTGCTTGCCTTTATTTCCTATATTGTGTAAGCTTATTGTTTGTTATACTTTTATAATGGCCATTATTGATTATTAAAACTGATATTCAGCAAAAGAGAGGGTATGTTTCGTATTTTCAATGAAAATGAAAGGAGGCAGTTATGTTATAGGCTCTGTTTTGTTATAAATACACGTACGTGAAGATGACGGTCATATAAATATGCAGCTACACGATGCCTCAACATTTTTGGTGTCTGTTAAGCTAAGATCAAAATGAAAATAGGCAGTTCCTTATATCATGTTTTCATTTTATTGCTAAGAAAGTGAAACAACATAGTCAGGGTGATGCGAATGAGGTTATACAGTACACTGTTCCCTTTGAAGATTTACCCGACGTGTCCTCGGGAATTTGTTTTCCATATCAATCCTGCGAGGTCTGAACTTACAAGGAACGGATGCAAGGCTGAACTGTGTGTAGTCTACTTAATATTGAGAAAAAAGCCCCAATCAGATAGGCAAACGTTTGCAGCCACGCCTTCATTTTTAGATGTCTCCATTTTCCACCATCCATACTGAGACAGAGCAGCAGCGTTTTACAACGAAAACGGCCTCTCCAGCGTTTCCAAAAAGCTCCGTTTGCGGCGCTCGAAAACTCCAGCGTAGTGTGAACGGATGGTGTAACCGTAGCAAAACTTAAGCGTTTTAAAACAAAAACGTATTAGTGTAAACGGGGCCTGAATTGGGATGTGTGAAGAATCACTGAGATTAAAGAGGAAAGGGGTAGGGAAAAATGTATTTTAAAAGAAATAAAATCCAATATGTGCTTTATTTAATCATAAAACGGTCCAGTGATTTTTTTTTTTTTTTTTTTTTGGGACATTTAAAGCTATAGTGAAAGAGAAAATAGCTAATTATTAAGGTCCAGGAAATACATTTTAAGAAAACAAAGTTGTTCAAACTATGATTTGTCGCTGAACAATCTAACATAATCTGTGTCAGACTATTTAAATAACATTAATAATAATAGTTCAATGGTGTCCTGGAGTATGGACGTAGATGGTCAGATTTGGATTGAAGATTACCCAAACAAACTTTTAATTTTTAAAAAAAAAAATCACGTGACCACACACACACACACACACACACTCTGGCATGCACTGCAGCGTGCTTTAAGCACATCTACCCATATGAGAGCTGTGCACGTCGGACTGTTCAATAAGGATGTACCACTGGATCTAATCTCACTATATTTGTTAAATGTGATATTTAATTCATCTTGTTGTCTAAATCTTACGACATATTCCCTGACTTTGGTCTTTTGAATCTATTACTTGTTCTCAGGTAATGTGTTTTGGCTGAGCACAAAGATGAGTTAATATATTAATTAATGTAACTGATTCTGCACATTGACTGATTGCTTGCCTTTATTTCCTATATTGTGTAAGCTTATTGTTTGTTATACTTTTATAATGGCCATTATTGATTATTAAAACTGATATTCAGCAAAAGAGAGGGTATGTTTCGTATTTTCAATGAAAATGAAAGGAGGCAGTTATGTTATAGGCTCTGTTTTGTTATAAATACACGTACGTGAAGATGACGGTCATATAAATATGCAGCTACACGATGCCTCAACATTTTTGGTGTCTGTTAAGCTAAGATCAAAATGAAAATAGGCAGTTCCTTATATCATGTTTTCATTTTATTGCTAAGAAAGTGAAACAACATAGTCAGGGTGATGCGAATGAGGTTATACAGTACACTGTTCCCTTTGAAGATTTACCCGACGTGTCCTCGGGAATTTGTTTTCCATATCAATCCTGCGAGGTCTGAACTTACAAGGAACGGATGCAAGGCTGAACTGTGTGTAGTCTACTTAATATTGAGAAAAAAGCCCCAATCAGATAGGCAAACGTTTGCAGCCACGCCTTCGTTTTTAGATGTCTCCATTTTCCACCATCCATACTGAGACAGAGCAGCAGCGTTTTAAAACGAAAACGGCCTCTCCAGCGTTTCCAAAAAGCTCCGTTTGCGGCGCTCGAAAACTCCAGCGTAGTGTGAACGGATGGTGTAACCGTAGCAAAACTTAAGCGTTTTAAAACAAAAACGTATTAGTGTAAACGGGGCCTGAATTGGGATGTGTGAAGAATCACTGAGATTAAAGAGGAAAGGGGTAGGGAAAAATGTATTTTAAAAGAAATAAAATCCAATATGTGCTTTATTTAATCATAAAACGGTCCAGTGATTTTTTTTTTTTTTTTTTTGGGACATTTAAAGCTATAGTGAAAGAGAAAATAGCTAATTATTAAGGTCCAGGAAATACATTTTAAGAAAACAAAGTTGTTCAAACTATGATTTGTCGCTGAACAATCTAACATAATCTGTGTCAGACTATTTAAATAACATTAATAATAATAGTTCAATGGTGTCCTGGAGTATGGACGTAGATGGTCAGATTTGGATTGAAGATTACCCAAACAAACTTTTAATTTTTAAAAAAAAAAATCACGTGACCACACACACACACACACACACACTCTGGCATGCACTGCAGCGTGCTTTAAGCACATCTACCCATATGAGAGCTGTGCACGTCGGACTGTTCAATAAGGATGTACCACTGGATCTAATCTCACTATATTTGTTAAATGTGATATTTAATTCATCTTGTTGTCTAAATCTTACGACATATTCCCTGACTTTGGTCTTTTGAATCTATTACTTGTTCTCAGGTAATGTGTTTTGGCTGAGCACAAAGATGAGTTAATATATTAATTAATGTAACTGATTCTGCACATTGACTGATTGCTTGCCTTTATTTCCTATATTGTGTAAGCTTATTGTTTGTTATACTTTTATAATGGCCATTATTGATTATTAAAACTGATATTCAGCAAAAGAGAGGGTATGTTTCGTATTTTCAATGAAAATGAAAGGAGGCAGTTATGTTATAGGCTCTGTTTTGTTATAAATACACGTACGTGAAGATGACGGTCATATAAATATGCAGCTACACGATGCCTCAACATTTTTGGTGTCTGTTAAGCTAAGATCAAAATGAAAATAGGCAGTTCCTTATATCATGTTTTCATTTTATTGCTAAGAAAGTGAAACAACATAGTCAGGGTGATGCGAATGAGGTTATACAGTACACTGTTCCCTTTGAAGATTTACCCGACGTGTCCTCGGGAATTTGTTTTCCATATCAATCCTGCGAGGTCTGAACTTACAAGGAACGGATGCAAGGCTGAACTGTGTGTAGTCTACTTAATATTGAGAAAAAAGCCCCAATCAGATAGGCAAACGTTTGCAGCCACGCCTTCGTTTTTAGATGTCTCCATTTTCCACCATCCATACTGAGACAGAGCAGCAGCGTTTTAAAACGAAAACGGCCTCTCCAGCGTTTCCAAAAAGCTCCGTTTTCGGAGCTCGAAAACTCCAGCGTAGTGTGAACGGATGGCGTAACCGTAGCAAAACTTAAGCGTTTTAAAACAAAAACGTATTAGTCTAAACGGGGCCTGAATTGGGATGTGTGAAGAATCACTGAGATTAAAGAGGAAAGGGGTAGGGAAAAATGTATTTTAAAAGAAATAAAATCCAATATGTGCTTTATTTAATCATAAAACGGTCCAGTGATTTTTTTTTTTGGGGACATTTAAAGCTATAGTGAAAGAGAAAATAGCTAATTATTAAGGTCCAGGAAATACATTTTAAGAAAACAAAGATGTTCAAACTATGATTTGTCGCTGAACAATCTAACATAATCTGTGACAGACTATTTAAATAACATTAATAATAATAGTTCAATGGTGTCCTGGAGTATGGACGTAGATGGTCAGATTTGGATTGAAGATTACCCAAACAAACTTTTAATTTTTAAAAAAAAAATTGTATTATTTATTTTTTACAGTGGATTAATTATTCACTTAATGTGATCTAGCAAAATAAACATGTGTTTTTATGTCACTGATTTCAAATCCAAACAGTGCCCATTTCCTTAAGTAGAGTATTTATAAAGTTTGCTGTAGTAGAAATTGCCACATGATAATAGTAGACATTTATATTGGAGATGTTTTTGTAAGTGTTAAATGTGTTTGTTTCTTAGGGGTGACTGGTAATAGGGGTGCGTTGGGGGCTCTGATGACGTGCCTGCGTGCTGCTCGTTCTCAGGGTGTTCTTAAGCTTGTAGATGAGAAGTTATGGGGTTGCCTAGTGCCAATCCCACTAATGCAACAGGCTCTCGTACACAAACATGATCAGGTAAGCAATACTGCATTTTTGTATTCTTTAAAACATGTCTTACATGCTAAGGTGTGTGTAATTTCTAAGGTTTTGGACGGGGTTGTTGTTTTATCTATTCAGGTGAGAATGGATGCCCTGGGGTTGTTGTGTGAGACCCATCGCAGCACAGAAACAGTGTCCAAAGATGAAATGGATCTGATTCGCCACTTCTTGCCATTTAATCTGAATAGTCAGTCACCCGGAGTCAGACAGCAGACTATCAGTCTGTTAAAGAAGGTTGGAACCCACGTTACATAAAAGTTTGATTGTCTAGTGTGTTTATTAAGTGTGTTCTGATTGGCTTGCAACTGTTTTGTTGTGTTTTCAGCTCTTGTGTAGGGTGAAAGACAGCGCTCAGCTGCTGCAAAAGAAACTAGACCAACATGAGAATGACACAGATCAGGAGATCATCAGCATATACAAGGTAGAGCTGTGGTATAACCTAAACAATCAGTTAAATTGCATAGACCATTCTATTAATGGTCATGATTTTTTGTCTGCACATATGATTTTGCTCATTCTTGCATTTTAAACTTATGATATTGTGTCTAAGGAGTATGAAAAATGCAAGAGATGCAAAGTTTGAAGTTCTTATCTAAACAAGAAATGCTAAGGAACAGAAACATAAAGCTCCTTAGATGAGTGATTTGTTGAGTGCAGAAGATGCATATGAAGAATTCGTTCAAATAACAAGATAAATGGGGGTTCTTTTAGTTGGGATGGGCAATATTTGAGGGAAACTTTTCTAATTAATCATTTGAAAAAAAAAAAAAGATAAAACATGCTAGTAGCTATAGTAACATGTTAATAATGCAGATAGACCAAAGGCTGCAGTCATATATCATTAATTTTCCTAATGCACCTTAACATCATGTTGCAAAGCCTAGCAACTCTCAAAAAAAGATAATTAAAGAAATACGTTAAATATATAAATGAATTTATGTGTCATCAGGAGTTCCTGCATTGGTTCTGTGAGACCCTGTTTCAGGTGCTTCACCCAGGAGCCTCATTCTCCAGATGTCTGATGGCTTTGCACTTGCTGGGGATAATCGCTGAACATTTCACTTTTAACACAGGTATTACGCAGACTTTCCTAAGGACTTTTAAACAATAGCCTGATAATGAGTTTTCATATAATGTTTTCTCCTCACAATTCAGAAGTATGTTGTTATTTGGTGTTCACAAATAAATGTGTTGTCTTTTTACAAAAATAAATCATATTTCACAAATAAGTACAGCCCATCCTACTAAGGATGGGCTGGTTTATATAGGTTTTAATAACAAAAAGCAAAACAACTATTTTGTCCATCCATCAGGATTATAAAATGCTAATAAAACATTTAAAAAGCTAACCTTTATTTATTTATACAGTTGAAGTCAGAATTATTAAACCCCCTTTGATTTTTTTTTTTTGATTTTTTTCTTTTTTATATTTCCCAAATGATGTTTAACAGAGCAAGGAAATTTTCACAGTATGTCTGGTTATATTTTTTCTTCTGCAGAAAGTCTTATTTGTTTTATTTTGGTTAGAATGAAAGTTTTTTAAACACCATTTTAAGGTCAAAATTATTAGCCCCTTTAAGCAATTTTTTTTTCGATAGTCTACAGAACAAACCATCATTATACAATAACTTGCCTAATTACCAGAACCTGTCTAGTTAACCTAATTAACCTAGTTAAGCCTTTAAATGTCACCTTAAGCTGTATAGAAGTGTTTTGAAAAATATCTAGTCAAATATTATTTACTGTCATCATGGCAAAGATAAAATAAATCAGTTATTAGAAATGAGTTATTAAAACTATTATTTTTAGAAATGTGTTAAAAAAATCTTCTCTCCGTTAAAAAAATAATAATTCAGGGGGGCTCATAATTCTGACTTCAACTGTATATAAAATACTTTATTTATTAAAAGAACAGAAAAACAGCATGTGCGTTCAACAGAACACGCTGCTTTTCAAGCGACTGTAAAGCGAAGAGAAGCATTTGGCCCAATAGTGAAAAAGCAGCTAAAGTGTGCCAGCAGCTAACACTAAAACTTTCAGACACGAAACATTAACAAATTTGCTAAAAATACAATAAGACAAACAATTTTACAAAAAGAATAAACAGCTCAGAGGAGTTTATTTTGATTAGGCTAGTGTTTTTTTCTTCATGAATTAACCCCTCTCTTTTGGTCCAATGTTAAGTCATTGGGATTTTACTGAGTTATCTGGGTCAGTTTTAAGAAAACCAAAGTTTAGACCTGTTGGAAAAGATATAGCATAAATCTACCGCCTATTTCGCAGCTAACTGCATATTTTGCCGATTGTAGCATTAAAGCCCTAGGAGGAGATTGGTATAGATCAGAAGCCGGAAAAATATTATGTTTAAATAGGAAAACAGTCTGTTGGCTTTGTCAAGCCAACATAGTAAATTATGCCCGTTAATATTGGGCTGTATTAGTGGTTGACCGATATGGGTTTTTTGAATGCTTGATGCCAAGATCTTGGAAAGCAGGGTGGCCGATAGCTGATATAATTGTATTTATTTTAATTAATAATTGAATTAAATGAGAAATAATCAGAAAATTGTTTAAAAAATAAATGTGTAAAGTAAACATATTTCTAGTTTAGAACAATGGTTCTCAACCACTGTTTTTGGGCATTCACCACTGATCAATAATAGAGAACTGGAATGCTCATAGGCGTTCCATTGAATTAATAGGATAAGAAAACATTGCTTAACCAGACACTCTGGATCTGAAACCTCCATGTGTACTGTCCTATGTACACAAATGTCCTAAACATGAAATAATAATTCACTGGAGATTATCGAGCATTTCTGCTATAAACAAAGAAGCTTAGTATTGTGAGGAGGATCTAGCAGAGCAAAAATAGAATGTAACAGCAGGTGGCAGTAACGGATTACTTTCTTTTTTTTTTTTGCAACTTTTTTTTTTTTTAAAGGAAAGCAGGTATTATCAGTGTTGAATATCATTGCTATTATTAGGCAAAAGTAAAAAGACTATATTTGTAATATAATTTATATTGTTAAATCCAATAATATTCTTTTTACCCATTCAAGCACATTTACAAACTGTAAGCAAATAATATGATAAAATTAATATATATATATAAAAACTGAAACACAGAAAGAGCTTATATTAAGGATTATTTCGATTGGGACAAAAACTAAAAACATGCCACAGGAAAAATATTACCAGTGTACATCTTGAGATAAAATATGCCACTGC
Source organism: Danio kyathit (assembly GCA_903798195.1). Classification (NCBI taxonomy): domain Eukaryota; kingdom Metazoa; phylum Chordata; class Actinopteri; order Cypriniformes; family Danionidae; genus Danio; species Danio kyathit. The sequence goes on from LR812531.1 coordinate 12,138,303, forward strand.
AAGATACTTTCTGTTAAAGCAGTTCAATAATGCATTCCAGACTATGTTTCAGACTTATCTGTAAAACCGGGCAAAAATATAATATTGAATGCAAGCAGACGATGTTTATTAATCTGTAATTGCTTATTGCTATACACAAATAATTCTACTAGATTTAGTTTTTAACATTAAACTTAAAGTGATGTCCTTTGGACCTGAAGAATAGATGCATTTCATTATGCAGTCCAGTTTCAAATATAAATCAGGGAAGGGGCAAGCAGTGAGGCAAAAGCCATAGCCATGGTTTTTGTGTTGAGAACGTACTTGCATTCTCGTGGTGACCAGCTTGCCAGGTTACCTTCGAAGAAACAAAGGTAGAGGGGTGAAAGAAACTACCCTTTACCACTGTGCTAATTTGTTTCTTAAAATTGAGAAATCAAATGTATCACCTTCTTTTTCTTACATATATGCTTGAACCCAGGCATAGTGCATTTAAATAAAAAAAGAAAATAGAAAGGAACTAGAGTTGCCTAAGATAAAAATTTTGCATTTATGTCTTGACTATTGTTGTCACAATGCTGCAATTTCGCTACCCATCGGTACTAAAATTTTAAAAACGTCCATTGATGTTTTGAGCTTGATGGATTCAGGTAGATTCAGGTTCTGTCTGGGTCCTCAAATTGTTGAGAAAATGTGACCTCAGCTGTTTGACTTCAAATTGCAGTTGAGCTGGAAAGCTTCCGTCTGGAGTGATTTCAGTCTCTATCTGGATGTAACAACACCAAAACTGTGAGTTGAAAAAGAGATAGACTAGGAGAATTTTTGGGTAGCTTCAAAGCAGAATCCTCTAATGAGAACTCGCCATTGCTGTGTTGTTCATCGAAAAATTTGAACTAGTGCAGCCTGACATCTAGTTAAATGCACAATTTAGGGGGCCATGGTTATTAGTAGAAACAAAAACTGCCATGACAAGTTTAGTTGAAAAATGGGTTTTGCCTGAAAGTATTATCCAGCCATTTGTTAAAAAAAAGACACAGTCGAGCTGTAAACTTACAATTTCCATTACTTTGGAGGCATGATAACAATGATTATTTAGACACTGCATTGTTGTTGTTGTTGTTGTTGTTGTTGTTGTTGTTGTTTTACACTTGTTGTATAAACCAAATTTGAGAAATTAATTTGTTCAATCTCTCTTTCAGGTACAGGTGGTTTTGCGCTTGGAGAGTCTGTAAGTGCATGTCATGCCCAAGGTGTGCTGTTCTGTCTTGCAAGCAACTTTCTTGAAGTCAAACAGCTTGCGTGCAACCTCTTAAAGAAATTGCCCCCTTCAGCAGTGCAACTTCAGGTCAGTGTAAACAAGAGTCTTACTCTGAGACTAGTATTGGGTCATGTTCAGATATAATAACTTACAACTTGTATGTACTTACATACATACTGTATATACATAAATTATTATATATTACATGTATTATACATATATTTACATACAGATAAACACACAGGGCTGCCCCTAATTATTCTGGTCGAGTTTTTGTTGGTTAGTTAGTCACAGAAAAAAAAAATATACACAAGTGTATGCATGCTGTCGATACGTGAGCTGGACCCAGGCATCGTGGTCATGCAGTTAGCATGCGTTTACACTCAGCACTAGGTATGGGTATCATTAAGGTTTTAAAGAGCCCCTATTTTGCATTAAAAAAAGGTCATATTTTGGTTTGTGGATCTCCAACAACATGCTGATATGCGTGCAAGGTCAAAAAACACTTTCATTGTTTTATACTATGCATTTATTTTTGCCTAATCCCAATGACTCCCATATGAATCTGCGCTGATTTTACCAATGACCCAGTCTATTGCGATTGGTTGACTGCGTTCAGCACGAGACAGAAAGAAAAGCCCACCACGTCTACAGTATGAAGTAGCAGAAAGTATGTGAGAGCCCAATGCAGGAATGCAATAAAGCAATGCAGTTAAACACCAGCATATTACTCTACTTTTAAACCTAACCCCAAGTAATAATGACACACATTCAGTATTAATCCACACAGTGGCAAAAGTTGAACTATTTTGAAAATTGACCGCGCCGCACGTGTGAGGAACAGCTGATGGTGGCCATAGCAAAGGCAAACAGCAGAGGATCGCCAGTTCAGAAACACATTTAAAATCGGTAAAGGAAGAAGCACTTGTCACATTTTTAACATGGTTTTGGACGTGATATGTAAACAGCCACATACAGATTTAACCTAAGAGATACAGTTTGATCTATAATAGATATGTAATTACAACCCGGGCGGGGTGATTACAACTTATAACACATAATTAAACGCATATTTTGCAAACTACACAAAATGAATCAACAATTTTAATTACACTTACATGTTATGATCCGAAGGAAGAAAAAAATGGTCTATATGAACTGTAAAAGTTACTGACAAAGTCCCTGTCAAAGTCTAACAAAGTCCCATAGTCTCTGCTGCTCCTTCAATAGCAAAGGGCCAACGAATCCAACGTTGCAGCATAGGTTAATGTACCGTATCGTCGTTGATGCGATCAAACAAAAGATCCAAACCAAACTAGATTCGTTTATTCGACTCGAAGTCAAATATTTCGCTAAAGAATTAAAGATTTTAAACAAGGTGCACTTTCAGATTTAAACCTCAGCTGGATGTTTTTATTCACTTTTTTCGACTGTGTTACACACTACATGGAAGACCATTTTCAAAAACCCATAATAAGGGCTCTTTAATGGTATTACTGCTTTTATCAAAACCACTTATTGGTTCGGTACTTTAATGGTACTCTTATCTGAACTTTTTGTAGTGTTTTTTTATAAAAAAAAAAAAAATTGAACAGAATTAACAACACTTAATTTTATTGTTACTTTTTAAATGTATAATAAAATGAAACTAATAATTGTAAAACAAATAAATAAAACTTATCCTGTAAAAGTATGTGCAATTGTTTAAACCAGTGGTGCTCAACCCTGTTCCTGGAGATCTACCTTCCTGCAGATTTCAGTTGCAACCCAAATCAAACACACCTGCTTGTAATTATGAAGTGCTGTTCAGGTCCTATTTGGTTCAGGTGTGTTTGATTTGATCAATCAATCAAGCCTTTATTTGTCACATATACCTCCATGTATTCACATACACTGACGTATACTGAAATTGGACACCCACTTTTACAAAAAACAACTTGGTTGCATTTGCTGCAACTGGCATTGTTTGTGTCCACTCGGGAAATACAACCATACTCTTGACTGTTTAGTTCTCTCTGCCATCGTCAATCTATTAAATGCAAGCTTACGAGCTGTAAGCTCTCGTATTATGTGTGCGCTTTGCACGAGTGAGCTTTGTTTAAAGGCTGATTTTTACCTTTTTCCTGGGTCTGCATCGTGAGTGCGCATGCACAGCGGAGAACTGTGAAGTCTTTTATACTTGACATGCTCCTTGTTGTACTATTGGGCAGAACAAGACAGACATTTCACAATCGCAAATTAGGGAAATTAGTGAAAATGTCCAAAATGGACCAAAATGTGAGGTTGTGTACTCACTTCTGTGACATACTGTACATTCAGAATAGAATTTAAAGTATTATTACTTGTCTATAAATCACTAAATGCCCTTGGACCTCAATACATTACAGATATGCTCACTAAATACGAACCTAACAGATCACTCAGATCATTAGGATCAAGTAAATTAGAGTTTGCAAGAGTTCAGTCAAAGCAGGATGAATCAACCTTCTGCTACTCCGGCCCCTTGCTGCTGGAATCAGCTTAGCCATTGGTAGAGTGTTCAACAGAGGACGCTCAAGGATAAGGAATAAAATAACTCAAGAACAACAGACTGAGGGAGAACTTCTGTTTGAGTGAGAGAGGAGCTTTCCATGTTCTCACAACTTCCACGTGTTTTTAAATTTGTAATTATACTGGAAAAGTATGTAGATCTTGCAGTTTCAATTGATTCTCTATCGTGTGGCAAGCTATTTTTAATATTAATATTTTTCCTCATCGTTGTAGGTGCCAGAAAGGCTTCAGTCTTTGCTACAGGTTGCTCTGGACCTCAGCATCAGCAACAAACCATTTGATAGCATCACATCTGCCCATCTTTTCAACCTACTTCTGCACCAGGAGGGTCTGCAGGATGCATTATTCAGCTGTATACAAAAGAATCACGTTCCTTTTCAGCCACCAGCACTGATCCAGTCGCAAGTGCCTCAAGCTTCCATACTAGAACAGAATGCGCTGACAGGTACTTTATTCCTAGATTAAAATTACTGAAGAGGAAAAGATTGTTGGTTCAAGTACAGTGTTATTTTTCAGCAATTCTTTTAATTTGTGAATGTTAAAACTCTAAAAATGAACGATCAAATCGGGACAAACATTTAAAAAATAAATAAGAAAATGCCTTTTTTTAGGCAACGCAGTGGCGCAGTAGGTAGTGCTGTTGCCTCACAGCGAGAACGTCGCTGGGTCGCAGGTTCGAACCTCGGCTGGGCTGGGTCAGTTGGCATTTCTGTGTGGAGTTTGCATGTTCTCCCTGCGTTTGCGTGGGTTTCCTCCAGGTGCTCCGGTTTCCCCCACAGTCCAAAGACATGCAGTACAGGTGAATTGGGTAAGCTAAATTGTCCATAGTGTATGAGTGTGTGGAAGTTCCCAGAGATGGGTTGCGGCTGGAAGGGCATCCGCTGCGTAAAATCGTGCTGGATAAGTTGGCGGTTCATTCCGCTGTGGCGACCCCGCAAGGGACAAAGCCGACAAGAAAATGAATGAATGAATGAATGAATGAATGAATGCCTTTTTTTTAACAGATACTTCACCTGAAAAATAAAAATGACTCACTCATGTCAATCTGATTTTAAGTTTATTTAAAGATAAACTTTCATTTATCTTTGAAATGCAGAGATTTAAAATTTTTTAATGAAATCAAATTTATGTCCTTTGATTTCTTCCCTTCAGTTTAAAGGTGCTGTATGTACGTTTTTGACTCTTCTAAAGCATAAAAATACCATAATATGTTCGCAGATATTTAAAAAACATGCCAAGTTAACATTTTTGTTTATCTGAAAAACATTGCTGATGTCAGTTATTCTGCTTTGAAAATGAGCATTCCGTGCCGGAACGCTGTGTTTGTTTTAGTTCTTTTTACCCTACCCAATGCCAGTTTAGCCAATTAAATTTAAAGAGTTCCCACTTAGAAATGCTTAGCGTTAATAGCAGGTTTGGCATGCTGTCAATAAGCATATAAGGGGATCCGAGATCAGGCAGGTCTCGAGAGCTCCCCTTAAAAAATGGAGGAAAAGGAGGAGATAAGGGTGGAAGGGGGTATTCTTCCAAAACAAAGATAGAGCAGTAGTGAAAAAACGATCCATTTATTGTAAGCTTGAATCACTCTGATTGGATTATTACTGATTACAAATGAGCAGCCAGTCGTGCTCAATCATATCACGTGCTCCTCTTGAAATTAGTTTATGAAACTTCACTTCAGCACCCCCGGTTGCCTTGGTGGAAAACCGCATATTTCATTCATTTAGAAAGGCTCTGAAAGCATGCGTTAGTGACTGAAATGCAATCCGAAATGAGACACAGATTCAGAGTTCCATGTGAGGTTATTAATTAGCAAATAATATAAATATTACAAGCATAAACATTAGGTGAGCAGGTTACATTGTAACCCAGTGTCAAAACGCGCTACGTGATGAGATTTGCAGCGATAAGCAATTTGCCCCAGACTAAACACGACAAAAATTTAAATACAGCCTTTCAGAAGCACAGAATATGCACTCACTCATGAAATGGTAGGGTTTATAATCTACTTAATACATATTAAACCTTTTTAACATTATTAAATGCACATGCTGAATCACTGATATGTGTTGGTTTGCATCATTTCAGAGTTCTAAAGTGCAATTTCAAGATCTAAGGTGAACTTTCAAGATCTGCTGCTGCTTTCAGTAGTATGGCAATCAATGTCATGTAAAATAGTATTTAAACTCGCATTGTTAGCATTTAACACTGAATAAAGCACATGAGGTGTACCTGAGGTGATCATTGTCACTTTTCTTTTGTTCAGCTGAAAGAAATAGAAGCTGTTTCTAATATATCAATTCGAGGTGTTGGTTAGAATAAAAACTCCTTTTAATATGAAAAAATTTCCTTCTATCCTGTGTCGTTGCTTTTATATAGAACACAATTTAAATCAGCCTTAAATCAGCCTTTAGGCTCGATCGTCAGACTCGCTCCTGTAGGTCAACCTGTAAGGCAAAACACGCTCCTGTAACTTCAACGTTTCCTATTCACTTTGAATGGGTGACGTCAGGCGTTGCCGAACTGCATTGTGGATCCGTCGGCGCCGCTTCAGAGGCATTGCTCGCTGCAGAAGTTGGGACTTGCTCAACTTTTCAAGCGCCGATGGAAGCGTCAGCCAATCAGATCGCTGTATGCAAATACAGCGATCTGAGAGTGGCCTATTGCAGACTAATTTCATTGGCTGACGCTGCTATGACGATCGCGTCAGCCCCAACTTCAGACACGCCCACTGTCAAGTGTTGACGCTGAAGCCCCGCTTAAATGGGGCGTAAGGCAACCTGCGCTTGAGTTTGTTTTGATCCAGGAATGTAATACCTAGTTCAACCACTAGGTGTCAACTTTACATACTGCACCTTTAAAGTCAATTTGTAGACAAAGCTTAGATTGAAAAAGCTGAAAAAACATTGTAGTAGTTTATATTTGTCACTGATGGAGCCAATAGAAAAAACAAAGAAACAATGGAGAAATGATTAACTTATTTAATTGTGAAACTACATACATCAACTTAGGCACACAGTAGGACATCGGGTGCAGACAAGAAGACAAGACAGGACAATGAACAGAAAACACAGAAACTTAAAGACATACAGACTAATGAGCAACACAGGTGTGCATGATAACAAGGGAGTCAAGGCAGGAAACGGAGCAAAGAGCACATCACAAACACTGGTGCAGAGATCTGATCATATTAAAAGCAGGTTAAACCAAGTTTTCTAAGGAGACTTTGCAAATTTTTGAAGTTGCTTCATGATGAACACATTCTATTTAGGCCACTGTTAAATTTAATGTAATGTAAATCCAAAATGTCTTATAGATGATACAAAATAAAATTTACAAACATGTTGCAGTAGTGGAAAAAAACATTTGTCATTGATTTACTATACATTGACATCTAAATTAAAGAACACATTTGTAATGTTTCAGTGGTGCAGTGGCTGATGAAGTGTCTGAAGGATGAGATTATGAAGGCAGAGTTGTCTCTTTTGCAAGCTGCCGCTTCCTTTCCTTTATATGGGAGAGCACATTGCATCACTGCAATCCTGCAACAGCAAAACACTGGGTATGTCCTCTCACACACTACATCTTTAATCATCTTTTCATCCATTTACAGAGATGTTGGTGTTCATTTTGTGTGGTTCATATATGTCTGTGTGTTTAGATCACTTGTACTGCTGACTCAATGGAGGGCTGTTGTGTCAGAACTCATAGCCCTGTGCTACAGGATGTCTGATGTTGTATCACCTGTAGTTCAGAGCTCTTCCCCTGAGGGCCTCATTCCCATGGATGCAGAATCTGGTAAATGCTTCTTTAATTATGAGGATGTTCCCAATTTTGGGGGGCTATCTAACTATGTTAGGCATGCTACTTTAAAAAATATATTTACATGATTAGCTATAGTTGCTAATTTACTGTTCCAGGGGTGCAAACTTGTCACCTTTTGGCGAAATTCATTGTTTTCATTTTGAAATAGGTCATTCATGTGAGTTGTGTAGATCTGAAAAAAAAAAAAAAAAGTGGGGGAAGGGGGTTGCACCAATAGAGCGAGTGCACCTTCATTCTCCAAATAGCAGTGCCCAAACCATTGCCATAAACAAACAGGCTGTGGTAGTGTTGAGTTTAGACAACGACTATAGCCACTTGGGTTTAGAATAAGTTGGCACATTCACATACACTGACATATAGTGATTCATATAGTGACCATACACAAACATCACATTTCAGGGGAAGACAGGTCAACGGGAGGTAGCATTTAGAAAAAGGAAGTAAGATACAATTCAGGAAAGGGAGACGAAAAAAAACTCCCTCTCACCTTGGCCTTGAGTTGGAGCAGTGTGAGATCAGGGAGATAAAAAAAGCCCCAGCAGAAGCACATAAAAACACATAAACATTGACATACATCGCAACAGGGGATGGGAAAGGGTGTGGATGTAGTCTGGCAAGGGCGGGCAGCCGTCGATTCCTGCAGCCATGGAGGCGCTGGTCACAGACCCGCCTACCCCCTCCAGTGGATGAAAGCACACGAAGGCGTGGGATGAAGGGTTAGGTAGTGTCTATCTGTAGCTGTGTATGTGTGTGTGTGTAAGCCTGTAGAGTCCAACAGGTGTCCTTGACAGGGAGCAGGAATTTCAGAGCATCTCCTTATCTTGCTATCTGGGAGAAGTTGTTTTTTCTACAGCCAATGCCGTCTGGCTAGAAAAACACTGGGAGCCGAAAGAGAAGAAAGTATTTCAAATTTAGGTCAATACCTGCCAATTTCACAGATATTTAATATCTGTCACTGGTCTTCAGTCCTGGCCAAATCTTGTTGCAGTGCTGCTAATTTCACCCCAATGTTTTCCAATTTGCGGTCTAATACAGCAGTCTGATTAGCAGCATATCTGCCTATTATAGTTTCAATCAAGCCGGTCAGCTTGGTGGGGTTTTGAGCTGCCCTGACCGCTTTCATCAGTCGTCGATACCCCAGGGCCCCGCATAAGCCCATCAGCAAAAAACCTGTTATCAAAGTTCCGAATAGGTAGATATCTTCAATATCCTCCAGGGACAGAGCAGCCAGGCACACGACGCGCCACTTCTCCCACCCGTCCATCACGTATCCAGCTGCAAACGTCCCGGCAGGACAAGTGGGCTCTCCCGAGCCCAAACTTCTCGTCGAGAAGATGGTGTCAATCGCGTTCAGAGACCAGTTGATCAGATCCATAATTCCTTATTCGTTTGGATAGCAGGGCACAGTAGCATTCAATCTCTTCTGCTCTTTAACAGACTAACTGAGCACACAAGATTTGCCCTCCATTTCTTGATAGTGGATCTGATGCTTTGTAAGCTTCATGATCAGTTCAGGATGCTTGTGTCAATTCATCGAGGAAAAACAAAGATTAAAAGAGCCTGAATACCTGTTCTGAGATCTCTGTGATTTACTCATACATGTAAACAGAGAACGCAAAATAATCTCACATACACAGACAACCCACAGCGCTCATGCATTAACACAGAAAGCGTTATCATTCAGAAGATTGAGAGGGTATCAGTAGTAGCATGTATTACACTTTGTGTCAAGTTTCTCATATCTGTCTGTCTGTCTGTCTGTCTGTCTGTCTGTCTGTCTGTCTGTCTGGAGCGGCACGCTTGCACATTCAAGGCGCACCTAGCTGAAAACATCTCAACTTTTAAGAATGCTGCAAGCGCACTGCAAGTCATGTGACAAGAACTGACCAATCATCTTCATACTTTGTAAAGCAATGTTTTGTCAGTTTGTCATCCTCTGAGAAAACGCTAGATGGTCACCTAGCAACGACAGACAACATAGGAGTGTGAGCACAAAGCGTGTAGAAAAATGTTGAAGGAAGCGATGCACCTTTAAGCCACAATATGTGAATGGCCTCTATAACTAGTTTTATTTCTCTTCCTTTAAAAGCAGAGCTCAAGTTATTGCCTACGTTCTTAGCCAATCATTTATCAGTCTTGTGCCCCACTCTCCCGTGACACAAACACCAGAGCAGGTCCTATATATGAGAGAAAGTAACTCCATTAGTAACTGCATTTATTCATTACATATTTTGTAATATTTATATGCATAATTATGTGAATGTGTGGAAAAAAGGAAACCTAGTACACATGCATTCCCAATGCACATAAAATGTATAGTCTGTAAAAACACAGCCTCACAAAGTGATTGTAGTTGGTGTAAATGAGCATGCTAAAGCTTCTCACTTAAAATGTGCAACATTACAAACTATATACTAAATTAACTGAACTTCAGCCCACTTTACAGTTGCACATGTAATTGCAATAAATATTTTTCCATTTCATCAGATTCCTCTGCTGGCCTACAGAACATTCTGCAGGAGATTCAACCTCGTGACTCAAACGATTTTTTCAGCAGTGCCAGAAAGCTGGAGCCCAGTGCAACCGGCCACAACATCGAGCAACAAGAACTAGAGAGCACTGTCCATAAACCACCGATCTGTAACCCAGGTACAGACACATTTTATCATCACTAGAGTTTCCCCACTTTATTGGACTTTTTGTATTAGTGTCACAAAATGTGTTGCAACCCTCTACAGTGCCAGTAAATCACTTGCAGGGCTTAAAGTATTCCGGCACCGTGCCGGATCTCCAGCGTGCAGCCGTGAGGGCAAAAAAAATGTTAGAACCTCTGCATGCGGTTTAATTAGAGATGCTCAAAATAATCGATTAACCGTTAACCAAAAGGGTGTAACCGATTAGTGGTATCAGTTAAACGATAAAAAAAATATTATTTTATATATTTTTAAAGTTTGGCTACATAAGGGACAGATCACAGCGAACACGCTTTTTGCATTGAGAGGGGCATCTGTTGAATGGTTTACTAACGGTCGCGAGTGTTTTCACGCTGCTTATGCGGCCTGGGCGCCTCACGTTTGCCATTGCACGCTGTGTGCTTGAGCAGAAAAAGCGTGCTACGTTAGTGGCATCTTTTTCATTCTTTAATCAAATGAAAGCACTGCAGGGTTTATGTTGTCAAGGCGACTACGGAGAACTTTTAATGATGGAGGAGAGACTTGTGGTCGCTGTTTCAATTTATCCAGAGCTGTTTGACTTTACAGATCTTGAATATCACTATATTATTAAAAATGACAATTATAACATCAACAGCAACACGCACAATACGGGTCAGCTGATTCAGTCGTTTCCTAGTGACATACAAAAGAGCTTTTATGTTCTTGTCAACATAAAAGGCAGTGCGGTGCGCCTCACGTTTTTGTAACGGAAAGGCGTGCTCTTTGGGATTGGCCCCTAAATGTGCAACAAATATTTGTTAACTCTCGGGACAGTAATACGTGCAACAGCTACAGACGTATTTTGCCAAGGAAGCAAAATGAAAGAAGGATATTTCTGGTCACAGTTTGACACAGATGGTTGACATAAACCAGCACTGATGCTGATGGCCTCTGTGCTGCATGGAGCCATGTCATAAACTTATGAACCGCGAGTGAGATGGAGGAAATAAGTCATAATCATAAGACATAACCTTTAATCTAATGACTTTTATTAAAAATGTTGACAGAGGTTTTGTGAAATAATAATAATAACAGCTGAGAATTAATTAAATGCATATTTCCTGTGGATCGATCAATTTGAAGTAGCCTGATATTTTTATTTGACGGAAGAAAAAAACATGATTGGACAAACAGCAGACCCTCAGCCTCCTCCACTGCACCAGCTCCATCTTCTGGTCCAAATGTCTTAAAAATAAAGAGTTTGCAGGACTTTGCTTACAACCCAGAAAAAAAGTGATAATGGCCTTGATTTCACTTCTAATCTTGTATGTGGCTAAATAATGTCTATTATTTGCCATAGGCTAATAAACCATTTTGCCCGTTATTGAGATGGAGCCATAAATTTGTTTACATTTTAGACATTCACTTGACAAGTGAGTGCAATATTGGTTCATATTAGTGGATGTACGGTGTATCTGATGTGGTGTAAACTCTGCTGTGTAAATAGCTGATTCATGGTCATATGCAGGGCCAGAGCAAGCTCAGCTGCCGTTCTAGGCAGACTTTCGTGCTAAACAAGATCATTAAGATACATGTGAAAGTATGGAAAAAAAAATATTGATGAAACTGCACTAGAATAAAAAAACATTCATTTTTTATTCTGCCAATTTTGTCACCTTAGAATTATAAGGTTCTATCTGACATTTTTGTCAAAATTGAGTTATTGATATATTCTTATTCAATTACAACTTATTTACATTATGGGATGTTTTTTTTTTATAAGTTGTTTACATTTTAAGACTTTTTATTTAAAAAACAAATGTTACACACATACTGTTTGCTATGGAATGCAAAAACTTTGAAGCTCAATATCTCAAAATCATTCAGAACTTCATAATTCCAAGGTGACGAAAAGGGAAAGTGGCAAATCTATGGTTTCAGATAATAAATATCATAAATATGAATGTATGGGACATAACTATGCATGCAATAAGGCGAGCGCATGATTTCCCATCGACTTGTTCTTTCACATAACTAACAAACTTTAATCGCTTGATATTGACTTAACTGGGTAGCACTGGCCTTATTCATCTGTATGCATCAGAATATGATTCTTAAATAGACCTACTCATTCATTCAGTTCAAGCATTAAATGTAATTAAAAGACATTTACATGTACCATAAGAATCTTGAGGAGTCACAACGGAGCCCAAAGAATACTAATGTAAATGTTCATATTGTCTCAAGGGAGAGTGAAAATACAAATACACAAGTGTTGTAGGTGTAACAATGATCCCCGGAGGGTGTTTATTGTTGTGCAAAAAAAGTGATGCACAGTAAAGTGCTGAAATGAGTCAGTGTGCTGCTGTACAGGTCTCCGGGGCATTCTTGTAAGTGTCTAATTGTGCAGAGGTGAAAGTCAATATTTTGTCAAATTCCAAGGTGAAAGTCAAGTTCCAATATCCTTCGGTCCTCTGCTGGTGCCGGTGTTCAGCCGGTGCTGGTATTTTGAAAGACCCTCGTTATATTGTGCCTCAGTCAGGCAGTGTAGATCATTGAGTTTGAATAATACAGATCTTAAATGCGGCAAGTTTAATGTCATGACCGTTCACCAGAAGCGCCTGGGCATAGAGTCCATAGTGCGGAAGGCAAATTAAAGCAAATATCTCGCCAACAAGTATATACACTTACACAAACGCTCCCAGATCAATTTTGAGCTCACATAGATGTGTATATATATATATATACAGGGTGGGCCATTTATATGGATACACCTTGCTAAATTACATAGACAATTGCCTTCAGATGACCCCAAAGATAAAAGTCTAAGGGGGTCAGATCGGGAGACCTTGGGGGCCATTCAACTGGCCCACGACGACCAATCCACTTTTCAGGAAACTGTATTCAGGAAACCATTCCCATTTTATTAAGGTGTATCCATATAAATGACCTACCCTGTATATTGCATTCAGTATGTATCAGATGATGTGTGTGGTCACTAGACAGAACTCAATTTAGCCAATGACAGTTCCCTTTCCAAAATGTCAACAGAGGGTTGTACTTTGAGGGTACCCCTAATTTGAAATGGATTCTAGGTCTAGTAAAAATAATATTTAAAATGCTTATGTAATCATTTAAAATAATGTTTCTGTAATATATGCTTTGTTCATGAGAGGCAAACATTTGATCAGTGTTTTCAGAGTGTTTGGTTATGCATGCATTTATATTGTTTAGGTGATGGTAATGGAGAAGCCTATCGAGTCACTTCTCAGATGGTGCTGGTATGTTGCTGGAGGACCATGAAAGAGGTGTCCATGTTATTGGGTCATCTGTGTCACAGCATGCCCCTGTGCTGTCATCTCACACACCCCGATGGCAGAGGAGTCATCACAGAGGACCAGGTCAGACACAAGCATAATTACTGCTATATTCACATATTCACAGGCATACATACAGTACACACCTCTCAGACATGATATGCTGGGACCTACTGAGCCCTCCATTACATAAGCCAGTGAAGTAAAATGAGAAACTATAAAACCCATACTGTCAAGTGCATACTTTTCCATTAAGCTGACCTTTTTGAGCTCAATTCCTAGGGAGTTGCTTCTGTGTTGATTAATTTTGGCCAATTAAAAATGTCTCCATAATCTGCTTTTGAATCTTTTCATCTTGAATCTTTTGATCTGTTTTTTCAATATAGGTCTACTGTTCAACATAACATAAATTTTAATCAGATTTTAACTAATATTAACTCAGTGGTAGAGTTATATTCACAGGACATAACTCTCATAACTCATAACCATATTCTTTGGTTATGCCTAAAGTTGTGGTAAACCGTTAAGAGAAAAATTATATGGCCGTTAGTGTGTGCTGAATGGAGTAGTCGTGTTTTAGTGGTCCTCCTCTCTATTTTTGACAGGATTCATTATTTTAATTACTCATTTTTTGCCTATATTTTATATGTCTGTTGCGTAAATATCAGCATAATGACTAAGCCTAAAGCCCAAAAAGGAAAGAAGATGGATAAAACATCAAATGATCTTCCTGCTCAGTCACCACCAGGGATGGCTGACCAGGCCACATCAACCTCTGAGTTAAGTGTAGAGTCTGAGGGGGAATCTAGCACTATTCTTCTGGCAATACAAAATATCAGCAAAACAATGACTAATCAATTTTGATCTCCTTGCAGCATCTTTGGCGTCTACTCAAGCAAATTTTGTGAGCCTCTGGGACAGAATCAAGGAGGTTGAGCATGCAACCGTAGATTATGATCGCCACCTCACTCTGGTAGAGCAGAAGTGCGCGAAAATGCAGTCAGAAAATGAAGCCCTCCATAGTAAAGGCTCATTCCAGGCGGCAAAACATTAAAATGTTGGCTTACCTGAGAAGATCGAGAATAGGCGGCCCATAAAATTTCTGACGAAGTATGTTTCCGACCTATTGGGTGCAAGCAACTTTTCTAAGCCATTGGAAGTGTGCTCATCGGCTGGGCTAGCAGCTTTCCAGAGTAGGCGCATGACCACGTGTGATGTTAGACCGGATTCTGAGTAAAGTTATCGACTAGGAGGCTCGTTCCAGGCGTAAAACATTAAAATTGTTGGTTTACCTGAGAAGATCGAGAATGGGCGACCCATGAAATTTTTGTAAGGAGTAGATTTAACTATCTGGCAAGATTGCGCGTCATCCATGGCTCAACTGACAAGGTGTTTTCTCCACCTGAGGAGATGGAGGTTTTCATTGGGACGCTGTCTTGAAAATATCTATGCAGGCTCTGGTATGTGGCATTTATTTAGCAGTTGCTTAGACTACAGATATGACTGTTTTCCCTATTATTTGTTCATGTCATTAGAGAGGGAACTGCAGGACTTTTCAGCAAAAAGCTGTGGTTTACTGCTTCGATGGTCTGGCGACCCCTCTGTAATTTTCAGGGTTTTGTGCTATAACTTTGTTTGGGAAAGTGGGATGGGGGTGGGGGATAAAGTTCTCAATTTTCTTTTTGTACGAGTTTTTTTTTTTTTTTCTCTCTGATTATTTACAATGGGTGTGCATTATTCGTCACAGATAGAGGAGGGGAATGCATGATTATGATATACTGGGGCAAAAGTAGTAGTATCTGGTCATTTGCAGCCCTTCTTAATTTGACGCCATATTTTTAAACAGTTTGAAACAATCAAATTATCAATTTTAACTTATGTGAGCAATTTAGGATTTTAAAAGAGCAGAACTGGAGGTACGCTGTTAGTAATTCCAGTGAACTCATTGTCATGTTCAAGAAACCAGTCTGAGATGATTTGCGCTTTATGACATGGCGTGTTATCCTGCTAGAAGTAGCCATCAGAAGATGGGTACACTGTGGTCATAAAGGCATGGACATGTTCAGCAACAATACTCAGGTAGGCTGTGGCGTTGACACGATGCTCAATTGGTACTAATGGACCCTAAGTGTGCCAAGAAAATGTCCCCCACACCATTACACCACCACCAGCAAGAATCGTTGATACAAGGCAGGATCCATGCTTTCATGTTGTTGACGACAAATTCTGACCCTACTATGCAAATGTCGTAGCAGAAATCGAGACTCATCAGACCAGGCAATGTTTTTCCAATCTTCTATTGTCCAATTTTGGTGAGCCAGTGCGAACTGTAGCCTCAGTTTCCTGTTCTTAGTTGACAGAAGTGGCACCCGGTGTGGTCTTCTGCGGCTGTAGCCCATCCACCTCAAGGTTCGATGTTTTGTGTGTTCAGAGATGCTCTTCTGCATACCTCGGTTGTAACGAGTGGATATTTGAGTTACTGTTGCCTTTTTATCAGCTCAAACCAGTCTGGCCATTCTCTGGCATCAACAAGGTGCTACAGAACTGCCGCTCACTGCATATTTTTTATTTTTTGGACCATTCTCTGTAAACCCTAGAAATGGTTATGCGTGAAAATCCCAGTAGATCAACAGTTTCTGAAATACTCTAACCAGCCCATCTGGCATCAACAACCATGCCACGTTCAAAGTCACTTAAATCATCATTCTTCCCCATTCTTGGTTTGAACTGCAGCAGATTGTCTTGACCAGATCTTAGGCCACAGCCTACCTGAGTATTGTTGCTGACCATGTCCATGCCTTTATGACCACAGTGTACCCATCATCTGATGGCTACTTCAAGCAGGATACCACGCCATGTCATAAAGCGCATGCCTAAATGCATTGAGTTGCTGCCATGTGATTGGCTGGTTAGAAATTTGCATTAATGAGCAGTTGGACAGGTGTACCTAATAAAGTGACCGGTGAGTGTATGGCTACGTCCGAAATCGCATACTTCCATACTATACAGTATGCTAAAATCAGTATGCGAGCCGAGTAGTATGTCCGAATTCATAGAATTCGAAAATCAGTATGTGAGAAGTACCCGGATGACTTACTATTTTTGGCGAGATTCTGAAGTGTGCATCCCATGCATGCTGCGCTATCCCATGATGCCCCGCGAGAGAATTTATGAGTGGGAGTGAAGCGACGCAACTAACGCAGGTAGGTCACCTGACCATGACAAAATGACGGATGTAGTACGTCCGAATTCCATTCATACTTGCATTCATACTGTATACAGTAGAACATACTTTTCTAACGGCAGAGTAGTACGTTTAAATTTAAATGCAGTACCTACTGAGTAGTAGGCAGTTTTGGACGCAGCCTTTGTGTTCTCTGTACTTTTTCGTAACTATTAGGTGTAACCATGATGGTAATCATTTTATTGCAGTCTTTACTGCACTTCAATAATGCAACTAAAATAGGAATACTCCACATGTTTTAATCCAATTTATGTTTACGACGATTATGATTTTCAGCATATATAAAGTGCTATTCCATTGTGTAGTTCCAGCAGCCCCTGTTTGGATGCAGCAGCCTAGTTTCCAGGTGTGTTTTGCAGTTCAAATCTGTAAGGTCCACCCCATTAGTCCAATGAAGGTGTCCACTGGTGGATGAAGGTTCACTGCGTGTTCGGCCTTTCCAGTGCACAATGTTGTATCAGTTTAACTTTAACTTATATCTGACTCCAATTTGAATATGAGGTGGTTTAGAATATTAATATATTTATCCTTCGTTTTATCTGACTCCAATCATAAAACATTAAGAAGATTATATCAATATATAATTTAGATAAATGTTTGAACCTTTTGTCTTTACTCATAACTATTACATTTGTTCATTCAGGTACTCATGTCGGTCAGAGGAATTGCCTCGGCCGATGGCGTCCCTCATGGTCACACTCTTGTCAGTCTTGATTATTAAACAGAGGTTATTGACTAATACTTTTAGATTGCCGCTCCTATGCTTGCTCATTCTAAAGTATTTTTGATTAGTCCCACTTAGATGAACATCCTTGGGTAAAGACAATATCATTTCTAATCAGAGGTCACGGCCATTATTATAAATGTAACCAACTATTGTTCTCTATAAAAATTTTGATTTAGCCAAGCCCATAGTTTCCCATGTACACTTAATATAGAATAATATTACTTTCAAACAAGGGTCAGACACCCTATCTAGGTTAGTCATGCAACACCTTGTTGCCCTAGACGGAAATAATTCCTTTTTCCACCCAAGTACACTTGAATCAATATCAAGAGTCAGTCAGATCCCTAAAAATACAGTTAGTGTGCCCAATGCTCCATCTCAACTGGACTTTAGTCCGTCTACTGATCTGATGCAGGAAGTGCGGAAACAAGGATATATAGTAATCTACTAAAATGAATAATTACAGAGTAAGGTAGTCAGGTAAACATTTATGGTCACACTTTATTTTGACGGTCCGTTTGTTGAATTTAAGTTACATTGCAACCAATTATCATTAGATTATAAGTAGACTGTTAGGTTGGGGTTGGGGTTGGGGTTAGTGTTAGTGTTAGTGTAAGTTGACATGTAATTGCAAAGTTTCTTATAGTCAGTTAAATGTCTGTTGAAGGACTGTTAAATGTCAGTGTCCACAGATATTAAGCAGACAGTCTACTAATATTCAAATGGACCTTCAAAATAAAATGTAACCACATTTATTATGCCAATTATTCAGTCAATTCATAAACAATCAATGCAAGACATCAAATTCTTAAAGATAGATCTAAGTTCAAAAGATGCATACCTGACTTCAAAATATACATAGTATAGAGCATGAGAGCTCCACACTACGGGCTGATCTGGTTACATAATTGCCCTGAGCTTCTTGACGCTTTTTCTTAAATAGTCGAACATAGTAAAACATTCTTCAAGTGGGGGTGTCTGAAACAACAATGGGAACCCACCTGTTGTGGGAATCAGGAGGTAATTTGGATAAAGGACCCTGACAAAGGACACTCCTTCTGCAGTGGATCAAAAATACCTAAAGTTTCAAATGTTTAATTAGTTTATGTGTATTTCTATGAGAATGAGACCAATGTACCAGTCGCACTGAGACATTTCAAATGATATCAAACATGATGCAAAAAGTCACTTGCATTGATACAGAAAATTCATACTTTCAGATGACCATTCTGTGAGTTAAGATGACCATTCTGTGAGTTAAGATGACCTTTCTGTGAGTTGGGTGAGAAGGAAGAGTAGGGGAAGGGAAGAGAGTGCGGGAGAGAGCTTTTCCTGCATTCTAGCTCCATGGGGTGTGGATGTAGATGTTTGCGTTGTTCATCTTACAATTCCAATCCTGCCTCCAACTTTCAATGCTTATATCACCCTCTCATTCCATCATGCTAATTTTCAGAATAGTTTTCATCAGGGCTTAAAAAACGAAGAAAAAAAATCCATTTGGTTCACTCCGAGCAGAATTGCTATTTTTTTCGTTTCTGTTCTTGCGTTACTTATTAAACAAAATTTTCCGAAAACAGTTTTCTAAAAAAAAAAAAAAAACGGTTAAGAACGCTATTTTATTACAAAGTATTGCAGGGCTCTAGAGTGCCCTGATTTCTTAATGGTGCAACTAAAAATTCTATTCGAGGGGTAAAGTTTAATTAATTTTCGATAAGTATCGTTAAAGAAATATTTATAATATGAACTTGCTTTTGGTTATATCTATACTCGCTTTGCGCACTTACGCGCGCTCTCGCTCACCAGCAGCAGTTGATTGTCTTTTATTTTTTAAATCTCTCAAATTAGGCTAACATAATTTCCCTCTGAGATATTAGTTCAATTATGTGCTGTAGGCTATTGACCAACACCCCCTGTATACAGTTTACACACTGCAGGTCTACAGTTCTGATGTGTTATGAATTACTTGTTTTAAATGACAGTGAGACATGCTATATTTAGTTTTTTATTTTAAAAATATACATTATAACCCAGTACACAGTAAAATAATATTTATTAAAGGCCTATTGGCAGGGTATAGCCGTTAAGCTTAAATAGTCTAAGCATGTTTTTTATTAATATTAAAACAAATTACAAACTAGCCACCTTTTGATTTATTTTGTTTCCCTGTATTTTCATCCAACGAAAAATGCAATGAATTGTATTTTGGTTTTAATTTTATTAGAAATTTAATAGCCGTTTAGGCAACACCTACTTCTACATAACATTGGCTATGATTGCGTTTTTACAGATATCCTACTGATAGACTTTTTGTCAAGAAAGGACTTTAGCTGGTACCGGCCTCAGTTTCGTGACTTGACGTTAATGTGGCGTCTACAGTATGTATCGATGTCTGGATGACAATGAGAGCGAGATGAGATGAGACCTCAGATTTAATGTGCGGCTGCACTTCACAGTTACTGCAAATTTTGACTATAGGCTCATCTAAATTGGTTTTTCATTCGATTGAAAGCCGAAATATCACTGGGCAGACAAAGTATCTTTCGGTTTTGGAAGAGCTGCTTTAGTAATGAAAGACACACTTGGTGGAAACACACACACACACAATACACTTATAGGCCTATTCATTATTGATTTATTTAACATTAAACGCACAGTAATTAAGTGTAAAAAATAAAGGCATAACTTCGGAAAAAGTGCTCACTCCTGTGTCCACGATTTCTGTGGTTCAAATCACTTGTTTTAATCCGAGAATAAGATGATATAGCCTATTTTAGTTATTTAGCGTAATATACATTTATTTAGTTTAGTAGAGAAATGTGTAAATATTTAAATTATTTAGTGCTTTTTGGATTTAGGCATAGGCCGAGTATAAAACTTTTTATTTTTACTTTTAAATACAAAAGATTGTGCGGTTTAGGTTTTTTTTTTATGGCACTTTATTCCATGTTAAATGTTACAATTACAAAGATTTTTATTAAACAAGTGCACTACCACAAGATATTTTGGTTGGTGTAAAAATATAAAAAGTATAGTTCTCATATTCTTTCCTTATTTATCTTTAATACAAATATAAAATTGTATACAATGCAATGCGTGGTGCACCTAAGAAAAAAAGGCGCACCAAGGCAAAAAGTTAGTCTGAATTGGATAGATTAATTGATAGATTGTCTGTGCCTTTTAATAATGTTGCCATTACTTTAAAAATTGATTAAACTAAGGATGGTAACGATTACTCAATGATCGATTTTTTTTATTTATTTATTTTTTGTCTGTAACCCTTTAAAACCGATAGACCCTACCGTTTACCGATTAAGCATGGATTTAAGTTATGCTTTGCGCTGTGAGACCCCGATTTCACACATTACGTGATCAAGTGTGTGCAGTTTACGTTACCTTATGGAGCGGTGCACTCTCTTGACTTTGCATATTGGGGACACATAAAACCCTGTTATGACAGATCTCGTTTATGTTCGCTGGTAATGCTGTTAATCTGCGGGTCAAGTAATCAAAAAGTAGGCTACATGACGTTTAATTATGGATAGCAGGTTAATAAGACCAAACATTGGTTGTGCAAAATTTACATACTTCCTCTAAAATATTAAAGTGTTTCAAGCTATATTATCTTTTTATAGACTGGCATAAATACGCATCACGGCCAGACATTTATAGTTTATATAAAAACGAGCGCTTCCCTCATTTCACTGTGATCATTTTGCGGATCATATTGCATATTCGGTTAATTCTTTAGTAGCCTTGTAAATAATGTATTTTATTAATGGATTGTTTATAAGGACTAAGCTATTAATTACTGTAATTCTCTGAATGGAAAATGCTTGGGTGGTTTGATAATAGATCATATCTTTTAAAACTTTATCTATCATGTTTATGATCTGCCCCTCATCCTTCAATATTACAGATTAATTTATAAGATGTCATAAGAGAAATATTAACAAAAGGATTTTCTTTATGGAGACCCATCTAAAAACAATAAACAATCAATAATTCATTTTGTATAAATACTAGTTTTAATAGCAATAACTTAAACCGAAGCATACCTTTGTACATGAAAGAGCCAGGTTCTCTGTAACATTTAGGACAAGCTCATCGCATCAGAAACGACTCTCGCTTATGACGTCTGCTTCGCGGGCGTTTCACTTTGTATGCGTCACCGTCGCGTTTGTACACATGATTTAAATTGATGCTTTTGTCTCAAATTCATATAATAAAGAGAACGATAAAATAACGTTATTAACTGGTTAACTGTAAATGTTTCTGTTCAGAACGATTAAAGTTGATCTTTTTCTTTTCATTTTTTGTTTTTGTTCCGCCAAAATGTCATTCGTTTCCGTTTTTTTTGTTTCCATTCCTTGAACCGGTTCAGAGCCCTGGTTTTCACATAATTGGGAAGTAAATATTCTAGCCTACAAGACTAGTTACTTAAAAGTCTTGTTCAGGCCCATTCAGTGTGGTTTTTTTGAACCTTATGTCAGCTACAAATTTTTTTCCAAAACCCACTAGCCGTGCATAATTTGTTTTTCTAAAAAAACGCAAGCAAGTACGCAATCAATATTTTTGACATATTATTGTAGGACAGTTTGTGTTGAATACAAATAAAATACATGGTGGTCAGTACTATGTAATAAGTAGCTGAAATAAGCACAAATGTCAGGGCATGTCAAAATATCTTCAAAAAATCACCTTAGACGCCAGAGGGTTAATCTCGTGAGATCTCGTGACATGACATCTTGTCACACCCCTAGTAGCAAGCAAAACTTGTCATAATGTGCAGTATTTTATGCTTGCGAGGATTGTTGGTCTCTGTTGAGGTCTCTATTGAGACCCGCACTTTGTCCAACATAAACATAGTGCTGGAACTACACTTATTATTGTTTCCCTAAAGCTGGCATTGGGGTAAAGTTGTTTTTTTTTTTTTTTTTTTTTTTTTTTTTCACATTCTGACTTTCATAATATTGTAATAATAGAAAATATATTATCAGCCTACAACAAAGTACAGCATTGTTCACAGTCAATTAACTAGTGCTAATGTTGTTTTGAAGTCATACTTGCATGCTGTTTCAGACCGAAAATTCAAAGTAGTGTGGTAAACAATATAGGGATAGTTCAAGTTAGTGCATTGACATGACATTTTGTATAGCATTGCCAAAGCATTTTATATATGAATAAATTATGTAATATATTGACATCATCAAAATAATTTAATATACAGCAAATGAGAAATAAATGACAAAAAACAGACAATATCAATGTCATCATGTCTTACTGTAGGTTAAGTGTAGGCTATAATATTTAAATAAGACAAATGAGGCATTTCTAATATTTTGCAGCCAGGTTAGATGTAATTTTGTCCTCTCCCAAGTATATAGTAAAGTTTTTCTGAATTGTTTAGATTAAATAATGAATTATTTAAAGTAAACTGCCAAGCAAAAGTAATTGGGCTTAAATGAAAAGGTAATGCAAAAACGCATACTATTCACAACAGCTTTTGCAAAGCAAAAGTTAAAAGCTAAATCCCAGACATTTTTGGAGATTTAGAAACTACGGCCTGACACATTTTTTACGTCCCAAAAAGGCACACATCTGAGGATCTTTGCAGAGCATGTGAGACTGCACAAAAAGTGTACGCAGGAAAAGATTTTTCACTGTTTATTTGATTGCGGGTGTTTGGTTATCGCATGCGCATACAAAAAAAAAAGTGTAAAAGGATGATGATAATAGAAAAAAAAAAGTGGCCCGCACAGGTAACGTCTGTGTGTGGGAAGCACTGATATGTCTGATAATGATTTCTAGTATCTTGATGATCTTCAACATAGAACTGAATTCAGCGCAAATCTCAGAAATAAATCAAATAAATCAATATGTTTGTGTGACTGGCTACTTTATGCAGGTGTCACATTTCAATATTTTGAACATTTTGTTTAAACATTTAAATGGGATAGCTAACCACGTCACTTTATTAGGTAAAAGCAGGGCTTAATTTGTGCTGGAACACTCCGGATTCGGCACCGCTGAAATCTGATCCGGCACCTCATTTTACCGATCCTCCTCCTCGCCCGTCCGCTGTTCACTTTCACTTTCTTCCACGACTCCCCAACCCTCTTCACTTTCGTCCTCGACACCCCTCTGCCATCCAACGCCCCGCATCCCCCCCACACCCCCTCTCTCCACTTTCGTGCGCTACACCTCTACATCCTCAGGTAACATGCCGGATCCGTTACCCCGATCTGTTCCGGGACCTCGCAATTCACAAATTAAGCACTGGGTATAAAGTTATGTATTTTCACACATTCATATTGTTAATCTTTATTTTGGCTTTCAGGTGGAAGGTGTGGGAATGTACTTTCGGAAGCAACTGCTACAGTCTCGTCACAGGGGGGCATTTGAACTCGCCTATGTGGGCTTTGTTCGACTCACCGAGATGCTCTGCAGGTGAGAAACCTAACCAGATTGCTCAGCAGCATCAATTGTTATATAGTCAGGATTGTAACATACTTCCTGACTTTCTAGCTATTTGTCCAGATTATTTCATGGCTTCTTTCACACCATATGCCCAAGCAGAGCATAAGCAGCATGTGTTGCGACAATATCCATGCCAGGGCTATTTTTGCAGTGCTGCAAAATATATTTAAATGCTGATTAATTTGTTATACCCCTTAATAGGGGTGTCAAAATGTATTGCTTCTTCGGTGCACCCTGATGCAGACACGGACAATTTGGTATCGGTTCAGTAATAGATCACAACCGGTTATTATGTACTGACACCATTTACCTCATATGTGCTATGTCGCGGTAGAATATTATGGCGAAGGAGGCGAGTGCAAGTAATTAAAACGCAGAAACTCAATTCACTACTCGTGTTTGCTGGACAGTCTTTCACTGACACTGAAGTTACTGCAAAAGAAAATGGAGAAAATGAAAGTAAACTCCACTACTCTCTCTCTCGCTGTGGCCCATTTGACCTGCTGGCGTGATGTTTCCTCTCCTCTCGGCTGTTATAACCATACTTGTGGATACAGACATGAGCACGTCAGCAGAGCGAGTTTTCTCCTCTACATCTATCATGGATCAGCTGTGATCGCCTCGTTTCTTTATCAGTGTCACTTATGCAGAGTTCAGACTGCATGATTTTAGCCCTGATTTTGACTCGCTTTTAAGACAGGTTTTGAGAAATCGCAGACAAATGCTTGAATTCACAGGTAAATCGGTGCTCGTTCACGTGAGAAACAATCACACAGTGTGAATTATCAAAGGCACGATCTGAGAGAATCGCAGATGAATCGCCGACACCCGTGAGGTATTTGGCATGCTAAATATCTGGAGCTGTCGGCGATTCAAATCACGCCGTGTGAAATGAGTTTTGACTGAAAATAACATTGGCGATTACCGACAGCCAATGAGAGAGCAGCATCCACTAGTATGGGTACCTGCAGGCCAGCGGGAAGAAGAGAAGTTAAAAGCAATAATTCTCAGTCTTTTTGGACCCAATAAATGGAGGAAAAACTTTCCATGTCATTTCTTGTGTTTGTTTGGTTGTGAGAGACGTAGTTTTCGGGCCGAGACAAAGTTGTCGGCGAATCTACCAATTCTAAAGTCATGCAATGTGAAATCCCCTGTCGCCGATCCATCCTACAGTGTAAACACAGCATCAACAGAATGCTACCCCAGACAGTCAAGCAGTGTGAAAACATCTGTGACATGACTACTTTGAAAATCATGCAGTCTGAACTCTGCATTATCGGTGAACAACGCCAGCACGTTCGCAGCCCTTTCTGTTGAGCGCGTGACCAATCATAAGTGTTTAACAAATTGCTTGACAACGTTCAAAAAGCAAGCGGAATAATATTTACGTTTGTTTATTTGCTATAAATGCTCATTTTGTTTTTTGCATGTATTTGAGTTTTGTTTGATGCATTCAAAAGGAGTATTTTCTTTGTGCAGGCAAAATTAAAGGTACAGTTCATATATCTGACTACTGTATTAAATGACAAGATTGTATTACAAATGCATAAAAAATGTATTTTATCGTGTATGGATAGCATTGTCAATGTATCGTGATGCACAGAGATATCAAACTGAACTAAATGCATGCATCCATGCATGCTTTTATGCGTCTTGCACTGAGGAGAGGCTTCTGTCGGGCCACTCTGCCATAAACCCCCGACTGGTGGAGGGCTACAGTGATGTGACTTTGGGTTCTTGTTTACCTCTCTCACCAAGGCTCTTCTCCCCCTATAGCTCAGTTTGGTCGGAAGACCAGCTCAAGGAATTGTTCTGGACGTCCCAAACGTCTTCCATTTAAGGATTATCAGGGTGTCCGCGGGGTCTTAAAAAGTAGTAAAAGTTGATAAATTAATTATGATAAAAGGTTTTTACGAGGTCTTAAATTTTGTTTGTCCAAAGTGTTTGACTCCAAAAAAGCATAAATATATTTATATTCCTCAATCCACCCGATTGGTTTGGGCCGGGCGCATCTGGCCAAGCTCCTCTGTCCGTGTGATGCCACTTAATTTGCGACAATTGCTGGAAGGTGATGTGACGCTCTCCACATGTAGCGAAACCATAGAGCAAAACAGACGGCAAAATAAGAAAATGTAAGTTTGCGTACTCCTGCTTGGAGAAAGATGAGTTTAAACAGTGGCTGTCGCTGAAAACAACCGAGTAATTTATTCCTTTAAGCCAGGCGTGTCCAAACTCGGTCATGGAGGGCCTCTGTCCTGGAGAGTTTAGCTCCAACCCTAATCAAACACACCTGAACCAGCTAGTTAAGGTCTTACTAGATATACTAGAAACTTCCTGGCAGGTGTGTTGAAGCAAGTTGGAGCTAAACTCAGCAGGACACCAGCCCTCCAGGACCGAGTTTGGACACCCCTGCTTTAAGCTTTGTTTCTTCTGAGCTTATCTGAGTTCTGTTTCATGGTTGTGCTCCATTGATTTATTTAACTACAGCTGTTTA
This sequence comes from Danio kyathit, assembly GCA_903798195.1. Taxonomy (NCBI): domain Eukaryota; kingdom Metazoa; phylum Chordata; class Actinopteri; order Cypriniformes; family Danionidae; genus Danio; species Danio kyathit. The sequence goes on from LR812531.1 coordinate 12,164,828, forward strand.
TTAACGACTGTTTATTAAGTTAAAGGTTTGATACTGATTAGAAATTGAAGTGACGACGAGGTCTTAAAATATTCTGAGAAGGTCTTTAAAAAGTCTTAAAAAGGTATTGAAATTACCTTTAGGATTCCTCCATATACCCTCTTAGGAACCTTAAGTGCAACAGAATTTTTTTTTAACCTTGGCCAGATCGTGCGTGCCACAATTCTGTCTCTGAGCTCTTCAGGCAGTTCCTTTGACCTTATGATTCTGTGAATGAACATGCATTGTGAGCTGTAAGGTCTTGTATAGACAGGTTTGTGGCCTTCCTAATCAAGTCCAATCAGTATAATCAAACACAGCTGGACTCAAATGAAGGTGTAGAACCACGGCATGCACTAAATTCCAGGGGTTTCATTACCGCGACGTAAAATGGGCGTGGCTCGGTCTGTTTGGGAAACGCCCCCCTTAAAAAAAAAAACAATACTAAGAGGTCACCGATCATGCGCAGTACAGGTTGTTTTTTTTTCGCGGTCATTTCAAATACAGGATCATTAGCTCCGATGGATAAAGAACCTACCGTGGTGGATAAAGAAGGAAAAAAACAATCATACAGGTTATTTTTTTTGTTTTTATAATGTTATATTTTAATGACTTCATTAGCAAAAACAGTCGACCACAAGAAGTGTAAACCTTCATTTGTAGCCATTTGTTTTACTCCGTTTTACTCTGTTTTACTGAAAATTCAACATGGTTGTACAACAATAAAGGCTCGGGGCTTTTGTACTTCCATGGTAAACCACAAAATAATAATAATGCTTGTGGTACATTAGATTAACCGTGTTTTTGTAGTTTAAAATGTGGTAATCAGTCCTGTTTAAACAAATTAATACCACATTTTTCTGTAATAAAGTGTGGTTAATTTCTCTGACTCGATCTTAGTTAATTAACAGAATGTATATATTTATTTTCTATTTTTAATTAAAGTCATCATACACGAAACACCTGGGATCAGGACAGGTATCTGATGTTACTGTATATAATAGAATAACTATCAGACATGAAACACCTGAGATCAGGACAGGTATCTGATGTTACTGTATATAATAGAATAACTATCAGACATGAAACACCTGAGATCAGGACAGGTATTTGATGTTAAATACAATAAATATGATCATACATGAAACACCTGAGATCAGGACAGGTATCTGATGTTAAATAATATAAAAATGACCAAACATGAAACACCTGAGATCAGGACAGGTATCTGATGTTAAATAATATAAAAATGACCAAACATGAAACACCTGAGATCAGGACAGGTATCTGATGTTAAATAATATAAAAATGACCAAACATGAAACACCTGAGATCAGGACAGGTATCTGATGTTAAATAATATAAAAATGACCAAACATGAAACACCTGAGATCGGGACAGGTATCTGATGTTAAATAATATAAAAATGACCAAACATGAAACACCTGAGATCGGGACAGGTATCTGATGTTAAATAATATAAAAATGACCAAACATGAAACACCTGAGATCAGGACAGGTATCTGATGTTACTGTATATAATAGAATAACTATCAGACATGAAACACCTGAGATCAGGACAGGTATCTGATGTTACTGTATATAATAGAATAACTATCAGACATGAAACACCTGAGATCAGGACAGGTATCTGATGTTAAATAATATAAAAATGACCAAACATGAAACACCTGAGATCAGGACAGGTATCTGATGTTAAATAATATAAAAATGACCAAACATGAAACACCTGAGATCAGGACAGGTATCTGATGTTAAATAATATAAAAATGACCAAACATGAAACACCTGAGATCGGGACAGGTATCTGATGTTAAATAATATAAAAATGACCAAACATGAAACACCTGAGATCGGGACAGGTATCTGATGTTAAATAATATAAAAATGACCAAACATGAAACACCTGAGATCGGGACAGGTATCTGATGTTAAATAATATAAAAATGACCAAACATGAAACACCTGAGATCAGGACAGGTATCTGATGTTACTGTATATAATAGAATAACTATCAGACATGAAACACCTGAGATCAGGACAGGTATCTGATGTTACTGTATATAATAGAATAACTATCAGACATGAAACACCTGAGATCAGGACAGGTATCTGATGTTAAATACAATAAATATGATCATACATGAAACACCTGAGATCAGGACAGGTATCTGATGTTAAATAATATAAAAATGACCAAACATGAAATACCTGAGATCAGGACAGGTATCTGATGTTAAATAATATAAAAATGACCAAACATGAAACACCTGAGATCGGGACAGGTATCTGATGTTAAATAATATAAAAATGACCAAACATGAAATACCTGAGATCAGGACAGGTATCTGATGTTAAATAATATAAAAATGACCAAACATGAAATACCTGAGATCAGGACAGGTATCTGATGTTAAATAATATAAAAATGACCAAACATGAAATACCTGAGATCAGGACAGGTATCTGATGTTAAATAATATAAAAATGATCATACATGAAACACCTGGGATCAGGACAGGTATCTGATGTTAAATAATATAAAAATGACCAAACATGAAATACCTGAGATCAGGACAGGTATCTGATGTTAAATAATATAAAAATGATCAGACATGAAACACCTGAGATCGGGACAGGTATCTGATGTTACTGTATATAATAGAATAACTATCAGACATGAAACACCTGAGATCAGGACAGGTATCTGATGTTACTGTATATAATAGAATAACTATCAGACATGAAACACCTGAGATCAGGACAGGTATCTGATGTTAAATACAATAAATATGATCATACATGAAACACCTGAGATCAGGACAGGTATCTGATGTTAAATAATATAAAAATGACCAAACATGAAATACCTGAGATCGGGACAGGTATCGGATGTTAAATAATATAAAAATGACCAAACATGAAACACCTGAGATCGGGACAGGTATCTGATGTTAAATAATATAAAAATGACCAAACATGAAACACCTGAGATCGGGACAGGTATCTGATGTTACTGTATATAATAGAATAACTATCAGACATGAAACACCTGAGATCGGGACAGGTATCTGATGTTACTGTATATAATAGAATAACTATCAGACATGAAACACCTGAGATCGGGACAGGTATCTGATGTTACTGTATATAATAGAATAACTATCAGACATGAAACACCTGAGATCGGGACAGGTATCTGATGTTACTGTATATAATAGAATAACTATCAGACATGAAACACCTGAGATCGGGACAGGTATCTGATGTTAAATAATATAAAAATGACCAAACATGAAACACCTGAGATCGGGACAGGTATCTGATGTTAAATAATATAAAAATGACCAAACATGAAACACCTGAGATCGGGACAGGTATCTGATGTTAAATAATATAAAAATGATCAGACATGAAACACCTGAGATCAGGACAGGTATCTGATGTTAAATAATATAAAAATGACCAAACATGAAACACCTGGGATCAGGACAGGTATCTGATGTTAAATAATATAAAAATGACCAAACATGAAACACCTGAGATCAGGACAGGTATCTGATGTTACTGTATATAATAGAATAACTATCAGACATGAAACACCTGAGATCAGGACAGGTATCTGACGTTAAATAATATAAAAATGACCAAACATGAAACACCTGGGATCAGGACAGGTATCTGATGTTAAATAATATAAAAATGACCAAACATGAAACACCTGGGAACAGGACAGGTATCTGATGTTAAATAATATAAAAATGATCAGACATGAAACACCTGAGATCAGGACAGGTATCTGATGTTAAATAATATAAAAATGACCAAACATGAAACACCTGGGATCAGGACAGGTATCTGATGTTAAATAATATAAAAATGATCAGACATGAAACACCTGAGATCAGGACAGGTATCTGATGTTACTGTATATAATAGAATAACTATCAGACATCAAACACCTGAGATAAGGACAGGTATTTGATGTTAAATACAATAAATATGATCATACATGAAACACCTGAGATCAGGACAGGTATCTGATGTTACTGTATTTAATAGAATAACTATCAGACATGAAACACCTGAGATCAGGACAGGTATCTGACGTTAAACAATATAAAAATGATCAGACATGAAACACCTGAGATCAGGACAGGTATCTGATGTTACTGTATATAATAGAATAACTATCAGACATGAAACACCTGAGATAAGGACAGGTATTTGATGTTAAACAATATAAAAATGATCAGACATGAAACACCTGGGATCAGGACAGGTATCTGATGTTAAATAATATAAAATTGATCATATACGAAACACCAGGGATTAGGACAGGTATCTGATGTTACTGTATATGATATATAAAGTATTTAACACAAAACCCCTGGGATCAGGACAGGTCTCTATATTACAGTATTAATCTGACAGGTATCTTCAGTTACTTTGTTTAATATAAAATACACTAACTTCACATGAAACACCTGCGATCAGGACAGCTATTTCAAAGTACTGCATATAAAAGGCATTGGACACGAAACCCCTCCGATTGCATACAGGTATCTGAAGCAAACGCCTGTTTTCACAATCTGCGCATGCTCCATGACCTATGCTAATTTACAGATAGGCCACGCCCACCCGATGACGTGGTAGCGGTTACGCTGTACTGAAAACCCTGGAAAAAAGTGCCTGCCGTAGAACCACCAGATGATTATAAGACAGCACCTGAGTTAAATATGAGTGTCACAGGAAAGGGTCTGAATACTTAGGACCATGTGATATTTCAGTTTTTTTTAATAAATCTGCAAAAAAAGTTTTTCTTTTAAAATTAATAATATCGCTTTTGAGGCGGTTCATTCCACTGTGGCGACCCCTGAATAATAAAGGGACTAAGCCGAAAAGAAAATGAATGAATGAATATCGCTTTTGACAATGTTACCAAAGATGTCTCAGAGACTTTTGGCACCACTCAAACTTGGATACCCTCAGTCCTGGAATCCAACGTCTTTTTCATAACGTTATCTAATTTGTGTCTGTGTGTGTGTGCATCTGTGTGTTAGGAGTGGGAGTGCTAAGCTCCAGCAACTACCAGCACACTGGATGAAGGAGGTTCTTGAGGAAGTGAAATCCAGTGACCCCTCCTCAAAACTGTGTGCGACTCGCCGAAGTGCAGGAATACCCTTCTATATTCAGGTAAGTATTAATAGTAAACAATATTAGCAACACTTGCTGAAAAACTAACTAAAAAGTAGCCAAAATCATCTTAATAATTAATAAGCAGTCATCCTGTGTCAGAACTTTTAGTTTGTAACAACAGGCTGTTTAATACCGCATAGTAAAGTAAGTGGAGAAAGTCAAACTGTTGGATAGGGATGGGCGCTATACTGATATAAGTGAATAGCTGTAATATGTTGGGCCACAATATAGGTTTTGCAGTAATATGGATATTATTACTAATAAATTCTGACTTTAATTTGTAGAGAGTTTTTTTTTAAGTTTAAAAGGTGTGTTTGTGCATGAAACGTGCACGTTTAGATGCATCTTTGTGTGTGTGAGATAAACCGGCTGAAAGAGCGCTCTCTTCACAGCTCTTTCATTTCTTTATTTATTTTGGAAATAATACAAAATATGAATACAACAGAAAGACCTAAAAGTTTACAAATTACGTGTCCACTTTTGTAGTGTCATAGATCTAGATAAAATAAGCTATAGGCTAGAGAAATCATTTAAAGAATTACAAATATCGGATATAATAAAAACTAATTAAGTAAACTAATATAAAACAAACAAAAGCTTTAACAATTGAGGTTTATACAATACAAATAAATTAAACCTTTTTTAAGCCATTTTGAATTTTCATTTTACAAATCTGAAAAAAAGATTTTACATTTTTTCTAAAAACAAAAAACAGTGGAGGAGTTTTGAAATATTATTTATTAAGTATTTGGATACGATGATATTAATCAAATCGTGCAAACAGAGCATTTTTTGGGTGAGTGAAACCGTCAGAAACTACCTTTCAATTCCGCTCTGTCATCCAGTCCTGCGGCACTGCTTCATAAACGTATTGGGAAAAACTGCTTGTAAAAAATGTGTTCTATGTCCTCAAATGTTTCTGTTTTTATATCGCGTGGTAAAATTTAAAAGTTACATTTTAAATGTTGAGTTTTATCAGAAGGATATTTAATATTTTAAATCATAATTATGCTTTGGGTAGAATCAGTCTAGATATGCCATTCTGAAATATTAAACACTACTATTATCAAATGTAGGCTACATTTCTTTTCTTTAAACTGATGCGAATTTTGGAAAGCTGCTGCGCAACGATATAAGCTAGGCTGTATTTTATTGCTTGCTCTTATATCCTGAAACACTTACGCCCCATTCACACGGGGCTTCAGCGTCAACGCTTGACAGAGGGCGTGGCTGAAGTTGGGGCTGACGCGATCGTCATAGCAGCGTCAGCCAATTAAATTAGTCAGGCCACTGTTGGAGCTGGTGTATTTGCATACAGCGATCTGATTGGCTGACGCTTCCATCGGCGCTTGAAAAGTTGAGCATGTCCCAACTTCTGAAGTGAGCAATGCCTCTGAAGCGGCGCCGACGGATCCACAATGCAGTTCGGCAACGCCTGACGTTGAAGCTGACGCCCCGTGTGAATGGGGCGTTACGGTTCCCTTTACTTAAGATAACTGAATAATATGCAACATCCTAAATTTATTATCTTTAAAAACTGGGAAATACCTATTCATATATAGTCATATAGCATAGGGCAAAATGTATGTTTTTGGTCTCTGGAGCATTTAGGCTGAATGTTTGACTATGTCTACCAAATCAAGGATGTTATAAAAAAAAAAAAAAACGTTTTATATGGAGTTATTAATGGATAAATTCCGTTTTATATTATTTATGGTGCGCTGGGTCGTCCTTTCGTTAGTGGTGAGACCACTCAATGTACCTTAGACATATAATGTATTGCTGTACAGTAACGTGTAATTTAGTTGTTTCGGTTGTCTCTGTTTCATGATGATGCGATGGTGTGCTTTGTCTGCCTGATTCCCACTGAACTGGGCACGTTGTGTGACGTTTGATTCGTGGGCCGTTCTAGCTGCGAGTTATTGGCCTGACAGTGGAAACGCAACATGATTTCGGCCTCCCTGCTTAACCTCCTGGGCGATTGGCCCGGCCCGACCCGATAAAAGCCCTGGCTCACACTGGCCTGTCAGGGGAATTGCAGCTATTGTGCTGTTTTTGCTCATTTAGTCACGACAGATGTGACAGGATGCCCACCAAACTGGATATTATGCTGCTGTATAGAGATCCATTATAGCCAAGGTTTATATTTATATTTGTATATATATTAGGGGTGTCAAAATTAATTGTTTCTTCGGTGCACCGCAATGCAGACGCGGACAATTCGGTATCGGTTCAGTAATAATCATAACCGGTTAATGTGTACTGAAGTAATTTATCTCATATGCGCTATGTCGCCATAGCTTACTATGGCGAGGGAGGCGAGCACGAATGTTTACACTGCTCCAACTACTTAAAAACGCAGAAGCTGTGCACAATTTCACTGCGTGTGTGTTTGCTGGACAGTCTTTCACTGACACTTACAGTAGAAGCCCCTATTTCACTGCGATTGAGAGAATGAAAGTGAACTCCATCACTCTCTCACTGTGGCCCATTTGACCAGCTGGCGTGACTTTTCCTCTCCTCTCGGCTGTTACAGTGATATATCATTGGGATAATTAGCTGAATAAGTGCATATTATAAGACAATAAATAGGGTTATTTGACCTTGCATGCATTTCAACCTGTTGCGGCCCCATAAAACTTTAACCTTATTAATACAACTTAGAAGTTCTTAAAAAGCACAAACAAGTACATTAATTAATAATAATAATTACAATAATAATAATATCCATAATCTGTCATCACCATTTATTTTCCCTCGAGAACTTGCCGTTAAAATTTGATTTTATGTGGTAACTACAATAATGTCTCTTCTGTGAAGGCCTTGCTGTCCTCTGAACCCAAGTCTAGCTGTGGACTCCTAAAGATGACCATGAGATCTCTGATGGCGTTGGCCATGCCTTCTAATAATGTAACTTCTGACAGTAGCAGTGTGCCACAGGTGAACACAAAAACTATAAATAGAATCAGGCATGCTTTAGAAGTCTTTTGTTTAATTGTTGTTATTCTGCACATACAGGTCCATGCTCTGAACATCCTGAGGGCTTTGTTTAGGGATACACGTTTGGGGGAGAACATTGTCACATTCGTGTCAGAGGGCATGCAAGCAGCTATCCTGGGTTATTCTTCTCCTGTGTGGGCTGTGAGTATAGCGGTTTCTCAATATGTGTTTTTGTCTGTTCTTGTAAAATATTAGCATTGTAGTGTTATTTTGAATTTATCACACAACTATTATCATCAATATTGGTATTAATATTGATATTTTGGCCTCCAGCGGGGCACCATATGATGCAGTGATATTTTGAATTTAACATAAATATTGATATTTGATATTGATATATTGATATTTGATTTAAGAAATCGAAAGTGCTTTAGTCCAGTTTTTAGAATTAAAGTTTAGTTCAGTTCAATGTAATTTAAATTTCACAGCTGAAAACCCAAGCACTGAAGAACAAATACAATGATGCACAGCTCCACAATCCCAAACCAAGAAAGCAGAGATGGCTAAAGTACACAAATCCTTTACTCAAGTAGAAGTACAAATACTCATGTTTAAAACGACTCTGGTAAAAGTTGAAGTACTGACTACACTTTTGTACTCAAGTAAAAGTAAAGAAGTACGACCTCAAAAAAGTACTTAAGTAAAAAGTACTCATTACTACTTCATGTTTTAGTTTCACTAGGTAGGTAAATAACCAGTTTTCCCCCACAGTCCAAAAACATGCAGTAAATTGGCCGTAGTGTATAAGTGAATGTTTGAATGCGAGAGTGTATGGGTGTTTTCCATACTCGGTTGTGGCTAGAAGGGCATCCGCTGCGTAAAACATAAGCTGGAATAATTGGTGGTTCATGATAAATCGGGGACTAAGCTAAAGGATAGTGAGTGAGGATAGGCAGATAACTTAGACATATTTTATGAAAGTAGCCAAGCAGCATCACACCCTGCAATATGGCACCAACATTGCTCAAAAAGTCTGCCAATGTATCATCATCCTGACGCATGTTAGATCAAAAACAACAGATGCCATCCATGTTCATACACTCTAAAAATAATTTTGTATGCCTGTCTGTTTATAAATAATGTCTTACATTTTACACCGAATTCTGTCCAAAATATATTGAATTTTCAGAATTTTATATTTGAATTTTTTGAAATATATTTTCTTTTGATTTTTTTTTTTTTTAAATTATTAGAAGACAACAATGTAGGTCTATATGTAAAATCATTTAGTCAATCAAAAAATCTATAAAAAAAAAAAACTGTGAAACAGCATAAATTCTGTATTAGGAAATATGAACTCATCGGAAATAAAGGAAATAAATCTCAATGCATAAAGTTTTTATAAAGTATTTGATTATTTTAGAATGAAATGTACAAATCTTTATAAAGTAGCACTTTGGTTTTTTTTTTTAAAGAAAAAAAATCCATGCGGTATGATCGGAAGTGGACAAAAGACTCCAAGCTTAAACATTTAAATTGCATGTTTTTGAACTGGAACGTGTCTCTCTTGTTTACCTATGATCTGATCGAGCAAAATGGGTCTTATTACTGTGTAAACAGGACAGCATCAGTCATGTTAAATTCGCCATCTACCTCTGTCTCATCTGTGAAGTCACCCTTGCCTTTTTCATAGTAATCTTCGGAAACAAGCCTACATAAGGCGCGTGATAATCTTGGTTGAAAAAGCCACTCGCTACAGCATGCAGGCGCGCAATGACAAAAATAGATTGACTGAATCAAAAAGGCACTCAAATTGCGCAATGAAATGGCGCCAGTGGTGTAGTGGTTAGTGCGTCGACACATGCACTCCCGTGTTCACGGCGACCCGAGTTCGATTCCGCCTTGTGGTCCTTTGCTGATCCTTCCCCTCTCTCTGCTCCCCATTCTTTCCTGTCAATACTCTCTACTGTCCTGTCAAATAAAAGGTGAAAACCCCTAAAAAGTAATTATATAAAAAAAAAAAATAAAAAAAATGTAAGGAGTAGAAAGTACAGATATTTGTGTACAAATGTAAGGAGTAAAATAAATAAAAATAAATAAATAGTGGAGTAAGGTACTGATACCAGACAAATCTACTTAAGTATAGTAACAAAGTATTTGTACTTCGATACTTCCCATCTCTGCAAGCAAACCAGTGGCGAGGAACAAACTTGCCAATTGATGAAAGTGAAGCAAAAAAAAAAATCCTTGAGAAAAACAAGCTCACTTGGGCACAGACAGTTTTCCTCTGGCACAAACTTATTGTGCAGAGTTGCAGTCTAGGCACCGGAGACTGGAGAACGCTGGACGTCTAGAAGCTACAGGTAGGGGAGTAGGTGTTCAGGCAAGCCCACAGGATCAATGCAGAGACTCGTCTGTCAGTGGGGTCTTTCAGGAATCAGTCTCATGTTCTCCTCTCAATCCTGACTCCCGCAGCATCTGCATAGGATACAGGCCAGGACCAGGACTTTGGAGACCTCTGGATAGGGAGAAACAGACTAGCATAAGCATAGATGCAAATTATAATGTCTTTTGGGAAATGTTCCCAGCTATGTTAATGCAGTTTAACAATCTTTTACAGGATTTGGATTTCAAAAGTTCTGCATTTGTGTTTTATGTGTATGCTAATGCAAAGAGATGTGTCTTTAATTTTAAACTGATAGAGTGTGTCTGCTTCCCGAACTGTGCTAGGAAGGCTGTTCCAGAGTTTAAGTGTCAGAAATAAGCGTAGTGGAGATGAGGCGCGGTAATACAGCAGGAGCTCCCTCAAATTCTTGGGAGCTAAGCCATTCAGAGCTTTGTAGGTAGTCAATAAAATTTAAAAAAAATTATACAATATTTAATAGGGAGCCAATGCAGTTATGACAGAACTGGAGTAATATGATTGTAATATTATTCGTTGTTCTAGAAAGCACTCTAGCAACTACATTTTGAACTAGCTGAAGTTTGTTAATTAGGCCTACAGGACAACTGCCTAGTCACACATTACAATAGTCTAACTGAGAGGTCATGAAAGCTTTTCCACATTAGAAATTTATAGCATATGTTTAAGTTTAGTAACATTTTTAAGATGTAAAAATGTATATGCAGATTTATAAATTTACTGCCTTCAAACGACAGGTTGCTATGAAAAGTCACCCACAAATTTTTAACTAAAGACGAGGACTGAACTAAAAATACATCAAGGGTTAGACAGTGTTCTAGGTTTTTGCATGTGAGGTTTTTAGGTCCAATACGCAAGACCTCAGTTTTATCTGAATTTAGTTGTAAGAAGTTTTTAGTCCTCCAATTTTTAATATAAGCTTTAATTTATTGAATTCATACAAATTATCAAGTTGAGAGGAGATATAAAATTGTGTGTCATCTGCATAAGTGTTTTTAATGATATCACCTAGCGGTGGCATATATAATATAAAAGAGTAATGGACTAAGAACTGAGCCTTGTTGTAGCCCACAGTGTACTTTTGATCAGTATGATACCTCTTCATTAACTGATACAAATTGATAACGTTCAAATAGATAAGACCTGAACCAAGCCAATGCAGTTCTATTAATACCAATATAAAGTTAAGCCTATCAAGGAGAATGTTATGATGGATTGTATCAAATGCAGCACTGAGGTCCAATAACACTAAGAGAGAAATGCAACCACGATCGGATGAAAGGAGCAGGTCATTTGTAACTCTTAGGAGTGCTGTTTCTGTGCTATGAAATTTTCTTAATCCAGATTGGAATTTCTCACAAATATTGTTTTTCTCTAGGGAGGAACATACTTGAGTAGGTCATTTTTCTAGTATCTTTGATAGAAAAGGCAGTTTTTTTAAATTAGTCTATAATTTTCGAATTCTTTGGAGTCAAGCTGTGTTTTTTTAACAATGGCTATTCTCATAGCAAAACATTTCTTTAACAAAATATACAATTAAAAAACAAAAACAAATGAATACATTATATATTATTAACGTTAATATATGATACAAATTCTAAAAAAAAATTCCTGGTGACACTATGTTGATTATTTCCTTGAGTGAGTTAATTTCATTAAAAAAAGTCTTCTGCAGTCATTAAAAGCATATATATATATATATATATATATATATATATATATATATGAGTTCAGATGCAAAAGCCGCTAAACGTGTAACATGAAGTGTAACATGAATTCATAACGTTTTTGCACAGTGAGGCTACTTTGAATGAGTCTGATTTACTATACATTAAACGGGAACTGCGTTTCACGAAAGAGAGTTAAGATGCCGTTCTTTTATCCCACGTGGATGCTATGAGGATAAACAAGAGACCAAGACCTTAAGTATGGTGAGAATGAATGAATGACAGCTTCTAAAATTGTCTGACAGACATCCCCTTTTTGCCCAGTAGGCCTGCCTTGTGTTTTATTTGCTAATTTAAGCTATTTTTTAAAAGATAAATATAATGTATAAAACTATACATTATTTATATTACTTCATATTACCTATACGTCTGAAAAGCTTTTTATATTAATGGACAATGCACAGATATTGATGTTTCACAATGTTTTTACACTACACTATTTGATTCTACCAAGCTTAGCTTACAATGTTTGCAATGTTTACATTGTTCTACTTGCATTAAAGCTAAATCCCAAATATCAGAAATGACAACAGATTGTTAAGATTTAATTAATGTCAATTTTAGTGTTATTGATTAATGCACTTACTTGACAGATTTCATTCATTCATTTTCCTTCTGCCTTTTCCCTGGTTTATCACAGCAGAATTAACCGCCACTTACTTGACAGATTTTTGTATTTTAGGTGGTTTGTGTAATGTGTTTTATGTTTGGTAAAATAATTTCTAATTGCATCTTTACTTATTTTCAACTAATTACATTGTCTTGTCCTGATAGGTGGATTTAGAGTTTTTTGCAAAAAAAGCAGAAGTGGATTTAGCTGGTTTTGACGCAAAAGAAAATTTACCTTGTTAAAAAGCAAAGAATTGTCTAAAGTAACATTTTTGAAAAAAGTTATTTCATTTACTAGCTAATAACCTTATCATTACATATGAAATGAAACTTCTGAATCTAATCAGAGGAGCCTGATAGAAAATGCTCATTTACAAAAAAAGAGGTCTGATGGATTTTTGGTGGATGGGTTTTGCATCTTTTTTTTTGTAAAAAGACCCCAGCTGAAGATGATTAGACATTATTTGCACTGCAGTTACAATGTCTGTAGCTGACTTTATAATGGCATTATTGTGGCAGACAAATGCATAATTAAATAGAAATGAGAAAGATAATGGTGTATATTTTTGTATTGTTTTGTTAGCATATCAGTCTGTTAGTGAATCACTGGCCTGCAGTCCACAGCATCCATTTGCATTTATCAGTCTGTTCACTTGTAGTAATTCACACAGAATTAACTTTATTTGGTATTATTTTAATTGTCTGTGTAAAAAAGCATACTGATATTTGTAGAAAACATGGATATCACATCTTAAAATTAAACAGCCAGACGAAATCAACTCAACTTCTTTAATTTAATATTGTGAGTCAAATGTCTAATGAAAAATATTAGGGGAATTAGGGTTTTCATTGACATCAGTTTCTCCATTCTGTCCTCTTTCTAGGTGAGGAACTCCTCGACTCTTCTGTTCAGCACTCTGATTACACGGATTTTTGGTGTGAAGAAAGAAAAAGATGAGCACTCAAAAAAAAACAGGTGTGACTTGAATTGTTATATGTACCACACACATCTGCATTGTTAGCAAACAAAATGTGGATCCAAATTCAATAAGCTATTATTTTTATTCAAAATGAATACTGGTCAAAAATAAGCAATTCAAATATTATGTTAATCCGGGCATGTTAATATTGCTCAGTTACTCAACTACAGAATCATTTAGTTAAATGAACATAAACATAAATGTACAGTCGTGGCCAAATGTTTTGAGAATGACACAAATATTAGTTTTCACAAAGTTTGCAGCTAAACCGCTTTTAGATCTTTGTTTCAGTTGTTTCTGTGATGTACTGAAATATAATTACAAGGACTTAATACGTTTCAAAGGCTTTTATCGACAATTACATGACATTTATGCAAAGAGTCAGTATTTGCAGTGTTGGCCCTTCTTTTTCAGGACCTCTGCAATTCGACTGGGCATGCTCTCAATCAACTTCTGGGCCAAATCCTGACTGATAGCAGCCCATTCGTTCATAATCACTTTTTGGAGTTTGTCAGAATTAGTGGGTTTCTGTTTGTCCACCCACCTCTTGAGGATTAACCACAAGTTCTCAATGGGATTAAGATCTGGGGAGTTTCCAGGCCATGGACCTGAAATTTCAAAGTTTTGGTCCCCGAGCCACTTAGGCTACGTTCACACTGCGAGGCTTATTGCTCAAATCTGATTTTTTCTCAGGTCTGATTTTTTTGCCTAGCTGTTCACACTGTTGTTATAAATGTGGCCAATATCAGATTTGCAGTGTGAACAGATCATGGTCGTAAACTGACTCGCATGCGCAGAAGTATAGTTACGGACAACACAAAATGTCTAATTATGCACACAATGTGTATACTGTATGAAGCACGTTGTCAGATTATGCTTAATATGATTATTGCCCTTTTGACAGACAACCGTGGTGTATTACATGAACTGTAAAGGGTTGTTCTGCTACTACTAATGTGTATTTCGGCATTTGAAACCTAAAATAAGTCCCTTGTGATTGAAAACACTGATCATTTGTGATTTAAGACGACCGCGGTGCGTGTCTTTCTGAGCACCAGTGTAGTGAACTCATCAAGGGTTAATGAGCAGCCGCAGACTGAACTGTGAAGCCGGAGTTGGTTTACATCTGTTTGCAGTTATTTTATTTTACTTTGTTACAAACAACAGACACGTGCAGATGGGGGGTTTGGGTGCTTGAGCTCCTGCCCTTTATTCGCTTGGAGATAATGTTCGTCCTTAAAATGAAAGTGCCCCGTCCTTTGTGCACGGATCCCCTTTCCGCAACACCCCCGATGCTCTTTAGCATCGCCATCATCCCGTACCCCGATCGTTAACCAGAGTGGTTAACAAGCAGCAGTTTTGCCTTCAAAATCTTTTTCAGAATGAACAGCCAACTTTCTGTGGTAAAGCAATCGCCCTGTGTGCTATTCTACTATGCTGCAGAGGTGTAGATGATGTTTGCAGCACAGAATGAGGACGTATGTCGCTCGAAGATTATGTAAAAGTCACATGAAATCCCACATAACCGTTTACACTGCGGTCGCATTGCAAAACATCAGATCTTTGTGAAGAGATCAGATTCCATGCGGTTTGGGCTGTTCACACTGTCAAGACCTGAGTCACATATGGGCGAAAAGATCAGATTCGGGCCACATTTGCCTGCAGTGTGAACGTAGCCTTAGATATCACTTTTGCCTTATGGCACGGTGTTCCATCTTGCTGGATAGTGCATTCTTCTTCACCAAACTGTTGTTTGCTTGTTGGAAGAAGTTGCTGATGGAGGGTGTTTTGGTACCATTCTTTATTCATGGCTATGTTTTTGGGCAAAATTGTGATTGAACCCACTCACTTGTATGAGAAGCAACCCCACACATGAATGGTCTCAGGATGCTTTACAGTTGGCATGACACAGGACTGATGGGAACGCTTACCTTTTCTTCTCCCGGCAAACATTTTTCCAGATGCCCCCAAACAACCGGAAAAGGGCCTTCATCGGAGAATATGACTTTGCCCCAGTCCTCAGCAGTCCATTCTTCATTCTTTTTGCAGAAAATCAATCTGTCCCTGATGGGTTTTTTTTGGAGAGAAGTGGCTTCTTTGCTGACCTTCTTCACACCAGGCCATCTTCCAAAAGTCTTCGTCTCACTGTGCGTGCAGATGCGCTCACACCTGCCTGCTGCCATTCCCGAGCAAGCTCTGTTACTGGTGGCACTCCAATCCCGCAGCTGAATCCTCTTTAGGAGACGATCCTGGCACTTGCTAGACATTGTTGGACGCCCTGAAGCCTTCTTAACAAGAGTTGAACCTCTTTCCTTGAAGTTCTTGATGATCCTATAAATTGTTGATTTAGGTGCAATCTTAGTTGCCTCATTATCCTTGCCTGTGAAGCCATTTTTATGCAACGCAATGATGGCTGCACGTATTTCTTTGCAGGTCACCATGGTTAACAATGGAAGGACAATGAATTTAAGCATCACCCTCCTTTTAACATGTCAAGTCTGCCATTCTAACTCAATCAGCCTGACATAATGATTGTGCTTGTCAACATTCTCACCTGAGTTAACAAGACGATTACTGAAATGATCTCAGCAGGTCCTTTAATGACAGCAATGAAATGCAGTGGAAAGTTTTTTTTCAGGATTAAGTTAATTTCCATGGCAAGGAAGGACTATGCAATTCATCTGATCACTTTTCATAACATTCTGGAGTATATGCAAATTGCTATTATAAAAACTTTAGCAGCAACTTTTTCAATTTCCAATATTTATGTAATTCTCAAAACTTTTGGCCACGACTGTATACAGTTGAAGTCAAATGCTTACATCAGCAAAATGTTCATTTTAAAAGGGATTATACCAAATGCCTTTTTTGTGCCTATGTAAGTTTTTTCACATAAAATACATTTACATATAGTCAGCCAGAGAAAATAATCATTGACTTTATAAATGTGACCACATTAATGTACAAGCTGTACGCTTGTTTCTTAATACTGTGTTGTTATTTTAATAACAACACAGTATTAATGTGAAATGACAATCAGAAACATGTTTTGTTGTAATATTTAAGTGGTATATGTTAAAACTATAATATAAAGACTTGAGTGTTCATATTATTTGTGAGGAATAATTTATGACAGGTTGTGAACTAAATGGAGTGCAACCATTTTACAAAACTCTATGTGCTCTTTGAACTGAACTTTCACGTTGATGAAACTTCATTCCTGAGTTTTTTTAATTGCCCTTTTTTGTAAATATCTTGTGACACAATTTGCATTGTATAAAGTGCTGTATAAATAAAAATAACTTGACATGACATATAACATTAAATGCAGTCATGCAGATGTCTTTTCTCACTTGATTGTGGAGTTCTACACACTATAGCCTGAATCTCTTTCTTCTCTTAACAGGATGACTGGCCGAGAATTTTTCACTCGTTTTCCTGCCCTTTATCCTTTCCTTCTCAGTCAGCTGCAGGAAGCTACAATGTCTGTTAACAGGTGAGAATTGCCTCCTATAAAATTATTGAATCTTACAATATCTGCATGCGGGTGGGTGGATGATTGTGTGTGATTCATGTCAGATGCTGTTAAAGTTGAATGATAAAGCCATCCCTTAATTGGACCCAGTTCAGCTCACCCTCCACTTATTACTCTGAGGCCCTTATTTAAGATTAAGTACCTC